>OZ038518.1:43099703-43182203 GCA_964036315.1 Acanthosepion esculentum
GGGTTATTTAAGGTCAAATTTATATGGGGCACTCAGTGAGGATCAAACTTCACTACACATGGTAAACTAGACAAGCCTCGCTAAACAATGCCAAGGCACCTATAAATTTGTTGCACACTGACTCCTACATATGGTCATGGAATAGTAATTAAGATTTTTAAGTAGTCATATGTTCCTTAATCACACACTCCAGATTCAGATTACAAACAATGCAAACTGATTCCTGGGATACTTTGTCACCATATTTATTACAAGAACACATGGCACAGTGGATAAAGGCATTGGTTAGATCCAGTGGACAGGACCCAAGGAGTGTGAGTTCAATACCCGGTTAAGGGGAATTAACAGGAGATAACTGACATCCATTAAACATGGCACGTGGAACTAGAACAGTCTACCCCAATGAGCGAAATAAAGGGTTCAGTTCCAGCCACCTGAAGAAGGCCGGAGCGTACAACATCCAAAACATAATAAATATGGCGACAAAGATGAGGACAATAGTGTAAATAATGTACATAATACCTCATCTCAGAAATATAGACAGATATTTTATAGGTACCTTCATCAAGTATTAGTGCAGTTTTAGGTACTTAGAGGTGGTTGTTGTTCATTTATATGCCAAGTCCTTTCAGACAATCATTGCTCTCCACAACTTCCTGTTTGTTGTTCTAAGTAACTTTTGACTTTTTAGTTTTATCGTCCTCTTTGTGTTTGTTCTGTCATCCATAAGTACTACTACTTCCTCTGGTTTTCTCTTGCCTTTAGTATGTCTTGTCAGTGTTAAATTCTCTAGGCCTTATATATTATCTGTACCAGAAATTTCAACTAATTGACATAGGAAAGCCATTTTAGATTATTAATTAGTAAGTGACTAGTAGTCAAATCATTAACATTAAGTTATATTGGTAGACCATTTTGGCAACAAGCAATTGAAGAATACCAAAAAAAAAAAAACATAGCTGGAAATTTTTAAAAGATAAAGAAAGTCTCTGGGCACTCAAGATCCACCACATATGATTTAATTTATTCCTTTCTTGCTGCCCAGTAGCTTTTAAAAAAGAAAAGAAAATCAAGTGTTAGGTTTTATCAAATATCAAAACCCTTACCATTGCAACTTTATTATTATCAACGAAACGAGCCATTTCCTTCAGCTTTTTGTTGTTGGCCATCTTCTCGTTTTCCATAGTCACATAACGTTCCTTCTCCCTTTGGCGGACGTTCTGCAACTCAATAGCTAAAGTATGTTTCTCAGCTTGTAAACGGATGGCGCGCTCTTTTTCATAATTCAGCTGACGTTCGATATCACTGTGCTGATTCTAAATAAACCAGAAAGAAAATGTCATTGATGTTGTTTTAAGGCACACTATTCTATATTGGTCATATAAAGGAAAATTCATCTTTTTCAAGAGATTTTTATCATTCATGAGTATATATATATATATTATATATATATATATATATATATATATATATATAAGCATAATGAGAAGCCACGTTTTAGTACAACATACACACGCAGAAAAAAAGAGAAATACTGGATTTTAAAATTAGACACATATAAACTAGGGTTAAACAAAGACTTGGGCATTTTAAATCTGTATAAATATTCCAATAGTTAAAAAATTTCTTTAGATATAGTTAAAAGACCTTTTTAAACAACATCTCAAATACTATCGTTAGATTTACATTAAAAATTTCAAACATAGTTGCATTCCGCATCACGTGATGTCCGCGTCTAACGACGGATGCTGTAAAGTGTAAACAAACTGCCAAATACAGTAATTCAATTAATTTCTGAGGAAGGACCGAGGTGGTCTGAAATATTAAATATATATATAAAAACATATAAATAAATACTTTCGCAAAAAAACACCCAATTTTTTTTTTTTTTCAGTTATTTTATCCATATATATATATATATATATATATATATATATATATATATTGTGTATTTGAGCGTTTTCCCTGTTGGCGGGTGTTGGGTTGATTTGAACCTTTTAAAACTTTATTCTACATTCAATACCATCACTTGATAAGATACCAGAAGTGTTGAAACAAAATGGCTATTTTTGTAGTGATTTTATAACCTTTGTTATAATTTTCGAATAAATTATATAATACAAACATATATATATATATATATATGATGGACTCTCCCGTCGAACTCGACGTATGAGGGTCAGACAGATCAGTTCCCAGAAACTGAAAGCCCGACACCCGCACAGGATTTGATTATAGTGGTGAAGGCTTTGTGCAGGGCGATCCACACTTTTTGGAGGGACGAATACAGGGACTTGGTGCAGCGAATGCCACAAGGTCCCCAAACAACCCTCCGCAGGTTTTGAATTCAGAGTTGTCCTTCTCCTAGACCAGTTGCCATCCAAGGCTATAGAACCCAGTCTGTCCTGCTATTTACCCATAGTTGGAGGGAGAAGAAGAGGATTCACACCTTTCCCAAGGGTATTAGCACGTAAGTGAATGTAATATATATATAAAAATCAATGACACCTATTAAGATATGCAAAAAAAAAGGTCAAGATAAACATTAAAACAAACATAATAAGGCAGGGGTTCTCAACAAAGGCAAGATTCCCTCAAGTGGTGGGCATTTCAGGATTTTGAGGGTGGGAAGGAAAAATTTATTTTTTTACTACTACTTGTTTTTTTATATACAGGTTTTGGAACCCATCATGAATGTAAGAAAAAACTCCTCTATAAAATAAAAAAATCCATGTCAATGCACTAATATGGAAAAGAATGAAAATGATCATAACATATACATATTATATGAAATGCATCTTTTCAGTTGAACCATCAAGGGGGAATGACATTCTGACATATAGGGAAAAGGGTGCATTGGGCAATAAAGCTTGAGAACTGTTCTATTAATGGTAAGATGAACATTAAAAATAGACATAAAGCAAAGAAAAACACTTAAAAAAAAGATTTTCATTGCACTGCAAAAATGTAAACAAGGCAAAGTGAATTCACCTCGGTAATATCAGATTTGACCTGTAGTTTGTGGGACTTAGTCTTTTCCTTTTCCAGTTTTTCTTTACTGGCCTGCAGTTCTGAAGTGAGGGTCAGGATTTTTTTCTCGGATTCTAATTTCATTGTCTCCATTTGCTGGTGCAAATCCTTCAGCTGCGAGCGTTCTGCCTCCAGCAAATTCTGCAAATCTGTGATACTTGCACGATCACGTTCTGATGTGTCCTGTCGAATAATGCACACGTTGTCCAATGACTGTTTCAGCTGGACATTTAGTTCTTTCACTTTGTCCAAATTGCTGAAAGAAAAGAGAAAGAAAAGATTTTCAACACAAAATATGAGGAAACAGATTTTCTTTCCTTTTTTTTATACTAGAATTTTTTTTGCAGCACGCTGATGCATTGAAATCCTCAGAGTATTTAGCATTTGCAGTTATTGCTAACGTTTTTTTGTTGAGATTTAAAAACTACATGCTTTATTCAATTTCGTAAGCTAATTGATGAAATATAAAACCCGAAGGAAAATATATGTAAAAAAAAAACAATATTCCATTCTTATTAAATAAGTATTTGTTATTTTGACCATTAAATTTTTTTTTAAATAGGAGAGTTGGCCATTGCAACATTCAAGGGTGGTGCTGGGTTGTTGAATAAGAGGTCTGAAATTATAGTTAAATGTAGGCACATGAGGCAAGTTAACTTTAGGATTATACAAACCTGGTTGAAATTGGAAAAACTATTTCCCCCCCCCCACTCCTCTTTCCCCTCATTACTTCCGATGCAGCATTAAGAAATTTAAGTTCTTCTTGTGTTGTCTGTGATTATTTCACTCAGTTAATCACCTCGTCGAGGAAATGGAACTAATGTCTTTAATTTAATAACAAAATTAAATTTGAAGCTTTTAGCTTCCATTTTTGAAACATGGTTATTACTGTGTAGCGAAAAAAAACATTTTAAATCAGTTAATTTATAATATATATATATATATATATATATATATATATATACACACACACACACATAAAAAATAAGTATTCGTGTTTTTGTAATGAGTACGATACAGGGTGAACTTTATAATCAAATGCTATATCTTGTCCTAAAGTGACCAAGAACTGTACCGATTGATAGTAGCCGACTTCTAGTGTCTCACATAAAATATTTTACAGCTCTATGAATCATTTGGGCGAGTCATTGACATTTACACTTACTGAGAGTACAAAGTGGTTCATGTGTCTTTTCTATAAATATTTTTATGGCAACTATGCTCTGACAAGCTTTTCTCCCTGGTGTCCTGAATACATGAATTTAAGTGTTCTACTAGATTGGCATCTAGGTCCCACCCTTTTACTGTTGAAATAGCTAAATACAACCACCACTTCTACACCAACAGTTTCTTTTCTTGCACTTCCCACCTGTGCAACTCCCTTCTGTTTCCTTGCTTCTCTGATAATTACAACATTCAAAAATTTAAATGCAACATCAATCACCATCATTTGTCTTCTTGAAACCCATTTATCTTTTGTCCTTTCCTTAATACTCCCTGTCCCCAGTCTTCTCTTTCATTTTCATTCACCGTAGCCCTCTGAGTACTCATGGCATTTCAGCCTTGCTTGGGGTAAAATAATTAAAAAAAACATTGCAACCATTGTGTGATCAGCGTGGCGGCACGAGACCCGAGATAGCGTGGCGGCACGAGACCCGAGATAGCGTGGCGGCACGAGACCCGAGATAGCGTGGCGGCACGAGACCCGAGATAGCGTGGCGGCACGAGACCCGAGATAGCGTGGCGGCACGAGACCCGAGATAGCGTGGCGGCACGAGACCCGAGATAGCGTGGCGGCACGAGACCCGAGATAGCGTGGCGGCACGAGACCCGAGATAGCGTGGCGGCACGAGACCCGAGATAGCGTGGCGGCACGAGACCCGAGATAGCGTGGCGGCACGAGACCCGAGATAGCGTGGCGGCACGAGACCCGAGATAGCGTGGCGGCACGAGACCCGAGATAGCGTGGCGGCACGAGACCCGAGATAGCGTGGAACCAGTTGGGAGGTGAGAACTGTTTGCAAAGTTTGGGTTAACTGGATGGTGGCTGTCTTTTGGATTTTAAATACATTTTGTGACCTCTTATATAATATTTTCCTCATTGTTTACAACTCAATGCTTCTATTTCCCAGCTTTTTATTATATGGTTCAATCCCATGCTAATGCCCCACCTTGCTGGGCTATGTTCCTGGTTTAAATGGCAGAGTTATAACTGCACCTGTTGCTCTTCATTTGAAATATTTAGCACAGACAGCTTTTTCTCCAAGAGCTGGCACTTGAAAACGGATGCTTCCTAAACATTCAAATCCTAACCTCTTCAAGTCAAGGGTCAATTGTTACCTGTCCTCCTTATCCATATGACTTTCACTTCCCACCATCTCCCCTTTCACTCATGTCGCATTCCCTCATGCATCACAATATTTATAGGAGACACAGGAATGACATAACATTTTCTATAAATATTTTCATGTTAACAGTTCTGATGAGTTAACCTAAATGGTAACTTGACTTTACAAATTTAAGTGCAGTTGGCAAATAGGTCTCACCATTTTACAGTTGAAATTGCAAGAGTAACTTCAATTCTAACAATTTCTTCTCTTGCACTTCTCATTTGTGGAACTCTCTTCCAGATTCTTGCTTTCTGGCCAACTTTGATCTTCAAAAACTCATCTGCAATGTCAATCGTCATTTGTCTCCTTAATATTGTTTTTTCTCATATCTTTTCACTCTCCTCCTTATCCTCACTTCATCAGACTTCTTTCATTCAGGATTACCATTTGAAGAGTAACCTTCTATATTGAATGGCTCTCGAGCCTGAGATTGGGTGAATTTTAATATTTCAAGAAATAACAAACATATATATATATATATATATATATATATATATATATATACACACACACACACACACAGTGCGCGATGGATAAATTGTCGTCTAAATTATGCAAAAATGAAAATAATACTGACATTCCCTTTTAACAGATATATTTACATAAATATCTTGAAATACTAAAGACTAGTTAATTCAATAAAATTGCTATTTGCTTCAACCACGGCCTCCAGACAACTTTGGAATTTCCTGTATCTCTTCTAGACATTTTAAGTTGGTGAATGATGCCATAATCCTTGCCTTCAGTTCATCTTTGGTGTCACAAATAAATTTTGTTGGTCTTTTGCTCAACTGTGCCTCACACATAATAATTAAGGGAGTTGCAGTATAGGGAGTTAGGTAGTCAGATGTAAGGGGTAATGTGGTCGCAGAAATTGTCTGACAGCCATGAATGGGTTCTCCTGCATGTGTGTCATGGTGCAGAGTCCTGTTGCCAGATGTAGGATCTCCCAGCAGCCATCCTCTTGACCCAGAGCAGCACTACCTCCTTAAGGCACTTGTTGTAGGCCTATGTGTTGAGTCTGAGGCCCTGTGGGAAGATGAATGGAGGTATAACGTCACTATCACTAGTCATCCCTCCAAAGACCATGATGTTGACTGGATGTATCCTCCAACTCTTTCTGAATCCTCTGCACTGTCCTCAGATTGACACCCAAACACTCCAAAATGTTTAACTTCTAGTGCAAATGCCGCACAGTCCACCATGCCATTTCCAAATTTCTGGCAGAGTGATTTGTGTCATGGTGCTCTTTTTCTTACAGACGTGCCCAAATGACCCTACAATACTGTGCAGTCAACAAAATCAAAAACAATGTACATGTGTGATATTAAAAAAAATATGAAATGGCGACAATTTACCCATCGCACCCTGTATGTCGCTCCAAGTCACATTTTCATCGGTGAGGAAATTGCCCAGCATTTACTGACTTATAGGAGATCAGATATTACATCACACTAACACACTTCCTTTTTTCTTTTTTTTTCTTCTAAGGACATATTCCTGTCTTTTAATACTTTTAGTTTCTGAAAGACACTTTCACTATTCCTATGTGGTTTTCGATTTCTGTGTAACTTTGATCATCAATTTTCTGTAAATGCTTGATTCTGACATCCCCAATATGTAGCTCTCACCTTGAGCTGGCCCCTTTTGCTAACAAGGAGTTATTTATCAACACAAATCTATTTACCGCCAAAAGAAAAAAAAAATCCTAATTAGCAAATATGGTTTAAAGATATTTTACTTAGTTGGTGATAATGGCTCTCCACAATTTCCTATCCTTTGCAGCTCTTAATAAATTTGGTCGTTTTTTTTTTTTATCTCTCCTGAAACTTGTTCTGCCATCCATTAATTCAACCTCATTAAGTAGATTATGTGTTGTTTTCCTCTAGCACTCTTGCTTTCAATCTGTCCTGTGAGTATCAGATTTTCCAAGCACTCTTTCCTCATTATGTGCCATAGAAATTTCAACTTTCTCTCCTGATGTTAAGTATAATTTCCCTTTTTGTTTCCATTTTCGCTAGACATTTTAGAAAAAGACAAAAGTAAAAAAAAAAAAAAAAAAAAAAAAGAGAAAGAAAGAAAGAAAGAAAAAAGAGGAAAGTTCAAATACTAACCCTGTCAGTTGTTCCATATAAGCCTCGTTCTCCTGGAGACGAGATTTCATGTGAGCGAGGTCAGCTTCATGTTTAGCAATCAGTGATTGGTTGTGCAGTCGTTCTGTTTCCAATTCTTGCTGTAGATTTAAATTCTCGTTCTGTTTCTCTCGAGCAACATCCTCAGCATCCTTCAACTTGTCTCTTTCATTTTCCAAAGCAAGATGGAGGTGCTAAACAAAAAGAGAGATATCTTCAGTTTTAACACATGGACTTTCTTGCATCTCAATAAAATAAAACTCACTCACATATTTTATATATGGAAGAATATGATATAGAATTTCCTACGTATCAGAACAATGTTAGACAAATGAATGGCAAAGAGGAAAATTCTGTATAATGTGTTTTGTCCTCATCTTCAACACAAAACAGAAACCTCATCAATTTTTTAAAAATAAAAGAATGAATGATACAAACAAACTTAACAATACATTACACTACCTACAATTTCTACTACAATTCAAAAGAATTTATCTAAACTTACATAAAATTTCTTACTGCTTTTTCCAAAACAATAAGAGACTTAATACAAAACAAAATAACAACCTAATACCTGAAGCAGGAATTTACTCAATAACCTGTAATGATTGCCACAAGGAATACATAAGAGAAACCGCAAGATATTTAAATAAAAGATTATACATGATGTAATGGAATAACCTGTCACCCCCATGAGAGAGAGAGAGAATCTGATACATAAATTTTTACATACCAGGACAATGTTAGGAAAATTTATCACAAACCTGAACGTGAAATTTGTTACAACTACTTCTGAAACATTAAAAGACTCCATTAATACCAAATAAAACAATAAGCTTAAACTTGGAGGAATCTACTCTGTCACCTGTAAGAATTGCCACAAGTAATAGAAACCTTGAGGAATTTCCCAAAGCGAACTGGAGGTGCTAAACAAAAAGAGAGATATCTTCAGTTTTAACACATAGACTTTCTTGCATCTCAAAAAAAAAAAAGAATGAACGATAAAAACAAACTTAACAAAACAAGAGACATTACACTATGTACCATCTCTATTACAACTGAAAAGAATTTACACCATTTACATTATTTGGACTATTGTACGTTTCGGCCGTTGTACGCTCCGGCCTTCTTCAGGTGCTTGGAATGCCGACTGAGTGTGAGTTCAATACCTGATTAAGGCAGTGGAGAACTTTGAGAGGGGAATTATCAGGAGATAACTGACATCCATTAGTCATGGCACGTGGAACTAGTACAGTCTACCCCAGTGAGCGAAATAAAGGGTTCAGTTCGACATTCCAACCACCTGAAGAAGGCCGGAGCATACAACGGCTGAAACGTTGTAATAAATATGGCGACAAAGATCAGGACAATAGTCCGAATAATGTAAATAGTGTACCAGAAATATATACAGATACTAAAATATTACATTTATTAGAAATATATTCGGTTTAAATACAGGAAAAGTCCTAAGAATTATTTAAAGGCCCACATACACTCTTTTCCTGTTAACCAAGGGTTGTTGTTAGAGGAAAATTAGCCCTTGCGACACAAAGGTCCAGTTTAAATTCATTCCAAATTTGTGTGTATGTACGTTTTGCTAGTGCATACAACGGCCATAATGTTGTGATAAACATGGCGACAAAGATGAGGACAATAGTCTGAATAATGTAAATAGTGTACATAATACCTCATCTCAGAAATATAGACAGATACTGAAAAGAATTTATCTAAACTTAACATAAAATTTGTTACAACTAATTCCAAAACAATAACAAACTTAATACAAAACAAAATAATAACAACCTAATACCTGAAGGAAGAATTTACTGAATAGCCTGTAATGATTGCCACAAGGACTATATAGGAGAATCCTTGAGGAATTTAAATAAAAAGTTATATGAACACAAAAGAGATCTTTGACAAACAACACACTCAATATATTAGTCGCTCACCATAATGAGCCTAACCATAATTTCAATTTAAACAATGCTACTTTAATTAAAAGGGAAAGAAATTTATTAAGACAAAAATATATAGAAAGTGTACTGATTTCTAAATCATCCCAAGTAAATTTGTTTCCAGGTTCTTACAACATTTCACCTTTCTTGGCAAATCTTCTATTACCAAAATGGGCAATACTTAAAAACAAAAGCATAGCAAAACTGAAGGAAACACATCTGACAAAAAAAAAAAAAAAAAAAAATTAAATTAAGCATTCCAATATTTTTCTGCATTTCCCCTCAGTATATAATTAAAACTCTTGCATTTATATCCACCGTTCCACCCCCTACATATATATAATTCCATCAATAAAAATAGTACTTTAGCCTGATGAAGCCCTTCAAGAATTTTCTGCTTTGTCATTCAATTACTTAACATGTGTGTGTGTGTGTGTGTGTGTGTGTGTTACACACACAAGTTTTATATAAGTTTTATTAAAGACGCCTGACAATATACTGCGATAAAGCTTTTTATTGAAATTTTCTTGTGCTTGTATTTGTGTCATCTTTTCTGGACATAAAGTGTATGAAAACTGTCCTAATGTTCGAAATATCCGAGCCCTTTTGGCAATTCTATTGTGGTCATGTTCACAGCTGATGTTACCGAGTGTTGGTTTTTTCCTTTTTATTATTCGGGCTTCCATTATTTTTCGCTTTTTTTTAAACATGTGGATGGCAGTATTATATTTCTATTTTCTACAAGTATGTTGTGTATGGAGTTTGGTAGCTTTCCATGTATGTTTAAATGTGTCATAATTGAGCTATGTTTAAAGAGATGTAATGTGAATTTTCTTGATAGGTATGTAGTAGAATGTCCAATTATTCATGAATGTGGTTTGATCACGAACACAGTTCCTGAAAGGATATGAATTTGTAAATATTGATTCTGTTTTATAATAAATAATTAACTTAATTTTCTTTGTGTGTGTGTGTACATATATATATATATATATATATAGTACGATGATTCATTATTTAACCATACATACATATACACACATTTCTTTTTTTGTTTTTGGTTTTGATAGAGCCTTGGAAGATGAAACACGTAATCAAATCTATTTTCAATGAAATGTTTCCATTTGTCACATTTAAAAACGCACACACTATAGATATATATATATATATATATATATATATATATATATACATACATACATACATTATATATATATAAAAACGATCCTCAGTGGCCGAATCAGTTAAGGCACGTCAGGCTATATGATGGTTCCGTATAGGATACAGGTTTGAATCCTGTCGTAGGACGAATATTTTTGATGAAAATTTCTCGGACATTCAGGCCGGTAGATGTTATTTAATACTGTTTATTATAAACGGAGCATTTAATTAAATATTTGTATCTATAAAAAGAATGTTAAACATAAAAATGTCTTTAAATAATTGTTGGACTTTGTCCATTTCATAATACATACATTATATATATATATATATATATATATATATATATATATATATATATATATATATATATATATATATATATATATATAAAAAATAATCCTATACAATTCACTTTGTAAAGTCATTTTGCAGGCTCTTTAAAATTCTCTTCTTGGTCAACTATTTGGGTATACCTTGATTACCAGGTTTGATCTGCCTGGTTGTTTTTGCAGTGATTTATTCACTTTTGATGTCTTATTCTGCATGTCATAACAACCCATAAATTCTTTCTTGAATAATCTTAATCCTGTTGGATTCAAATGACATTATGCAAGAAGAGAACATGATATAAGCTAATAGATACTGAAGATAACAACAGGCTATTTTTAAGAAAGGGGTGGGGGCAAAGAAGAAATCAAGCAAGAGAGGTGGTTTTCTACTCACCTGAAACTCCAGGTCTCGTTCTTGACCCACCTGGCCATTGAGATTTTCAACCTCAACTTCTAAATCATGCACCTTGCCCTTCTCTTGGTCAAGCTGCTCTGTAAGCTCAGCAGTCTTTACTTTTTCTTCCTCCAGAGCCGCCCTGTCAAGATACACAATGTTAAGACATCTTAGAATAAAAATAACTAACAGTAACCAAACATTTTCTTTCTCTGTTTGGTGGTGGGCGTGGGGGGGTGGACAAGAAAATCTGAGATTAATTTTTTAGGAACAATTCCAGCCATTTTATAGAAGAAAAAAAAAAAAAAAAAAAGAAAAGCCACCATCCATTACTCTGCCACGCCTCCTTGCAGTTTAATTGAATTTAATATCAAACTCTACTTGAAATAATTTGTTTAGAAATATTTTAGCATATTTTCTAGAATGTTTAATAATTGCAGCATATATAAATTGTTCAGCATCGTTTATATTAATGAGTAATGATTACAAATTAATTAAAAGAAACCTTAATTAACAAAGATATAAACATAAAACTCAATGAAAGTGAATGACTGGAGCATAACTCAAGGTTTAGAGAAAAAGAGAAGTTTTTCTAATTTGATTCACTAATGACCATATCTTTGTTGTTATCACAATGTTTTGCATGTTGTGACCTCTGACATTCTTTAGGTGTCTGTTAACCTGGATAACCTTCAGGGAATATCAATCTGAACCCTTTATTTAATTTACAGAGTTCAATTACTCTCATCCCACTGTCCATATCTAAAAAGATCTCATCTTGTCATTTTTAGTACTGCTCAGTTATTGCTTGCTCTGTTCCCAACAAGTCCCAGTCTGCACTACCTGGCCCAGGAACTGAACTCATAATTAATATAGCAGCAAATTCATGAACTAATACTTTAATCCACAGGGTTATTGTCACATGAGACAATCTTAAAGTTAGAAATTGTTTAATAACTATTTCTAGAATCATTCAAATATTGTTTTCCAAGTCAAATATCAAAACTAAATATGAGGCTGTCTCAAATCTATGCAGCAATTTTTAACTTCTATTAAGTCAGAATGCTGCAATCACTTGAGTGTATTTCTTTGGAGTGTTAATACCATTCTTACTTTGTGAACTTTTTGTCTTATCACTGTCATTTAACCTAGTTTTGTTTTGCACATATATAATTTAGGTCTTGAAAATATATTTCAATTGAGCACTGTTGAATGACAATTCTACAAACAACAGCCACCTGTGTTAATGTGAAGATCTTCAGTAAAATGAATGGAGCACTCTGGCTGTTTGACATTTGTTTACATTTGTAAAAGCAATACACTAGATTTAGCAGTCTCATTCTATCGAATGAAGATAGCTCAGTGGTAGAAACTCTAACCGATACCAAATCAGTTGGGTTTCAATCCTGACTTTCAGTTGTCTAGTCACACTGAAGAGCTGTGATACAGCGAAACAGTACTGTCTGCGAATGACATATATATTATTTGCTTAGTATTTTGCCATTCATTTTCTTTCTTTTGTTTTTATTTATAGAGAACTTTGTCAATTCCGTTTAGTATTTTTGCCAATTACACTTAATGGCTAATTACTCTACAAAATAATCAAATTATGAAAGAATGACATTTTAATTAAGTTTCTCATCTTGTTATCATAATGTTTTGGATGTTGTGACCTCTGACATTCTTTAGGTATCTATTAACCTGGATAACCTTCAGAGAATTTCAAACTGAACCCATTATTTAATTTATCAATTTATAGGGCTCAATTATTCTCATTCTGCTGCCCATGTTTAAAAAGATCTAATCTTGTTCTTTTGAGTACTACTTGATTATTGTTTGCTGTGTTCCCAACAAGCCTCAGTCTGCACTACTTGGCTCAGAGATTGAACCCACAATTACTATATCGTCAAATTCATAAGCCAATCTAATAACCGAACAGATTAAATAAAAGATTCAGTTCAAAATTCCATGGGGGGGGTTACCTGGATCAACAAATATCTTGTAGTTTGAATGAAGGAAGAAAAGAAAATGGAATGTTCCTTACTTCGTGGAAATGGCAACAGAAGTAAAATATGCAGTCAACAGATAACAAAATGAAACCAGATAAATTGTCTGGTGGAATTAAAATAGGAAATAATTTAAAAGTAGATCATTTGAAAAAACAAAACAAAAACAGATTGGAAAAAAAATAAGAGAAGGAACATTGGTGAGATGATTTCATCTTTTGCACATTATCTTTACAATATTAAGAAATTCAGAGGAAAAATAAGTACTCTCAGATACACAGGTTTAATTACTGAAAGGTAAAGAAAAGTAAAACTGTGCATGTAGCTGTGCTTGGAACTGTTCAAAAAGCTTCTAAGAAAGCATCCTGTGAAGAAAAAAAAAATCATTACTTGCTGTCAAGCTGACTTAAAATTTGCTTTTCACTGCAGATCGATAATATCAACAACTTGATATTCTGTGAGCAAGCTTTATAAAAAGACTAAACTTGAACTTTTGTGTTTGCAAAAAAAAAAAAAAAAAAAAAATAAGTGTGAAAAGATGGTTTTTCCCCTGACACCATTATTATTTTAACTATCTTCACTTCTCAGCAATGCTTATTTTTTTAAAAAGCAATAATTAGAATTGTAATAAAACCTAAACAAATCAAATTGAATTTATACATTATCTTTATTCTTGAGAATTAACAACAAAAATAATGAACACTATTTATTTATTAGATTATTTATTGGAATGGTTAGCAAAACCTCAGCTAATTGCCAAATGATTCAAACTTTATAAAATCTTAAAGGATTTCCTTATAGTTGGTTCACATATTTTAACAATTTAGTAAATGTCTATAAATTTATGAATAAAAATTGATAAATGATAAATAATGCATTACTTTTAATTGTATTAGTTTTTAGAATGTTGTAAATATAAAATTATTTTTTAAATAAACAATCTAATAAATAATGTTGAATATTGTTGTTGTCAATTCTCAAGAACGAAAAAAAAAACGTATGAATTCACTTTTATATATATTTAGGTTTTATTACAATTCTAACCATCACTTTTTAGAACAAACATTGCCATTCAGCAAAGGTAGTTAAAATAATAGCGGTGTCAATGGAAAAACCGTCCTTTTGCCCCCCTCTTCCCATTTTTTTTTTTTTGCAGGAACGAATGTCCAAGTTTACCGAAACTTCAGCATAGAAAAAATAAAAATATAATTCTAAAGAATCGTGTTCTTGCGGGTGAGTGGCATGTACAGAATTTAGAGAAACCAACATTTTTTTTTTTTTTAAACCAATAGTATTCATTGCAAAATTAGCAAGGCAGCATTTTGCTGGAGAAAAAAAAAAAAAACTTGTCTTTGAAAAATTGTATAATATCAAATTGAGTCTATTTTGGCAGCATTTATTCATTTATGCAGGTTTGGTTGAAGAACAACAAAAGTACATTGTTTAAGTCTTTTATATATTTTTGTTTTTCTAGGGCTTGGACCATTTTTCTGTTTTCCAGAGAAAATTTGAACATAAGTTGTCCAATGTCATCTAAGCACTTTCAGCCTTTGTTAGTCATTATAAAAGAGTTTTATGTTTATGTTGATAGAATGGTGTCACTGCACAGTATAGGTATTGCTTTATCTTCTATTATTAATGAGTTTGATTCTCACAGGATTTTTTTTTCTTAGACATATGCTTTGTGCCAAACAAATCATAGGCCACACAAATGAATGAAAAAAAAAAACCAAAAAAAAACTTGGCAATTTTCTATTTTTCTCAAAATGGGCCAGCACAGCCAGACAACAATGCAGCAGTGAAAGTGTTAATGATCTACATCAAATCAAACAAACAAAAATATTAATATAATCAGTTATATACTATTTTTGGATATTGTAAGTTTTGTAAAGATTTGTGTCTACGGCAGCGGAAGTGTTAATTTGAAAAATTCAGTCATTAATTTTTGTCTGAATTTCTGGAATGAGAAATTATCATTATTCACATTATTTATATTTGTACTATAAAAACTAGATGATATCCCTAGACATGAGCAGTGGAATGAGAACAGTTTACCACCCATAGATAAATAAAGGGTTCAGTTCAGAATTCCCTTTGGTTACCCTGATCAATATACACCTGAGGAAGCTTGGAGGGCACAATGGCTGAAACATTGTGATAACAACAAAAAAAGATGATGACAATAGTCTGAATATAAATAATTCAGTCATTATTTTTTTTTTAAATTCCAAGTTTGATTTTTTCATAATCTAGTTTGTGCACACAAATTTTAATGTTTTGTTTATATACTGTCAGAAGTAGAATTAATTTTCTTGTAAAATCCATGATGGAACTTATCAAAAGCTGTTGCAAGCTGATGAAAAAAAATGTTTAGGTAGCTAATTGTACTTTTATAAATATGCGTAATTAGGCAAGTGTTGGAAGTGGGAAATAAGTATAGTATATAAGCTATTTCTTAAGGATCCGTGTAAAGGCAAAAAGTTTAAAAAGCAAGTGTATTTAAAAGAAAAAAAAAAGTAAATTGTGCTCAAAGAAGACACAATGACTGAAATTTATAAGAAATAATACAAGAACATATCATTTTCTTGGTCTCCTGTTTTTAATTGACATAAAGTTGAAAGATTATATTGAATCAATTACCAGGCCTGCTGCTAGAAAAGTTGGTTCACTGTGCCATGCTAGACAATTTTTCTCTTCTGAATCTATCTGTATTCTTTCACTTGACTCATTGCATCTTCTTGAACTAACATTTCTGTTGACATAAAGTTGAAAGATTATATTGAATCAATTACTAGGCCTGCTGCTAGAAAAGTTGGTTCACTGTGCCATGCTAGACAATTTTTCTCTTCTGAATCTATCTGTATTCTTTCACTTGACTCATTGCATCTTCTTGAACTAACATTTCTGTTGACATAAAGTTGAAAGATTATATTGAATCAATTACTAGGCCTGCTGCTAGAAAAGTTGGTTCACTGTGCCATGCTAGACAATTTTTCTCTTCTGAATCTATCTGTATTCTTTCACTTGACTCATTGCATCTTCTTGAACTAACATTTCTGTTGACATAAAGTTGAAAGATTATATTGAATCAATTACTAGGGCTGCTGCTAGAAAAGTTGGTTCCCTGTCTCATGCTAGACAATTTTACTTGCCAGAATCCATCTTACATATTTATAAATCTACCATTTGTCTGTACATTGAATATTGCTGCCATATCGGGTCTGGTGCTCTGGCAATGTATTTTGAGATTCTTGACAAAATTTATAGAAGGGTCTGCAATATAATTGGTCCTGTCCTGTCATCTCAATTTCAATTACTTCCCCATCATGTGGATTATTTCTACATTTTCTATAAATATTTTCATGGCAATTGTCCTAATAAGCTTTCCTCCTTGGAAAATTCCACATGAATTTAAGCATACTACTAGACTGGCAATTAGGTCTCATCATTTTACAGTTGAATTAGCTAGATCCAACCATATATTCTATTTTAATAGTTTCATTATTTTTTTAAACTGGAGAATGAGGTGTATTTTTTTTACAGTATGTCATTTTTACTCAAATAATTAAAGAAAATTTATTTTTTCCCCTGCTATTTTTTTTTTCTTTTTTAAATTATAGTTTGAACAATTTCTACAAAATAAGGTATTCATGTAAAATTTAAGACCTTATGCATTGTCATGGAAATTCCACAAATGTTTGGTGACTGAAGGTTGGATTGAATTAATTTTAGAGGAAAAGCTACAAATGATCAGATAAAAGTACTACAAAATTCCAAGAAGAATCTGTAATGTAATCAGTCCTGACCTGGCATCTTGACTTCAGTCACATTTTCACCAACATGATGCGGCTTCCGTCTGCTTTTTTCTAGAAATATTTTCATGGCAATTGCTTTGATGAGCTTTCCTCCTTGGTGCTTCAACTACATGAATTTAAGTGTGCTATTAGATTGGCAATTAGGTCTCACTGCTGAACTTGCTAGATACATTTCTTGCTTCCTGGCTACCTACAATCTCAAAAATTTAAATGCAACACCAATTGCCACATTTTGTCATCCTGAAACCTGTCCTTTCTCATCACTAAAAAGTTTTCTCATTCTTTTTCACACGCAGTAGTTTCTTGCATCTTAGTGGCTTTATCACCTTGTTTGAGGTAAAATGATAAAAAAAAAAGAGAAAAAAATAAGGTTCCTGAAAATACAAGACAAACAAATTATAAAGAAGATTTTGTCTAACATCCTAAACATTTTGCTTTTCGTGCTACAAACTTTGCTGTCAAATATACTATTTACATTATTCGGACTATTGTCCTCATCTTTGTCGCCATATTTATTACAACATTTTGGCCGTTGTAGACTCCGGCCTTCTTCAGGTGGTTGGAATGTTGAAGCCGAAACGTTGTAATAAATATGGTGACAAAGATGAGGACAATAGTCTGAATAATGTAAATAGTGTACATAATACCTCATCTGAGAAATATAGACAGCTACGTTTGTTCGTTTGTTATCAAATGTTCAAAATCTTAAAAGACAGTGACACAACAAAGGACATGTAGGATTGCAACATAAAAGAACAACAACACCAAAACAAATAAAAGAGAAAGAGAAGCAAACAGAAATAAAAGGCAAGAGAATAAATCGGAAGAGGCAATGCAGGATTGGCAGGAGAGTTACACAGAAGAGAATTGTGAACAGACTTACAGCATTTCTTCCCATAAACACCTGTAGACAAAGGAACAAAACAAGTAGAATAATCAGGGACACTGATCTTTATACAGGGTGCGATGGGTAAATTGTCACCATTTTATTTATTTATTTTTTTAAATGTCACATATGCACGTTGTTTGTTTTTCATTTTCTTGACTGCACACTATAATAGGATCAGTTGGGCACCATCTATGAGAAAAAGAGCACCATGATGCAATTCACTCTGCTAGAAATTTAGAAAATGGCATGTCGTACTGCTTGGCATTCATGCCAGAAACTCCATTACAGGCATTTCAGTGTGCTTGAGTGTCAATCTGAGGACAGTGCAGAGGATTTGGAAAGAGTTGGATGAGTCTAACGATGATTACAAATGTGTTTGGAGTCATCACAAGTGATGGCAACATTATGCCTCCATTCATCTTCCCACAGGATCTCAGACTCAATACGGAGGCCTACGTCAAATGCCTAGAGGAGGTTGTGCTGCACTGGGTCATGAGGGTGGCTGCTGGAAGACCCTATGTCTGGCAACAGGACTCTGCAACATGCCACACAAGCAGGAGAATCCAGTCATGTTTGTCAAACAATTTCTTTGGCTACATCAACTCTTACATCTGGCCACCTAATTCCCCAGACTGCAAGACCCCTGTGTGGGGCACAATTGAGCAAAAGACCAACAGAACTCCTTGTAACACCAAAGATGAACTGAAGGCAAGGATTATGGCAGCAATCACCAACTAAAATAAGGAAACACTCCAGAAGAGTTGCAGGAGATTCTGAAGTCATCTGAAGGCCGTGGTTGAAGCCAATGGGGATTTTATTGAATTAATTTACTTTTTCGTATTTCAAGATATTTTTCTGTAGTTTTGGTAAATATATCTGTTAAAATGAGATGTCAGTATTATTTTTATTTTGGTGTAATTTAGACAACAATTTATCCATCGCACACTGTGTGTGTGTGTGTGTGTGTGTTAAAAAAAAAAAAAGAAAAAAAAGGGCAATATGGCCTGACTGGTGTAATGACCTTTGTAGTTTTTGTTGAAATTTTCACTTATTTCAATTCAGATTACAAATTGCATTTGAAAACTGTTGGCTTTAATCAGACATATACACAAAAATATGCATAAAAAAGTTTGCTGCCATGAACAATTAGGGATTGTGCTGGGTCAAAGACCAGCATAAGGGGACATAACACAACAACAATATAGAACATTATCATCAAGAGTATAGTCTGGAGTTGGAAGATATGTTGTTTTTTTGTTTTTTTTAAAAAAAACCAGGACATCATGCCAAGTGATTTTTTTCTTCTCAATATACTATTTTTACTCAAATTATTAAAGGAAAAACAATTCCACTCCCCAACACTGGATTTTCTTTTTAATCATATCATCCCCATGCAAAGCAGTAAAGCCACCGAGACACAAGGAGTCATAGTGTGAAAGAATAAGAATAAAAAAAACAAGCGAGGACAATAGAAAAGCAATCAAGACAGTAGATAACGATTAAAATTGCATTTAAAATTTTTGAAGTTCAAAGTTTACTGGGAACCAAGAAAGAGACTGACAAGTGAAAAATGCAAGACAAACTGTTAGCATGTAAGTTACGGTTACATCTAGCCATTTCACCTGCAAAATAAGCTGGATGAAAAAAAATGGAACTGAAAAAAATTTCCACAAGTGATAAAAGAAACTATTAACATAGAACTTACAGTTGCATCTAGCCTATTCAAGTGTGAATTAAAACTATTCCGCAAGAATAGAAATTTGGGGTTAATTTAATAAATTGCTTTAATCATCCATTCAGAAAATTTATAACTGAATAAGTTATATGATATGTTTTTTAGTACAGATTTGGGTGGCAAGGTCTCATCATCTTGCAGTTGAAATGGCGAGATGTAACCGTAAGTTCTATGCTAACAGTTTCTTCTATCACACTTCACGCTTGTTGCACTCTCTTCCAACTTCTTGCTTTCCGGTCAACTTTGATCTGTAAAAATTTAAACGCAATCTTTAACTTCTGTCTTCTTAATTCTTGTTATTTTATTGTCCTCTTTCCGTAACAGTGATTTTTTTGTTTTGTTTTTCATATTCTCTTGCACCCTGTAACCCCCTGCTTCTTAGTGGCTTTATTACCTTGCTTGAGATGAAATGATTAAAAATATTTTAAAACTAAAAAAAAAAAAAAAAAAAAAAAAAATCAAGCAAAGACAAAGAAACAAGCAAATGGGTCACTCACATTAGGGATAAGTAACGGCTATGCTCTTGCTCCAGGGCATCTTTCACTTTGGCCAAATTCACCTGCAGATTGGTGCACTCATTGTGCATATCAAGTGACTGTGTCTTTGCTTTGGTCAGTTCCATTGCGAGTTCTGCAGCCCGCTTGCGTTCCATTTCTAGGGAAGACTGCAGATCATCATGTACGATCCGTGACTGCTGTAGTCGGTATTCCAACAGTTGAACTGTTAAGATAAATAAAACAAGTCAACAACATTTCAAGACGGTACAAGGATAATAGTGATTTTAGTTATTTTCATACAGCAAAGATTCAGCATTCATTGGTTAAAATGTCATTATTTTTATAAAATCATTTTCTTAAAGCATCTCATGTCCACTTATTTCTTTCTAGCATCGATGCAAGTTTCCTTCCAAGTTTAAGGCAGTGTGGAATGTCAACATCTTGATTACATCATTTTTTTTCTAGTTACATGTCCAAACTGTTGCTGCTGTTAAAAGTGATTCTGCTTTTGTTATTTAGAAAGCTATTCGTCTTTGATTTTGTCGTATCTGTCTATAGAATTTGATGAAAGATGGTTTCTTTCTGATTCCATTTTCCTTAAAACATCCTCATTGCTCCTATGTTCTGTCCATGTTATTCTTAGCATTCTTTCCTAGAACTACATATTGTTTCGAGTGTCTCTTCATCAATGAAAAAAAAAAAAAAAATTGTCCAGCCTCCACCGATATTACAGCATTCTTTTGTTTCTCATGAAATGTTCCTGTTTCTTAATAGTTTTTTTCTCTTATTAGTCTTTCTGGCATTTACCTGGTTCTTCAACAGGCAGCAGCTGAAATTCCATTTTCTGTTTCAATAAACTTTACACAGCCATCCAAGTACGAATTACGAAATACATTGCTGTTAACAATTAAATCAAAGATATCATCTCTGGTAAATCTTGAATTTTATTTTCAGATTTTATAAGAAAAAAAAAAGGGATGGGCAGGTAGTGCAACTGTTGTATCCTTAAAGAGGTTACAAACAGATAAAGGTGGTACTCAAGCTAGTAATTCCCAAAGCAAGTCCGCCAGGTATGTCCTGTGCACACTACATATATCTACTGATATAGTCAGTCCACAATAGGCGACAGGGAGAGTGGGACATTCCATTACAACAGCAACAATTATCAGCACCGAAAGTGAAAATGTCAAGCCGAGTTTAAATTCCAGCCTAGTCAGTTGTATTCACTTTTGCAATAATGCTCTTGAGAAAAGCATGAATTTTTTTCTTATCCCCAGCTATGGGATAAATAGCAGGATAGATAGAGCTGGGCCTTTCATTGCAGGGAACCTAGGACAAAGATAACTGAATTCAAAACTGTGGTGAAAGTAACAGGAAACCACTTCTCTATTTTCCTGGCAATTCACAGATAATAAAGAAAAAGAATGTGTGGAGAGTTATGATTGCCTACAAACTGGGGAAAAAAAAAAGACATTTATCTCTTTCACTGCTGAATTGTTATAACATTGTTGCCTGGCTGTGCTGACCCATTTTGAGAAAAATAGGAAACTGTCATTTACTGGAAATAAAGGACTATAAAGATGTTGCCATTTGGGCATTGAGTGAATACTCCATAGTACAAACTAAGCTAAATGACCACCCCCATACCTGACAAACACACAATATAATGAAAATACAACACAAAACATGTTGTTTTGTATAGAACTATATGTCTCCACTGGTTTGGTTGTGGTTGTTTAGTGGCATATCAACCATATAAAACACAATGTGACGCCTTCAACTTCAGATATTTTGTATATAATTTTATACTTTCAAGGTAAACATATGCTTTATAGATATATAAAGTTTGTAGTTTATCCATTGTAGGTCTTATATGTTTTAGTATAAACTTATTTCTTTGGTTTACTTGTTTTTGTTTAGCGGCATATCAACAACTTTATGGGTTATTTAATGCCAAAATCTAAATATGAAAATTCAAACATTATAATTAATTCAAGAGAATGACATTGTTTCATGATTAAATTTGAATTACTTAGTTGCATTCCCCCCCACCCAAATAATCTTACAAAATCAAACAAGAACTGAAAAGTTGTTTCTCCTGACAAGAAATGAGATTAATCATTGCAATTTTTTTTTGATGATGTTGCCATGTCATCAATGTTTTTGTTTTTAATATTTTTTAATGTATTGCTGGGATTTTTATAACTTTCCAAGTGTTCAAATTTTTTGCATGGGGGTGGGGAGTTACTATATGAGTATAGCTGGGACCTTAACAGGTGCTACCACCCAGAGTAGACCTGAGAACAACAGCAATTAAGAGGAGGCTCCTCATAACTCAAAACCTCCAATTTTCTGAACAGAGACCTTGATGCTGGATGTAGTTTATTGCCATACACACTGGTTTAGGAATATCACTAAACACTAGTTAGTTATATATTCTAGAAAATATTACTAAGCACTAGTTAGCACAAACATTATGTACCAACAGTGTCTTCAAAACACAGACTCTCTCTCTCTTTATATATATATATATATATATATACACACACATATATATATATACGCACATACACACAAACATATATACACATACACACATATATATATATATATATATATATATATATATATATATACACACAGAGTTCAATGGGTAAATTGTTGCCATTTCATATTTTTAATTTTGTAGGGTCACCTGGGCACTGTTTGTTAGAAAAAGAGCACCATGATGCAATTCACTCAGCCAGAAATTTGGAAATGGCATGCTTCACTACTTAACAGTTGTGCTGGAAGCTCTAATACGAACATTTCAGAGTGTTTGGGTGTGTGACAGAGAGAGAGTCTGGGAAACACACACAATTTTTTTTTTATTCAAATTGGAGTAGATCTGAGTAGCAAAATTAGATCAGAGCATTTTGTTTACTGATGGGAAATCTGATCTAGGGCAGAAGTTGTACCCAATGGAATCTGGGTCATTAAAAGACAATGGAAATGTTCGAAATAATTTTTATCAGTTAAAAATTGAAATAGAGCTTAGTAAGCTAAAAGGAACTTTGGAATTCACATGATTTTGGTTGAAGCAGCCAGAACCCCGTAATAATCGCGTGTGAAGCAGCAGGGCCAAGGGTCAGTTATGACCAGCAGGGCCAAGGGTCAGTTATGACCAGCCGGGTTTTTCTATATAAACACGTAGTTATGCTGAGAAAGTGAGAGACGGGAGAAAATTATTGGCGAGACTGGAGAAGAGAATTAGCCCGGGCAAGAGTTGGGCTAGAGACAGTGGAGAATCGAGTTTGAGACTCGAGGAGGAGAGGAAGTGACGTCAGAGATTGGAACGAGGCATTTGCTAACATGTACTGTTGATATAAGTACCGCTGCTTTGGTACCATGAATATTACTACTACTGTTACTACTGCTGAGGAGGAACGGCACTATAAACTTTAAGCCCCACACATAAATCTTATCTCTCTATCGCACAAGTCGTATATCGTTCTTGTTGTAGAGTTATTTCCTCAGTGGAAACTGTATTTGGACTAAATTCGTCCTAAATAGGTTCAACGTACAAAAACGTTAGGAACTTGTAATAATAAGTATTACGCAGAGTAATCAAGTTGTGGTAGCTGACTACTTTCCGTATTCGACTCACGTCGACCCTCACTGACTCCTACTTATAATAGATGGGAGAGTCTATTATCTATAGACTAGGTGTCTTTCACTATAACAGTTCTGAGACGATTTAACAACAAGTTAATCACAATACACACACTCTCTGTCTAGAATCCAGTGCATGAGGTTTTACGTCAAATACCTTTCTTTTCTGTAACCCATTTCTTTTCTATACTATTCTTTTCTGCTATATAAAAGACAACAATTCAACCATTGAATAGTTGTTTGTCCGGCTTTCTGCAGATATTTTTTTTATTTTTGGTGCATTCTAAATTTCTTAGCACAGACTCTCCAGCTGTGTCTACATCTTCAGTCGACCGTGAATGAATGAACATCACTTCTGCTTTCCGGATCAAACCAATGACAACGTGGGCAGGAAGCAAGATTAAACCAGTGAGCTGGTCGAATGATCTATGGATGCTCAGGGGACCTACGGCCACTCCCTTAAGTTCAGTTAGGACCGAGTAGACACCTCAACCCAGAGAGTAAGACGCCAGAGGTTGAAGGGCTGGGGTAAAATGTCAGAGGTGACAATCTGAGGACAGTGTAGAAGATTCAGAAAGAGTTGAAGAGTCTAATGGCAATTACCAAAGTGTTTGGAGTGATCACTAGAGATGGTGACGTTATGCCTCCATTCATCTTTCCACAGGACATCAGACCAACAAAACTCCTTGTAACATCAAAGATGGACTGAAGTCTAGGATTATGGCAGCATTCACCAACAAGAAGACTGTCCAGAAGAGTTGCAAGAGATTCCAAAGTCGTCTGGAGGCCATGGTTGAAACCAATGGCGATTTTATTGAATAAATTTACTCCTTAGTGTTTTGAGATATTTTTGTGTAATTTTAAATATATGTGTTAAAATGAGATGTCAGTCTTATTTTCATTTTTGCGTAAATTTAGATGGCAATTTATCCATCGCACCATATATATATATATATATATGAAATGTCAATGTAAGTATTGTAAATACATAAATATGTCCACAGTAGTCAAAGTACTAAAAAGAACATCGGAACAAAAAAGTGGACAACGATAGAACAAAATTATCCAATGCCTCTTTTTTCTTATATTTTGTTCGACTCTGCAACTGATCTGTTTCTGGCTATGTTCATCATGAGGAATACTTACTGTGTCTTTGAGACTGTTCTTCTCGTTTTCCCATCTGTCGCTCCAGGTTGGTCAATTTCTCTGACAGTTCCTGGTTCTCCTCATGATACTGTAATTCCATGATGGCTGTTTTAGCTTTGCAGTCCTGCAGCTCAGACAGGAGAGACTGGCGGTCAGCATTGACCACTTGCTCCATTGCTGCTTTCTGTTGATTGGCCTGAAAGGAAAACCAGCCCAATATGAAAACATTGTTTATTAGTGTTTCAAGCAAATAATTTAATAATTCATACCTTAACACACACTCACATATATATATATATATATATATATATATATATATATATATATATATATATATATTTTGTCATCCACAGACAGACTGTTTCGCTGTTTCACAGCTCATCAGTGTGGCTAGACGTCCGGTTGCCTCTAGCTAGGATCGAAACCCGACTGAATTGGCATCAGTCGGAACTTCTACCACTAAGCCGTCAGCTCACGGCAGGGATGAAGGTGAATTTTAGCGTGTTTATTTTTAGATTTAGATAAACACACAGTGACTGACAGTGACTCAATTCTGCCGAAGAGTCATGCACATGTGTGTATGTATGTATATATATATATATATATATATATATACACATATATATACATACACACACTCACAGTGTGTGTGTGTGTGTGTATGTATGTGTATATACATACACACACACATATATACATACATACATACACACACACACACACACACACACACACACAGGGTGGGTGCAAAGAAACTCCCTATTGAAAATTACTTATAACTTTTGTTAATATCATCACCAAATTTGCATGAAACAAAATATACTGTGATTCCTAAAGTGGTAGAATTTCATTGCTGTTTTTATTTCAGAGTGACAAGTGTGGCCCAGAATGGTACAACGTCTGACACTGCATGAGTGTGTTCAGCTAGCATCCTGTTCGGAAGTTTGGCAGTCCATGGTAAAAGTGCAGAGATGATGGTGCAGTGTTTATGGATCTCATGCTTCAGTAAACGGCAAAACCATTAGAAATAGTCATTCAAAGCTGATGGTTCCGAGATCTTTGGCAGATGTCAACAGAAGTAGTCATCTTTCAAAAGGCAGATCGGAAGAAAATGTGCAAAAGGTAGAACTTTAACACTGCACTTCTACCATTATACTGTTCAAAAGAAAAACCTGTTTTATGAAAATCAACCAATAATTAATAACGTTATTAATTTTAATTAGGGAATTTCTTTTTCCCTACACACCTACATGATTGATTGGTCTTTTATGGAACCCCTCAACCGTTTGCAGGTTATTTAAAACCAAAAATATTTTGGGATTGTAAGAATTTTTTGGAGATAATGATTTACTGATACGAGTCCTATTTAACCCATAGTTGGAGGGAAATGAGAATTCATAACTTTCCCGAGGGTATTTGAGTGCAAGTGAATACAACAAATCTGACTGGATTTGGAACCCAGCTCTCTGATTACAATTCTAAGATTACAGAACCTGGTATTTCCAAGTGGTCACTCATTTAGATACTGACCAGGCTTGACATTGCTTAACTTTGGTGTTTATACAAGAACCAGTGTTTCAATGGGAAATGGCCATAAGCCTTTAAGAGGAGGTAGTAAGCAGTGAAGATTATTAGGTTAAGGAGGATAGAGAGCAACTGATCCTGGGCTTAAAGAGCTTAAGATTGTAATGTACAGAGAAACATCCATGTGGAAGTGCATTATACATGCATTTCTCTTGGAGAAAAAGCTGAGTGAAACTTCTTCCATACAAATGGAAAATGGCAGAAATGAGGACAATTTGATTTTGTAGACGTAATATGATGTGTCCTAGGGTCAACCAGACTAGCTTTGTTGATTATTACTGAATGCTGAATGTTGGTAGATGCCAATGCGACAATGGAAACACTAATACAGGTGGGAAATTTCTTTCATAAAATGTTGTGGTATTTAACACCTTTAAGATTATAGTAAATTCAAGAATAAAAAAAAATCCAACCTACTTGAGTTTGAATTTTATTTTCCAATCTTTGAATGTCAGAAAGTTCCATAGCACCATCCTCACTGGAGAGTACGTAGCTGTGCAACTCTGAAAGCAGAATGTTTCTCTCTTTGGTAAAAACATGACTGAGTGCCTGAAGAATCTTTGAGCGCCAATCGACAGAGAACATACCAGATTGCTGCAAAAAGGGAAACATTGTTTTACCGTTAAAAAGAAAATGGTACAAAGAACAAATGAAAATACAAATGGTGATTATCCAAATGGCAAAGTACTAATTCAAATGAAGTTGGTCACTTGTACAGACTCTTAATGTATCTTGTATAAAGTATAATTTTAGTTTATTTAATAGGAAAACATTTTCTATTACTCCACAAATATCAAAAGGATAGCATTTTCAATAAAATTATGACATGCATAAGATTTATAGAGTCCGGAGAGGCAGGATCGCTGAGAGGCAGGTGCGGAGAGACCTGATCGCTGAGAGGCACGTGCGGAGAGACCGGATTGCTAAGACCGTATACAGAGAAACTAGAATGCTATAGAGCGTGCACAAATTGTTTTAAATGCAAGTGAAGTATATCTAGCTAGAAGGATGAAACAGGGATTCTGGAATGATACAGGACATGTGTAGAAAGTCTGGAATTCTAAGAGGCTCATGTAGAATGTCTGAGATGTGATAAAGAAGATATACAGAATCTGGAATGCTAGGTGGTACATATTGTCTTGAATGCTAAGAAATTTAATACAGCTTGGAATAATGGATGTGTATAGAGTTTGCAATGCACAAGAGCACATATCAACTGTCTGAAATGCTAAAAGACACATGAAGACAGAATTGGACATTATCCATATCATATGGAAGTTCGAGAATGCAAGGAAACTCATATAGAGAGCTTTGAAAACTATCAGGTACAAATAGAGACTGGAATACTGCTAAATGTATAGAGAGAGCTTGAAATGCCAGACCATACATACTGTTTGGAACACTATTAGTTGTCTATCAATTGTCTGGAATTATCGGATTCTCATATAGAATCTTTGAAACAGAATCTGCAATGTTAGTAATTGTTGTATAAGAGTAAGTGTCATTTCCAACACTGTGGTTTGAAACTGGATTGCCAGTGAGTAACACGGGTGATTCCATTATTAAGTAGATCACATGATCATAAAGGAAGTGAATAAATAGGAAGTAGCGTGATAACTATACGATCACTGTTCACTCTTCTTGTCTATCCACTATTGCTATACATTCACTCTACTACTATACAGATTATGATTTTCTTCTGATCATTATCCTATTTGGCAATTACTACTTGGACAAATATTACTAGTGCAGATATTAATTGAAGTAGTTACAACTAGTACCGGCATCTATGAAGTCTTGAATGTAACAAGCATTTTTGGAAGTGATAACAAGCTTTCACTTGACATAGCACAAGTGACAAGTGAACCTGTCCAACATCACAAAAGTAAGTATAATTCAATAACAATTTTCCATGAAACATACCATAACATATTCTTTTTAACACTTGTGTAGTGTGATAGATAATGGCTCGGATTGAGAAATCGAAGAGCTGAGTTCAAATTCCAGTCAAGTTCATTACAATCACTTTCCCTTGGGAAAAGTATGAATCCATCTCTACTAACCCCAGCTATGGTTTGAATAGCAGGACAGACCGGGTCCTATAGCCTTGATTGACAACCAGTCTATCACAGAAAGAAATTGCAACCTACTGCAAAGAAAATATTCTGCCTAATCGGTCATGAATTGAAAGAGAAACAATCACTGAAGTGCATATCATAAATGGCACTTTTAACTGACTGATTCAATAATTGAAAGCTTAAATTCAATCACTCTTTTCTATCAGAAGTAGAGTTATTACAATCACTGTGGTTTCCCTGGATGTTCTAGAATATTGACAAATTATGATTTCTCAAACTCTTCAGGAAGGTCCGACCATCAAGAGTTTGAACAAAACAACACAATGAAGATGTGTAAATTTGTCCAAAGAAACTACATCCAATGAGAAAGAAATATATTCTTTTTCAAAGGCCTCCTCCTCGATTGCAATAGATTTGTTGTGTTTGTTGTTGCCATGACAGCATAACCTCAAAATTCAAACATGCTATTGTTTGTTAAGCAGTCACCTGCAGTGGCAGGAGAAACTTTTTCTTTGGCCAAGACACTCTATTGACTGCTAAAGGTTAATTAACACCATCTCATTCTTTTTAGCTGTACATTTTTAAAAATGCCATATCCCTTCAGAATTTAAGTAATCATGACTCCCCACACATTTCTTTCTTTATTACCTCTCAATTGCCATGTATAAGTAGAGTGTTTTCCTGTGGCCTTTGGTTGGGAATTCAGTTTTCTTTCTCTTAGACTGATTGCCACCCAAAGCTAGATCATTCAGTCTACCCTGCTAATTGACCCATAGCTGTTTTTTTTTTTAATTTCATGTTTCTTCAGGACATAGGCAATCATAGCTCTCCATAAGTTCCTTTTCTTAAATTAACTCTGAAATCCTCTTGGAATAAATAGTGAAGAAGTTTTCTGTGGTCCTCTCCACAATCTGGTATTTGGAGTTTCCTTTTACTTAGACTGGCCGACACCCAAGATTATAGGCCCCAGCCTACTCTGCTATTTAACTTATACCTGGGAGGAGAAAAGATGGATTAATGCTTACCCCAAGAGTATTTTTTTAAAGTTTAACTCAGCAGACAAGAGCTGAATTTGAACTCAACTCATCAGTTTCACTTTCTGTGGTGATAACCGTTACACCACCTTCATATTAAAACTTTCAGATTTTATTTAATTTTTCACTTCCTATAACAGTCTGTGATCCAGCTCAGAAGGAATCCAACATGTGGTAATAAAATCTGATTAGTTGTGATCGGCCTGTAAGACTTTAAGGAAAGATAAAATGACAAAGTTAACTCCTTACCCACTGAGAGCCGGTAATTTGCTGTTCATGTGCCAACAAATCTTTTAGAGCCTGAATGGCAGATAGAAGTGACTGGCGTTCTTTTTCCCAGGCAGCACGAAGTGCCTGGATGTCAATGTCTTTTGGATTGGGCTTGGGGGATGCATACTGTCTGATGAATTGAAGCTCAGCCAATGACAAATTCTGCAGGCCTTCTCGGTGCATACGATTCAGAAGAATCTGTTAAAGATAAAAGACAATATTAAAATCATGAAAAGGAAGAATGAAGGTGATGAACAGGAAAATATGATCATAAAAACATAAGTCACGTTTTTACAGATAATATTTAGTGTATAAATAGATCAGCTGTTACAAGACCTTTTTTATAAGGGTATAGATTACTTTTTTATGGCTTATCAACCCTTTGTGAGTTAGCCAAAACATATTCTAGATTGTAAGAATTTTTTTTTGAACAAGTGAATATTGCATTAACACTTTTTCGGAGATAACAATTTATACAGATTAAAGTCCTATTATTTAACCCATAGCTAGGAGAAGGCGATAGATATATACCTTTTTCAAGGGTAATTACATGTAAATGAATGTAACAAACTCAGTGTGATGATGTGTTCCTGCATGTCACTGCACAAGGTGTGATGACATCCAAGGTTGTCAGTATGTGAATACACTGGTGCTTGTTATGTTCCACAAGGCAATCTGTGATTGAAGTCAACAAAGAATAACAACAAATGCTTTTCTAGATACTTGTTTGATTGGGAAATAGCAAATATATATATATATATATATCTCACTTAATTGACACTGTTTTCCTTCTGCTTCAAGAAAGCAGATTTCTTTTGTATCTGATTTCTCACTAAGTTTTGGCCACAGAAAACAGACCCCTACACAGCCACTGCCTGAACATTTCACTGACTGCTCATTATATGGATACTGGCTGGGGGAACCCACCACCACTTTTCATCCACTCGTGTTCCATCAACTGGAAAGAGGGGCCCACCCAGACAGCTTTTGGGTGGTCAGTTTTTCAAAGGATCCTACTTTTACAGCTATCTAAAATCACTAACAAAATATTATGTCTGTCAATTCAAAGATAGGCTGGAGACAGGATTCCTGAAAAATCCTGGTCATTAAATTTACTCAAAGATGGGATGGAGACAAGATTCCTGGGAAACACTGGTCATTAAAATGACTTGTTTTTTTTTTAAGCTTTTCACCTCAGGCAAGGCTGGAAGCCACTAGCATGCAAGGGGTTACATAGGATTTGGAGCGAGAGCAAATAGGAGTGTTAGAGGAAAGGATGTGGAGAAGGATAGAGGATAGATCAAAGCAAGTGGAGATGTCAATTGACGTTACACTTGAATAGTTGGAGATCATAGTCATCAGGGAAACAGGAATTAGGAAGGGAGTTCCATAGGCATGAGGTGCGAGATATGAAGCTATTGGAGTAGAAGAGACGTCTACACTTAACAGTTTCAACAGTGAAAGGTTGGGAACGGGATGCCAGCCTCGTAGGATGCTTGAATTCATGGAGCCTGGGAGCAATTACCATGGAAGTATTTATAAAAGAGACAGAGAGAGGCGACGCTGCGTCTGTGAGAGAGAGACTGCAGACGAGAAGCCAGATCAGGGCCAATTACATTGCATACCCATCTCTGGATCTTATCAAGAACCTTGAGGCAAAAAGGAAAAAGAGTCTATCTATTCCTCTCCTAAAGATGTGTGAGAAATCGTAAATGCTACATCAGCTCTCCGATTTCTCATTCCAAGACAATATCCATTACCCCCACCCACACATCTATTATGAGAGTATAAATGACTGTTCGACTATAACAAGCACTAGAAGAGTAAATCTATTTTTGCACACTATCATAGTACTGTTCTTTAACCTATACCCCACCAAATTCTTTCTAGAATTGTTCCCCTGCCACTGCATTTTTGGAGAGCACAAAACATATGAGCACCTACTGTTTTAAAATTGTTATAACTTTCTTTGTATTGTGTGTATTAATTTTATTTTTTGTATAAAAGTAAAAGAAAGGATGAGTAATATTTTGATGTAATGCATTATGTTTTGCATGTATGTTTTGACATTGAAAACAAAAGAAATTGAGACACAAAATAAAAAATATACATTAACAAATTAACATACTTTAATTTTTATTACTCCTTGTGGAGTTCTGTGGTGCAATAAGAAGTATAATGGCTAAGAAGGCTTTCATTTTGTCAAAAGGGATGTTCTTCTTTGTGTTTACATATGAGTAGGCACCAGCATTTGTTTGCTCTTCCTTTCACCTGACTAGCATATTTATTTGTCCTATTGACAAATAAAGTTATTATTTCGTCATTTATAAATAGACGAAATAATTCACCTTCAGAAAGGCTATCAGGTGCTTCCATGGGATCAGTAGCTTCCATAAAATTAGTCACCGATGGATGATAGTAGGTGGTCGGCACCTAGTGGTCATCATAGATTTCTTCCCCATCACTAGCATAGTTATCATTTCTTATCTCCGACCACTTCACCATCAATATCTGCTTGAGTAAAGCCTTTAAAATCCTCACCAGTGTCTGAATCAAAGAAAAACTCCTGAATAAAGGTTTCGTTGGATGTTGAAAAACTTGTGACAAAATTAACATAGATTTAATCGATGGTACACCTCGTGAAGAAAAATTCAAAATGGCATCAGAAAATAGAAGTTTAGCTTCATTCCAAAGCAGTAGTAGGCTATTTCCAGCTTAAATTACCAGAAATAACAGTTGACAAGTGTTTATTTATAGCAACTCTCTTGAGGTGACAGAATGCACCTAGAGCAGCAAAGAGAAAGAATTCTCCAGTGACAAATTTCACCTCCAGCTAGATAAAGGTTAAACTTGCTTCTGTATAAATATTTTTAACCTTTGTTGCAGTACAAATTCACTTCCAAGTTGCCCAAAGCTGGTAGAATAAGCTGATAAAACTAACATGAGAATGTTAAAAAGCTAAGGTTTTCCAAACCAGAAAAGCCCACTTCTGACCTTCAACATGCAATCAGTAGGCAAGATTAATATAATATAAATCAGAGGATTACTTCAACAGTCTCAGAATGGTGCGTTACATGTAACCAAAAGAAAATATGGCCACTGAGAGGTGCACATGTTAGTGCACCACATGTCTGAAGGCAGAGATAACGATGGCAGTCAGTGTGCAACCTGTCTGAAGGCAGAGATAACGATGGCAGTCAGTGTGAAACCTGTCTGAAGGCAGAGATAACGATGGCAGTCAGTGTGAAACCTGTCTGAAGGCAGAGATAACGATGGCAGTCAGTGGGCAACCTGTCTGAAGGCAGAGATAACGATGGCAGTCAGTGGGCAACCTGTCTGAAGGCAGAGATAACGATGGCAGTCAGTGGGCAACCTGTCTGAAGGCAGAGATAACGATGGCAGTCAGTGGGCAACCTGTCTGAAGGCAGAGATAACGATGGCAGTCAGTGGGCAACTGTCTGAAGGCAGAGATAACGATGGCAGTCAGTGTGCAACCTGTCTGAAGGCAGAGATAACGATGGCAGTCAGTGTGCAACCTGTCTGAAGGCAGAGATAACGATGGCAGTCAGTGTGCAACCTGTCTGAAGGCAGAGATAACGATGGCAGTCAGTGTGCAACCTGTCTGAAGGCAGAGATAACGATGGCAGTCAGTGTGCAACCTGTCTGAAGGCAGAGATAACGATGACAGTCAGTGTGCAACCTGTCTGAAGGCAGAGATAACGATGGCAGTCAGTGGGCAACCTGTCTGAAGGCAGAGATAACGATGGCAGTCAGTGGGCAACCTGTCTGAAGGCAGAGATAACGATGGCAGTCAGTGGGCAACCTGTCTGAAGGCAGAGATAACGATGGCAGTCAGTGGGCAACCTGTCTGAAGGCAGAGATAACGATGGCAGTCAGTGGGCAACCTGTCTGAAGGCAGAGATAACGATGGCAGTCAGTGTGCAACCTGTCTGAAGGCAGAGATAACGATGGCAGTCAGTGTGCAACCTGTCTGAAGGCAGAGATAACCATGGCAGTCAGTGTGCAACCTGTCTGAAGGCAGAGATAACGATGGCAGTCAGTGTGCAACCTGTCTGAAGGCAGAGATAACGATGGCAGTCAGTGTGCAACCTGTCTGAAGGCAGAGATAACGATGGCAGTCAGTGTGCAACTTGTCTGAAGGCAGAGATAACCAAACCCCACCCCACCAGAACTGTTACTTTGTGAGACAGACTCCTGTGTAGATGTTTCCCTGAATACTACAAATGTAACCTTTTCAAGTCGAGTCAATTGTTATGTATCCTCCTTATTCTCATAGCAACCCTTTACCTTGAGTGGCTCTCAAGCCCTGCATTGGGTTTAAAGAAAAAATTCTTTGTCCATAGCCTAATCATGAAAAAATCATTTTTTTTTACAGAACAAATATTTTTTAATATATTCTCATTCCTTGTCAATGTACTTACTTCAATGCTAATTTTAATCACATCAAACATTATACTGTGAAAATTTAAGATCCAAATTCGGCTAAGTATATGTCATGATACAGTCTTACTGATTGACTCTCATAAATGGAATGCAACAAGTTTGTAAGATAATTTGTAACGCTGCAATTGTAGAGAGATTAAAATGCCTTTTATATATTTCTATAGTGAAATATCTGATTATGAAATAACTGAACAAAGTATGTCAGATAGTGTTGTAACCTAGGGAAGGTTACTGAATAGAATAATCACACAAAGGTTGGTAATGAACGATAATACTTAGGAGAAGAACAACACATCTAAGATTCACCAGCAGTGTGTAGAAGTAGTAGTCAAGTGAATGCCACAATGAATCTCCAACTGCAGATCAACATACAGTATTTACTACTGTATTTATGTGAATGGGGACATACCCATTATGCTACAACAGATAGAATGTATAAAACCAGTTGGAGGCTTTAAATGTTTATTCTGTTGCCAATGTTTTGTTCAATAAGAACTATTTCAGATTCATTTGTTTTTAATGGCTGACCAACCTTTAACAGGTTATTTAAAGCCAGAAAATATTTCTGGATTGTAAGAATTTTTTTGAGATAAGAATGATTTCTTGATACAAGTTTTACTAATTAATTCATAACTGGAGGAGAAAAGATGGATTCATACCTTTCCCAAAATTATTTTTGCATAAGTGAATATAATGAACCCGACTGGATGTGGAACTCAGCTCTCCAATTTCCATTTCCAAGCCATTATCCTTTACATCACCTGCACATCTAAACTTATAGCACCTGGTACTCCTAAGCAGTCATCCATTTTAGGTACTGACCCGGCTTGACATTGCTTAACTTTGGTGATCATATGGGAATCAATGTTTCAACTTGACATAGGCAGAAATATTTCAATGAAAATAAAAATTATATGCACAATCTAGGTAGGTGCTCATCATTAATGGATCCAGGAGTAGAAAGATAACTAGGCTAAATAGAGTATGTGTGTTTTGGGACAAAGTAAGAATATTAACATTTCTACACACCAGATAGAGCTAGGTAAAAAGAAATATGAATATAAATATAGTTTTTATATACAAGAAACTTCCATTATTTTTCACAGTTTATCAACCTTCTGCAGGTTATTTAAAGCCAGAAAATATTTTAAGAGTTTAAGAATTTCTTTCTTGGAGATAATAATGGTTTAGTGATACAAGTATTACTATTTAACCCATAGCTGGGAGGAGAAGAGGTAGATACATACCTTTGCCAAGTGAATATAACAAACCCAGTGAGAACTGGAACTTGACTCTCTGATTTGATTAACAAATTCTAAGGTATTATCCATTACACCACTCACACATCCAAGCTTACAGCACCTGGTATTCCCAAGTGGTCACCCATCTATGTACTGATCAGGTTCAATGTTGCTTAACTTCAATTTCTCATTCTGAGCTGTTACCCATTACACCACTCACACATCCAAGCTTACAGCACCTGGTATTCCCAAGGGGTCACCCATCTATGTACTGACTAGGCTCAACATTGTTTAACTTAGTGTTTCAATGTGATGTGGTCATAAACCGTAGCAAAAAGTTTTGGGGTAACTTACCTGAAGACGATCCTGTATGTTTTGTTCAGGTGGATGAGAATCACGGGCATCTTGAACAGCTGATGGAGCACCTCTGTTATCCGACGACTGGACCCTGGGTCCAACATTGTGGAATTCAGGTGATTCAAATGACTGGCTCTGCCAGGTTATGTCACCTGTAATCAAGAGAACCAACATCAGGTAGGAAGAAAAATACGAAAAATATCCAGAGAAATATAAATACAAATCTGATAACAGTTCACAGAGATAATCTCTGAAAATTAATCAGCTTAAGCTTAAAGGCTTTCGAAGTATATAATCTTTTACTTTGTTCAAATCTTTCTACACACACAGACATATATATGTATGTATGTATGTAAACATTTCATATATATATATATATATATATATATATATATATATATATATAGAGAGAGAGAGAGAGAGAGAGAGAGACTTTATTTTAGGATATTACATCAAAAATATGTAAAAATGCTACATAAATGCAATCACTGGACTCTATTCATTCTCATTTTACATGGAGAATAGCTGGCCACTTGTATTTGAAGATACCCGTCTGCTAGGGTGGCTAGCCAATCCCTGTTGCAGACTCTCACTCAGGTACATTTGTGTTTGTTCAACACCCACAGAGCCAACCTGTGGTTTATACTGCAACTATGCTGAGCAGGCCTTAGTTACAGTTCCTGGGAGAGATCGTGTTACCTAGAATGATCAACAATCTGAACAAAACCAGCAAACTCAATCCCTTGGTCACGATGACTCGAGACTTTGTGCTAGCACAGCTATCGACAGCTACCCAATGTTCTGTCTACCTAATTTCACTCACAAGGCTTGGGTCAGCCCTTGGTATGGTTTTCATGCACTACCGAAAGGTGCCGCACATTGGGATTGTCCCCTCCAGACTGATAACATTAGGAAGTCTCCTTCCTGAGAAATCAACTGAGGTGAGATTCAAATCCGGGGCTCATGGTCAGAAAGCGAATGTTCTAACCTGTCTGCCATGTGCCTATACATACATATACATATATATATATATATATATATATATATATATATATATATATACCATTTACATAATTACTAACTTTTAATGTCTTCTTACTTTTGTATGCATACTGTGTATTTTCTCTCTTTTTCTTACTTAGTTATATTGTGGGTTACTCCACTTCACAAAAAACGCCCATTAGGTGGCACTATTTAAGTCTATGAAATGGCAAACATTTCTTTTCTCCGATTTTTTCTTGATCCAAACATAGTAGCACATAGATAAGAATGCTTCCCATGGTGTGTTTGTTTCTTTGGTCTACTATGGAATTCTCACACAAACATTTGTTACACACACAAAGAAGCACATTCTTGTAGCAAGTTTTAACATCTTTTCCTTTGATTTCAATTGTTTATGGATGTAATTTCTTTTGTTAATAACATGAATTAATTGTTGTTTCCTTTAAATTCCATGTGTCGTGTATTTTTGCCCAATCATCATAAAATCCCACAATATAAAAACAAAAATTAAATTTTGTTTTTAAATTCTTTAAATGTGCATATGTAGGGCTTGGTCCAAAAATTTAAATTCTAGAAGGCGGCATGTATTAAGGGAAAGGTTTAATGATTTACCTTTCTGTAGACTTTTTGCTTCATCTGCAAGAGCTGCCTTCTGTTGTGCTAAGATTGCAGCCAAATCAGCCTGGAGTTGCTGCACCTGCTGTTCTCTTTCCTGGAGCGTAGCCTGCTGGGCAGAGTTTGCTTTGCATAGACGTTCCAGGACACCACGAGTGATTCTCAGCTCATCCTGCACTTGGTTCACATGCTCTATCAACTGGTCATGTGGCAGGGCAGTGTTGTCAACAGACGGGGGTTCTTCATCGTGATTAGCTTCTTCCAGTTGCTTTGTCCGTGCTTGGAGTTGGGCTCGCATCATCTTCAGTTCTTCTTCAAGCATCTCCACCGTGTTCTCACTAACCTGAATGACAAAAAAAAAAAATAAAAATAAAAAAAAACAATAAAAAAAAAACAAAAAAAAACAATAAATAAAAAAAAAAACAATAAAATAAAAAAAAAACAATAAAATAAAAAAACAAACAATAAAATAAAAAGACAACAAGTCAATACAGCAAGCAAACAATGTGATTGGTATACTGTACCTATAGACAATAATGGGTATGTCCCAATTCCTATAAATACAGTGGTATATACTATACCTTGTCTTCCACTTGGAATTCACTTCCAAGAGTGCTTGTCAAACTCTCTGCCTCTGGGCAGAGAGGAACCCAGACGAGGCTATGCTGAAGGGCAGAGTCTCGTCTGGGGTGGTAGACAGCTACTCGATCCCGTTTTTTATGGGGTCTACGGGGAATTTTTGGCCGAGCCTACGGGCTCGGATACCCCACAATAAACTCAGCCTTGTGCCACATCCAACTGGGTGGGGTGGCTAGTGAATATCTCCACTTGGGATTTACTTGTGATTCACCTTGATTCACTTCTAGCTCAGTTGAGTACTTTTTGCACGCTGCCGGCAAATATTGTATGTTATTTCTGTTGCAAATATTATCGATCCATTTCCAACCTTCGTTTTCGTTATTCTGATTCAGTAACCTTTCCCTAGGTTACAACAGTAATTTGTTTCCATTTTCAAATTTACAAAATTTTTCTAAGCTATTGATGATTTGGTTGTGCTAGCACAACGTTGTAAGTCATTGTGAGCGAGGATTTGAGAATACTGACCTTTCTCAAACTGCTGATCATGCCTGAATATATGCTCTTTTCCAGAAACTCTAAGGCAGCATTTCTCAACCAGGGTTCCTCGAAACCCTAAGGTTCCACAAAAAGTCCCCAAAGGTTTGCCTTGATTTACTTTGTCTTTTCAACATTGCCAGTAAAGGATAAAAAAATTAAAAACTGATGCGGCAGTTATTTGTTTTCATTCTGTTTACATTTATATTATAGGTATATGATATTGGTTACTTATGTTTAATTTTTATGTCTGAGTTTAGAATTTTTTTGTGTGAATGAAAACTCCCTGATGAAGTATTATAAACGAACAGTATGAATTTTATTTAGCATTACCGAAAAATTTGACAAAGAAGTATTAATTTTTCCTTAAACCAGTTATTCAAAAATATATACTATGATAGTTACCACATGATGAAAATAAAATGAGAAAGATATGGTATATAACTGGAGTTGTGACACCCATATTTTTTTTATCTATCTACATATAAAATTTTCTGACTTCTGTTTGTCCGTCTGTCTATCACACCCTCTAAAATAGTCATACATTGACCAATCTAAACCAAATTTTGGGGAGTAATGCAAACAGGTAAGTGAGTACAAAGTACAGTTGATTTTACTAGGGTGCATAGTGTTGTACAATAAATTTTTCATTAAATTTAAAAATTAAAAGTTTTATTATTTAACATGCAAAATACTCCCACTATTTTAAAAACAATTTAATAATTAAATTAACAAATATTTATTTAATAAAAGTGCAATATTGTTTTTTGCATATCTTTTAAGTTAAAAAGGAAAAAAAGAAATTTTTTTGAAAAATATTGTTTACCATGAAGTCCTATAAAAATTAGATTAAAAAATTTATTAAATTAGGGTTAATAAGTAGGGTTTTTGTCAAAGTATTTTCCCAAACAAATCAGCTTATTGAAATTTCATTGATTCTTTTGCGAAATTTAACAAAACTTTGAAATCTCGACAAAAAATGTTAACAATTTCAACAATACTAAATAGTGTGCTGTAAAAAAAATTCTAGTATATAAAATTCTGTAACTTGCATTATTCAACCCATCAGTCTGTCACACCCTCTAAAATAGCAATACATTGACCGATTGAAACCAAATTTTGTGGATAAGTGCAAATAGGTAAAGGGGTACAAAGTACAGTTGGTTTTAAATTTTCATTCATTTTTTGGGAAAAATTGAAAGTTTTCACTGAACAAAATGCAGAGTTTGTGAATCTCAACAAAAAATGTTCGCGCTAACTTCAACATTAATAGTGAGGATTTTAACCTTCATCAGTGTCGTGTAAAAAACATTCTAGGCAACATAATACAAAAATAAACCATTATTTTTCCATGAGAAACATTTTTAACACTTTTGTAGTGTAATGGCTCAGGATTCCAGAAGGGTTAATTACAATCACTTACATGCAAATATCCATCACTACTCACCCCAGCAGGAAAAGCTGGATAGACTGGGACCTATAGCCTTGGTTGGTAACCAGTCTATTGCAGAAAAAATTCAAACCTACTACAAGAAAAACTTTTGCGTAGTCAGTCATGAATCGAAAGAGACATGATCATCCAAGTGAATGTTGATGCCAACCAAATAGTGGATGTGAACAAAGCAGTAACAACATAAAAAGTCACATTCTGGGCAGCTCTGCACAATTGTTAAAACATAAAAATTATATGGAAAAAAATAACATTTTCTAGCTGGAAATATGTCTAATCCAACAGCATTGGTGTGCTCCTTGTATCTGTGGTAGTTTTTATAGAAATGGGCAGCAATACTAGCACTAAATCAGCGAGTAGATATAAATTTGAAAATATATTATTGAAAATCAAAACATGACTGCAATCATGTGACAAACTTTGCAGACTGTCAATAGTCTGCCTCTGTCTCCATGAAACCTGTTCTTTTATTGTCCTTTCTTCTCAATAATATTTTCTCAGTTTCTTTCAATCTCCATAACCCATTGCATTTTAGTGGCTTTATCACCATACTTGGAGTGAAATGATTCAAAAAAAATTTTTTTTTTTAAAATTAATGAAACAGTAAAACAATGTAACAATTGTTAACTTCTTTAGAGTCAATAGAATACCAAATTTTCAATCTGACTTTGCATCAGGTGTATAAAGAGTTTGGAAAACATAATGCAATAATTCAAATTTAACATCAGTGGACAAAATTGAAGGCTTAAACATTTAAGTTGTTAAATAACTTTTGCATCAGTCAAGGACACAGATCTAGAGACAATGTCTTTATTGATTTGTTGTTTATGGCCTAGCAACCCTTTCCAGGTTATTTAAAGCAAGAAAATATTTTTAGATAGCAAGAACCTCTTTCATTGGGGGATAATAATGGTTGAGTGATACAAATCTTACTAATTAACCCATAGCTTAGGGGGAGAAGAGGGGATTCATACCTTTCCCAAGGGTATTTGTATGTAAGTGAACATAATGAATCCAACAGGAATTTGAACTCGGCTTTCCAATTAACAATTCCAAGCTATTATCCATTACACCACCCAAACATCTAAGCTTAAAGCACCTGGATTTCCCATGTGGTCATCTATCTAGGTACTGACTAGGCTTGATGTTGCTCAACTTTGGTGATCATATGCGAACTGGTGTTTCAATGTGATGTGGCCTTAAACCTGTGACAAAGGTAGAAAAGAGGTGATGAGGAATAAAGCTTGTTTAGAATGTCTCAAAAAACAAACAAACAAAAAACAAACAAAATTTGGGTTGCCAGATTAAAAATGACAGTGAGACAAAATTTCTGAATAGTCATTTTTTTTTGTTTTGTTCGTAACCCAAGTCAGGTCAGCTTATTCTAAAAACACAACAAATTATGTAGTACTTATTTTATTTAAACACATTCCTTAGAATGATTACATCACTATATAGATAACTGTAAAAAAAAGTCTTAGCTGACAATAATATAAGTGACAGATATCTATAAAAAGGCACTATTGATTATTTACAGCTAATTTGTTTAAATAATGCACTAACTATTGTTTGCGTTATGTGGCAATAATTCTAAGTAAAATGATGCACTAAAATAAGTAACCAAGTAGTCATTTTAAGTTCTCTGAATATTGGTGCCTTTTAAAAATAGTTGCAACGGTCACAAAGTAGTAATTTCTAAAATTTACTAGTCGGCCTTTCAAAAGTAGCACAATCTGAAAACCTTGAATGAGATATGAAAAAACGAGAAACAGAGAGAAACCTTGACCAGAGAGAAAATGACCTTGAAGCAAAATCAGGTTTATAGCAATTAATAGGATTAATTGATGTGAATAAGAAAAAAAGAACAGTATCAGTACCATAGATATATTATTCCTATCTGTAGCCATGGTAACAAGTCCGCACGTTACAATGAATGCAGAAAATGGATCAAGCAGGATAGACAAGAAACAAGTCCAGGTAAGTATATGCAGTTCTCAGCCTGATCAAGATGCTTTAACAACAGTAAGAAAGACGGATGAGGAGTAAGTTGTTATTAATTCAAAACAGACTTTGATTGATTACTTTACCCAACAAATCCAAACATCCTCAATGGCAAATGAATTCAAATAAGGACACATGAAATGATAAGCTGTCTAACAAGTCAGTGTGTGTTGTTTTAATCCACTACATCTACTCATCATTTACTGACCCTATGTCAGCATATTAGAATAGTTTGCACTAGTTTTAACCCGTGAAAATTTCATGGTTTTCCTATTTTAATATTCTGATATAAATTTTAATTCTGAAGTTAACGACTGAGTCAGCTGATTGTGAATTCTACAACAATAAAATACCTGTAGAAATTCCCCTATCACATCATTAAATATTTGAGTTGAACAAAATAATATTGTAATAACAAGCATAAATGTGTTCAGATTTTCTCAAAAGGCGTATCTTCTCAGTTTTCTATCCAAAAGATTGTGTTTTACAAACCTCCCACCCACCAAAACAAAAAACACACGTTAACGAGGATATTACTGAAAGAAAAGCATTTTTAAGGCAAGCAACCTCTGTAATTATGGTGCTCAATATCAAGAGATAGAGCATTAATAGTATTAAATAAAATAAAAATGTTCACTTATTCTAACTAGTGATTATATTTATTTGATATAGGACTTGTAGAATTGAGTTTATAAATAATAATTTGTTACTATGTATATATTTAAAATTTGCTATTTTTACATTGTGGACTTACAAAATCAATACCGCCTGGTAACTATCAGTTTCATGCCGTGAGTAATTTTCATATCATATAGTTTTAAGCACACACAAGGTGGTGCTGAAAGTTCTCAACCAAACCTAATATCCAAAATCTAACAAAGAATTTGTTTTAGACTCCTTTGGAGTCTAAAACAAATTTAGCCTGACCAAGAAGCTCTTCCTCTAAAATATTGTCTATGGTGATTGCCATATCTTACACAAATGAGAGCAACTTCCTCACACCTTGTATCTTTTGTGATGGCTTCCATCTTGTTTCAGCATCCATGGCCCCCGAAGATGACTCTTGAGAACAGCATTCGATTTCATAATCAGGAATATTTGACAGGTAAATTCTGTATCATTGACTGAATCTGAAAGCCCTACAACACTCCTGTGTACTAGCACGTCTTCTCAGTCCAGATGATCGGCAAACCTTGTTGCAAACAAGAGATGTTTGGCAGGACGATGAAACAGGTTGGCTTAGTTGGCCTGCTTTTGGTTGTTATAATGACCTTTCAGAGGGTTTACATAATCGACCCTCAGCAACAGCATGCACTCACAAACGCACACACCACATTACCAAGACTGTATATTAATTGGCAATTCAGAGTGAGTGCTTTTTCGGAGATCACATTTGATCTGAGCATGCCTGAGACATTCCTCCTCAAAAGGGTTGCATTTGTCCCTTATAAAGTTCCTCCACTCTGCAGAATTTAAAGTCACTTCTTCCCAATGCTGCACATTCATGTGCAATGCATTTACACAGATAGCCATCAACTGCCTATTGCTCATTTCCAAATGACAACAGAATTGAGGAGAAAGAAGATGTGAATGGTAAGTAATAAAGCTAAAGAAAAATGAAAATTAAAGCAAGTGAAAGGAGATAAAAGAAAGCCTTCTGTCTTGAGTTTCATGACTCCTTTACCCCCCTTTGATCTTAAATGATCAAAGGGGGGTAAAGAGTAATGAGTGGGTAAAAACTTTGATATTTCTTCTATTTGAACATGATGCAAACTTTATATAGGGAAGTAGATATATAAATCTTTTATCCAGGAGAATAGTTAAGTATGTCTTTTAGGCACAATGGGACAGCACTGTCATAAAGATGGACCTTTAGTGCCAAGAAGAATCACTGTGCTACTACCGACTCTTTGATTAGGGAGAGGGGAGGGGAAAAAAAAAAAAGGAAAACTTACTTTTGATATTACAATCTTTTGTTCCTCACGACTTTCCATCGATGACTGAATTATGACAGAATCATTTTCATCTTGCTCATCTGAACTACTCCGACGCTGACAGAGTCTGGTCATTTCTTGAGCTCGATCAAGCAGCTGACCCTGAGTTTCCATCAAATGGTCTTTCACACCCCTCAGTTCATTCTCCTTGTTAAGGAGCTCTTTCTGCAATTCTTCCACCTCACTGCGGAGGACAATAATCCGACCCTCAGCCATCGATGCCTGTTTTTGTTCCTCTCCTAGCAAGGTGTGGTACTCCTGCTCATTGTGTTGATATGTGGTCAGTGTTTGGTCAAGTTTTACTTGCATATCTTGGAGCACGTCGTCCTTTTTGTTAAGCTGAAGTTCATAACAGGAGATTAATTTGTTCTTAGATTCCAACTCCGATTCCAATTGCTGGAGTTTTCCTAATAGAATGCTGATCTCCTTGGACAACTGACCACCATCCTGTGCTGTCTGCAGGTGCGTGTGGAGTATCTCGGCCTCTTGCGAGCGAAGTTTATGGTGGACATCGCTCAATTCACATTCAAGGCGCTCTACGTCCGATTCTCGTTTTTGTATCTCACTCCACAGGTCTGTAAACTTGGACTGGATGGTATGTGAGTCGTCAAGCGAAGATGATGTTTTCAGTTCTTCGGAATCAAGTTTGAACAATCTCTGCCTTAGCTCGTCAATTTGGGATTCCCCTGCAAGCTTTGACTTCCAGGTTTCTTGCAGTTCTTCTTGGAGCTTTTCCGCCTTTGTGTTAAACTGGTCAAGCTGATGCTTTTGATGCTCCATGTTTGATGCAAGCGTTTTTATTTCGGATAGCCGTTCTTCAAGTTCATCTTCTAACTGAGCAATATGTCTGGATTTTTGCTGATCCGCATCCTTAAGTGTTTCTAACTCGGACTGTAGCTACAAGAACAATAAAGATAAAAAGTAAACAAGATTAATCAGACTAAATTAAAAAGTTACTTATAGTAATTATAAACTAGTTTGGTACCTGTCGCTTTGTTGATGATGAGATCATTAATTTAGAAATCTAAATTACTTACCATTTAAAACGCTAAATTTATTAGAAAATATATTCAGTTTAAATAAAGAAGTCATTTATTTGTACTAGCATTTATTATACTAGTTTACTAACTGTCAATTCACTGATGGCAAGATGATTAAATTTTAAATCTAAATTCTTCATTTAAAATACATTTATTAGAAAATTATATTCAGTTTAAATAAAAAAAATCATTTATTTGAACTAGCATTTATTATACTAGTTTACTAACTGTCAATTCACTGATGGCAAGATGATTAAATTTTAAATCTAAATTCTTCATTTAAAATACATTTATTAGAAAATTATATTCAGTTTAAATAAAGAAGTCATTTATTTGAACTGGCATCTTAGATATAGAATTGTTAATTATCTGCACAAATGTGGCACTTGCTGTTTCGCTGACATCAAGATAATCCAATTTCAAATCTAAATTCTTTATCCATTTGAAATAAATTTATTAGAAAATATATTTAGTTTAAATACAGGAATCATAAAAATGACTGTAAACAGCCACACATCCACTCATTTCCCATTAACCAGGAGTTGTTGCCAGACAGAAATTAAAATTAGCCCTTGCAACATAGGCATCTATTTTAATATCATTCAAGCTGTGCATATACGGACATTTGCATATACATTTTAATTCAATGACAGAACTAAAAAATTTTTTGACGAAATTAAAAAAAAAAATTTAAGCTTTAAAATATAATTATTCTTATTACCAAGTAATTCCTGGAAAGTTGAATAAAATCTTGTAATTATGTGATTTTTAGAAGTTTAAAAGTTTTACTTTTTTTTTTCTTTTTCTTGTTGCCAACTTGATTTTATTTAGCTGTAGGAGGGGAATTTCAATATCTTATTTCAAACTAAGTCAAATTGTGTGTGTATATCTGTTTACATCCTGAATTTTCATCCATTATGATCAACGGGTGTTCTCACATAGAGACACCATGCCTTGAGCGCCTATCGAGACTTAAACTCAACCCAGACTCTTCAAAAAAATTATCTGCACATAGAGTGACCCTCTAATTTTTTTGTGTAAAAAAAAAAACTGATCGTAAAAACTTGCACTATTATCAAGTAGATGCAGTAATGCAGGCATCCCCAAGGCTCTATCCTTGTACCCATGCTGTTCCTATTTTCACCAACACCCTTACTGATGGCATCAGTTCTCAACTCAGAAACTATGCTGCGGAAACAACTATTTATTTCTGTCATAATAGAAAGTCTGAGTGATTCAATGACGTCAAATTGGCAGCTGATCTAAAAAATGATCTACTTTCTGTTGTTAACTGGAGCAAGAAATGGCTTGTTAATTTTTTAAATGTCTGTGAGAAAAAGTTTAACCTTCCTCCTAACAATCAGCATGGCTGATGTTAATTGCCAGGAGAGTGACTTATTGCACCTTCCCAAACTAATGTTTTCTACTGACATGAAGTGGTAAGATTATATTGAATCATTTGCTAGTTCTCCTGCTCAGAAAGTTGGTTCCCTGTTTCGTGTGAGACAATTTTTCTCACCAGAATTTATTTTACATATTTATAAGTCTGCCATTCACCTTTGATTTGAATACCGCTACAACGTCTGGTTTGATGCTCCTATTATATGTTTAGAGATTCTTGATAAAATCCAATGAAACAACTGCAATGTTAATGGTCCTGACCTGGCGTATTGGCTTCAACTTTCTCACCACTGTAACCTAACTTCTTTGAGCCTTTTCTATAAATACTTTCATGGTAACCATTCTGATGAACTTTCCTCTATGGTACCTAGACTTTATGAATTTAAATGTAGTACTAGATTGGCAGCAAGGTCTCAATTTTATAGTTGAAATGGCTAAAAGAAACCTTAAGTTCTATGCTAACAGTTTCTTCTATTGCACTTCTTGCTTGTGGAACTCTTCCGGCTTCTTGCTCCCAAGTTTGATCTTCAAAAATTTAAATGCAATCTTCTGTCTTCTTAATTCTTGTTTTTTTTTAATTTTTTTATTGTTCTCGTTTTTTTTTCTCATATTCTCTAACATTCAGTAACCTCTAGCATTTTAGTGGCTTTGTTTGGGTTGAAATGAGATTATATATATATATATATATATATATATATATATATATATATATAATAAAAAGACTTAAACACTAATATTCCATGGTCATAATTTATTCCATTGGAATCGTAAGAACAATCCAATTCATCAGACCTACAGATTCAAAAAGAAAACAGAAAAACAACTCCGAGAAAAATTGGTGAGAGTATGTGTGAGAGTGTGGGAGGACCTGAGATCTATATAGAGGGGTAACAGACGAGAGAGACAGGGAAGTCTGAAGGTGGAGAGGGCATTAAAATCTAACAGAGAGAAGATTTAAAGAAGGGTTTCAGTGAGAAAAGAGTGCGTATTTTCAAACGTCCGAAGATATACACACACTTGTGCAAATTAATTGAAACAATTGTTTTAGTTTCCTTTCTTTCACCATACAATCAGCTTTAGACCCACTGGAGTGACAGTGTGTAATCGATATTTCTATTTCTTCCTCATATTAGATCATTTGCAGTGGTGTGCAGTAATATGAATCTATTTTTGGGGTGTATGATGAAATTTGTTTGGCCTTGAAAAATATTGTGCCATCCATGATTGCATCAGATTTTCATCACGCCCAGACACTATTGTCTTAACTGTCGATTAGTTGTCCTATGGCCATTATCTGCAATGGACGTTACTCCAAGGAAGTGTACGGTAATCGTAATGCTGCACAATCACAATGGCAAGCCGTACCAGTGAACAAATCAAAGTACTATCGAATGGCTCGGAAACTCTCCTGATTTAAATCCAATCGAGAATCTGTGGTCAATCTGCAAGGAAAGACTTTGTGGAATGGACATACGAAGTACTAACATGTGCACTGCATAATGTTTCATTGGAAAAATACAAAAAAAAGTAAATAATGGAATTATTTGTTTTGTTTCAATTAATTTGCACAAGGGTGTATATGTGCATGTGTCTTGTGCATATCACATACACAGACACAAAACATCTGGCACCCAGTATTAATCTTACTTTATTTAACAATGGAAACAATCTGATAAAGGTTTTTAAAACAGAAGAACGCCAACTTGAATTGCAGTCATGTTCTTTTTGCAGGGCTCAGAATAAACACTAACATACAATGTGCATCACACAATTACATATTAAAAGACAACCATTGAAATAAATTTATAATAATTAACAATATATATATATATATATATATATATATATATTATTGTTAATATTATTTGTTAATTTTAATATTAATAAATATAATATATATATATAAAATTAATAATATTTGGTGTATAGGATACAAGCAGATTTTGAGATTAAATTTTAAGTTAAATAAAATACATCTTATACACCAAAAATTACAGTAATTAGTATTATTTGTAGAAATTAGCAACCAATATTATTAGTCAGAAAGTGTATTGGAAGCATAACAGTTCTCTCCATGGTTTAGATCGCAGGCTAGACTATGTCCTCTCACCTTGGCTGGCTACCAATCTAGAAGGAGGACCATTATGAATTAAAAACCATGGAGAAGACAACAGAAAACGCACTCTGTTAACCTTTGCAAGAAGTCGTGGCTATTCACAGATAATAAAGAAAAGGAAAACATGGATCAAAATCCAAACTGCTACCTTATTTGTTGTGTTCACTTACACATCAATGCCCTTGGAAAAGGCATGTACCAACTTTTTCTCCCATCAGACTGAACTCTTTAGAATTGAGTGGCAGCCAGTCTAGGAGAACTCCTCTGAATTTTTAAGCCCCCAAACCACCCCACCAAATAGGCCCACAACAATGTAGCAAGTGTTATTTTTTTGACCGGGGCTTACAAAACATGCATATATGATATACACTAAAAATAGTATCATCCTGAAAAAATTAACAGCCAACACAAATCAATGCATTAATGTTTTTGAATTTGTTTACTGTCTTAATTTAAAGTTTTCTCTGATTTCCTTAAGTTAATGTGTCTCATAAAATATACATTTTTAATTCTTGTAACTCATGCTCTTAATGACAGTTTGCACCAATAGTTATACTTCATCTTAATTTATTAGTATATAGGAATTTTACAACCATATTCCTAGTTATAAAACTATTCTTTGACCATCAATCTGTGATCAGTATTATCTTTTCTGCAATAATCTCATAAATTGACATTTGTTATTGTTGCTTATTATCTTAAGTATGATAGTCTATCTGTGTCCCTCTTGACTACTTTCTTCCGCCTAATTAACCTTTACCATGCCAATTTCTTTCTAGAGTTGTCTCCCCTGCCACTGCATTTTTTTTTCTGAGGGTGTAAAAACATGAACACCTACTGTTTTAAAATTGTTATAACATTCTTTGTATTGTGCATATAGATTTTAATTTTTGTACACTAATAAAAGAATGAGTAATATTTTGATGTAATGCATTACGTTTTGCAAGCAGGTTTTGATGTTGTAAAAAAAAAAAGATATCGAGAAAAAAATTTATGTGGGTTTAATTGATGTTAAACCTTGTGTAGAGTCTAGAAGAATTCAAAATGGTGTTGGAAAATGGAAGTTTTGCCTTGTTTCAAAGCAATACTAGGAGACATAAAAGAGATAGTAGGAGCTTAAAATAGCGGAAATAACAGTTGACAAGTATTTATTTATAGCAACTGTCACAAGGCGACAGAATGTGCCTAGAGTAACAAGGGAGAGTAACAAGGGAGAGAATTCTATGGCAAATACAGTGTGGTAAAGGTTCAACAGATTTGATTCATAGCACTATTTACATTGTTCAGACTATCATCCTCATCTTCGTTGCCATATTTATCACAATGTTGTGGCTGTTGTATGCTCCGACCTTCTTCAGGTGGTTGGAATGTCGAACTGAACCTGTAGACTGTTCTAGTTCCACGTGCCATGTCTAATGGATATCAGTTATCTCCTGTTAATTCCCCTCTCCAAGTTATCCACCGCCTTAACCAGGTATTGAACTCACGCTCTTTGGGTCTTGTCACTGGATGTTGCTGGGTATTATAAACCTAATGTCTTTCAGCAAATTTTTTTTACCAGTGCTCACATTGCAATTTTTGTTGTTGTTATCACTTTTCTCTGGCACTCCTTATTGCTGGTTCCCATATTGTATTCATTTCTATGCTTGGTCAGCTCAGGAGATTTTTGTGTCCTAGCATATGTGCTGATTCCTTAAGTTTATGATTCATAGTGACAGAGATGATAATAGGAGTTCAAATGGTCTTGCATGTTTGTAATGTCAGTTAATGATGCAATGTGATAATTAACTATTTCTTTCTAATGAAGCAGTTCGAACACTATATATATATTTACTTTACATTAATTGACAAATAGTCTTTGTATTGCTTTTATTACAGCTTCTTCCCATCCTCACCTCTGAGGATTGGAGACCATAGACAATTGTTATGATTTAAATTTAGAATAGTGTACGGCAAATACAAGCCATCATTTCGAGGATGTCATTTTTAAAACCAAATGAGTAAAAACTGTAGCCCTTTGTTTAAACAACAGTGAAATAATTTTTTTAATAGCAGTTATCTTGGTCTTTTTGTCAATGTTTAAAATGTGGGAGGTATTTCTGCCACACACTGCATCTTTTAGTCTGAAAGTTACTGACAGAGTACTTCCTAATTGATATTACCAGCAAAGACATCTTAATACTATTAAGGCAGAGAGTAATAGTAGCAACATTATTCACATATATAACTTAAATGTAAAATTGTTAATTATCTGCACAAGAGTGGTACATGTGGCTTATAAATCAGATATCTAAATCTCCAGACAGTCATCAGAAAGAAAATATTTTTTCAAGGTTAGAAAGGTAAGCAAGTGTTCTACCCACCTGTTCTATTTCTTTATTCTGTTGTGACACAAGTTTCTGTAAGGCACTGGAATCGATGTCTGTCTTACAGCTGCCATCATCTTCTTGTCTGTTCTCTTTGTTTCTTTGTTCTTCAGAAGGATTTTTCAGGCTATGCAGTTCTTCAAGAGCTTTACTAAGTTCCTCGTCTTTCTTCAACAACTGCAGACCAGAAAAGAAGACAAGCTTTAATAAAATTTGCATTATAAACAACAATGCCCAAACACACATTTTTGAAAATATGCTTGGTGGTCAAGCTAGTTGCATATTTTCCTAATGCCACTTATCAGTGTTTGAATACATTAAAAGTGAAAATTCTAGAAATTGACTAAAAGCATAGTAGCTCTCTCAACAAGCAGAATATGTACACTATATATATATATATATATATATATGAAGAAATATAGTCTTAAAGTGTGCTATATTTATGGGATAAAGTGCTCAATATCAGAGATAGAGCCTGACAATTGCACTAGCATGAAACAGACTGTCGCCTTTATATATATATATATATACACACACACACACTCTACAGTTCAAAAGTTTGAAGCGATGCCTGGAAATTTTTTTAAATTGGTCCAAAAAGCAGTTATTTTGTATTTTAAATAATAGAAAATTATTATACAGTGGTGACATTGTTTCATACTTAAACAAAATCGTTAGGCCTAACGACTGTGTTTAAGTATGAAACAGACTGTCGCTTCAGGATGTTGACTTCAATATCTACTATATATATATATATATATATATATATATATATATAAGGATGTTGACTTCAATATCTACTATATATATATATATATATATATATATATAAGGATGTTGACTTCAATATCTACTATATATATATATATATATAATAAAACGAGAGTTTCACACTCACGCAATATTCAGACGACTTGAATACTATATATACTGTGAGATGAATAAATTGTCATTTAAGTTAAGCAAAAAGGAAAATGACATCTCATTTTAAAAGATATATCTACCAAAGCCACACAAAAATACTTTGAAATACTAAAGAGTAAATTTATTCAATAAAATCATCATTGGCTTCAACTATGACCTCCAGACGAATTCAGAATCTCCTGCAACTCTTCTGGACAGTCTCCTTGTTTAAGTTGGTGAATTATGCCATAATCCTTGCCTTCAGTTTATCTTTGGCGTTACAAGGTGTCTGGTTGGTATCTCACTCAATTGCACCCCACACAAAATAATCAAGGGGGTTGCAGTCTGGGGAGTTGGGTGGCCAGATGTAAGGGGTGATGTGGTTGTAAGGGGTGACTGGGTTCTCCTGCTTGTATAGCATGGTGCAGAGTACTGCTGCCAGACATTGGGTCTTCCAGCAGCTACCCTCTTGACCCAGAGCGGCACTACCTTCCCAAGGTACCTGATGTGGGGCTCAGTGTTGAGAAGGTGAATGGAGGCATAATGTCCATCACTCCAAACACCATGACATTAAATGGATATTAGAGTCGGTCGGTTTGGCAATTTATGTTTTGGTATTGGTTTCTGTTTTTTTTTTCCCTCGATACCATGGATTTTGATTCGGTTTTTTGGTTTTTCATTTAATATTTTTGCTTTCTAAGAAAGCCATTCATTTTCTTGTGTAATGATAGCATTTCCAGTTGATATCTGATTTTGAGATTGATAAATTTGCAACTTAGTTTGTTCAACTTGCAAATTCTTGTGTATTTCTGGCCCAATATTAAAAATATTCATATGGCTGGAAAGAAAATAAAACAATCTTTCTAAATATGTAATTTGTATCTTCTTTTATTCATTGAATTATGTTTTTTTTACAGTGAGTTAAAATGATATGTTGTTTTGAACAGCTGAAAATACGAAATATTATTTTTTTTTCCCCCCGAGATTAAATTTTACTCGTTACTTTGTTTCGCAAAAGCAAGGTGACTATACTCAATCAGAAGACACCTTAAACATTCTGCAAAATTTAAAATATAAAATGGTGACAATTTACCTATTGCAACATATTATTACTGGTTTCCGTTTTATTTATCCCTTGATACTGTGGTTTTTGATTCGTTTTTTTTCTTTTTAATTTACTATTTTTCCTTTCTAAGGAAGCCATTCATTTTCTTGTGTAATGATAGCATTTCCAGTTGATATCTGATTTCATTTGAGATTGAATATTATTAATATATATTTATTATCTCCACTTTAAACCCTTCACTTTTATGAAAGACTTAACCGACTAGAGCTAGGAGTTCTCATCTTTGCTTGCCCATGCACCTATTTCACCATTTGTCAGAATGCCATTCTCCCACTCCTTTTCAAGGTGACAGGCGAGATAGGCCAAATTCTATAATTGCTCTCACCACCCCTAAACTTACTGTGGTTACAATTCACCCCCGAAAATCCAAAATTCACCCCTGGGGGTGAATTTCACCCCTGTTGAGAACCTCTGGAGTAGAGGTTTCCCCTGCCACTTTAAATGGTGTATCTCATAGCACATCATTTAATCAATTGTTTGTTCTTTTTTTTAATATTTCCATTAAAAAAAAACTAATGAACGATACGTTATTATTTAAAAAAATAAACGCATGACATTGGGTATAATAGAAAGGGGGGAGGAGGAGGATATTAAGTAGGAAGAAGAAGGTGAGAGGGTGAAGAGAAGAAAAGCAAGTGTATTGTACATGTATCTGGGGGCGGAGCTAATTGAAATGGACAGTACCTTTTTTTATCCAGCCTCATAAGTGCTAAAGAGAAATTTTCTGATATGTAAGCATGGAATTAACACCTAAGATTTCTGATTTAAAAGGTTCTTTGAATCCGGAAATGTAATAATCACTAATTTTTCCTGTTGGCAGAAGTTTGCCTTTTTTTAAATTTTCCACCTTACAAAAACAACAGGGACCCGATTGTAAGGTGAAAAAAATAAAGCATTAGGTGGTCATTTGATAAAAATCACCTGCGGATACCATAAGGTTGAAACCAAGGTAGTGGATTCAACTGATCTCCTGATTTTTAAAGTAAAAAACTATACATGTTATTTTTACTTTTTATTTTATTTTTTCACATGTGTATTGACCACTTTTTAATACTGCCGTTTCCTGGTGTGATTCAACTCTGACCATTAACCTCTTATGTAAAACATATACATATACACACACACACACACATATATATATATACATATATATATATATATATATATATATATATATATATATATATATATCGTGACTCACTAATCCCTGCTGCAGAAGCCGACGCAGGCACTTTTGCATCTCTTCCACAGCTACAGAGTCAACCTGAGCTGACCTTAGCTAGTTTCTTCAAGATAGTACATAATTTAGTTTGATCAGTAGGTCAACAAAGGCAGTATGCTCAAACCTTTGATACCAATTACAACAAAAAGAACACTTAGAATCAGAAAAATACAAAATAAATTTCTTGGACACACAATGAGGAGAGAGGGCTTGGAAAACTTAACACTCACAGGGTAAATGAGGAGAAGAGATAATGGGGGAAGGCAGCGAACTATGTGTGAATGGATGGGGATAGCAAGGTTTGGAGATCCATGATTGGCCATGAAGGGATGCAACACATGGAAGAAAAAAACAGACCAAATATTTCCTAATATTCACTAGATAGACATGTCTCATCACTTACTGCAAGTTATGCCCAAGGACCGCCTCCACAATAAAATGACACAGATGCACATAAAACTGATGTTTTATAGAAACAGATAATGCTTGAACTGAATCATTAAATTGATTATCATATTACTGATTAATCAATAATTCTGATTGACTCTTAAAAGTAGAGCAACATGCAAACAGAATTTCAAAGTCTTAATTCATTTTTACATGTTTTTTTCCAAAAAGCAGATTGATTTCTTTTCTACGGCTTTATGTTATTTAAAGCTGAAACATACTTTGAATTGTAAGAATAATTCTCATTTCTTTTGAGTGAATATTGCATTAAAAATTTTTTGAAGATAATTTTTCCAGATACAAGCCCTACTATTTAACCCATAGCTGGAGGAGATTGTTTCATACCTTTTCTAAGGGAATTCGCATGTAAATGAATGTAAGGAAATTAATTGGAATTCAAAATCAGCTTTCCAGTTTCTCTTTCCAAGCTATCCAAGAAGTCATCATTAATGATTAAAACTAATAGTTGCAAGAGAACCAAGAAAGCCAATGTTCAGTTTATACTTATAGAAAATCACACTTACTCATTCTACCAAAAATATTTTTTAATCACTTGTAAAATTTAATTTTGCTTCTCAAGAACAGCTCTGAATGGTACACATGCTTTTTATAAGTCAAGATTTTTCACTTACTGCAAAATGAGTTCTATGCTCACTGACATTCCAGTTGAATTATAAAAAGGAATACATGTTAGAGAGCAGAAGTTTGTACACTACAGTGTAACCCGGATATAAGAGAGTTGTTGAGACCGGAGAAGAAGTCTCTTATATCCGGGTTACTCTTATATCCGGGTTTCTTTTATATCCGGGTTTGGTCTATTTTGTTTAGATAAGTATGGCTCTAATTTGGGACCAGATAAAATCTCTCTTACATCCGGGTTTCTCTTATATCCGGGTTACACTGTATATTATTATCTGATGACACAACCATTTACTCCTGTCTTGATAGTAGGTCTGACCAGTTCAATATTATCAAAATGTCAGCTCGTTAATTTTAACACCTCCAAAACTAAACTGCTCTCCATTAATCATCTCAGAGACCCTTCTCCGCCTTCCATCCATCTAACATCCAGGAAAGTGACTCGTTGTGTCTTCTCTGGCTAACGTTCTCAGCTGACATGAAGTGGAAAGACTATATTGAATCCATTGCTAGATCAGCTGCTAAGAAAGTTGGTTCACTGTGTCATGTGAGATCATTTTTCTCTCCAGAATCTATCCTACATATCTATAAGTCTACCATGCACCAGACCATTGCTGTCACATATGGTCCGGTGCCCCTGCTATTTACCTTGAGCTCCTTGATACAATTCAAAGAAGAATCAGCAATATTATTGGTCCTGATCTGGCCTCTCGGCTTCAGCGACTTTCCCACCACTATAAGGTTGCCTCTTTCTGCCTTTTCTATAAATACTTTCATGGTAATTGTTCAGATGAGCACTTTGCTATGGTACCTAGATTTTTTAAAATTAATCACAGTACTAGAGTGGTGTCAAGATCTCATCAATTTATAGTTAAGTTGGTTAGATGTAACCCTAAGTTCTATGCTAACAGTTTCTTCTCTCACATTTCTTGCTTGTGGAACTCCCTTCTAGCTCCATGATTTCCAGCTAACTTCAATCTTCAAAAATTTAAATGCAATGTCAATCAGTATCTGCTGTCCTCATGATTACTCATCTATTGTTTCCCCTCCTTAGTAATGTTTCTGTTTTCTAATTCTTCCATGCCCAGTAAACCTTGTGTCTTAGTGGCTTTATTGCCTTGCATGGGGTGAACTAATAAAAAAAGATTAGGCTACTGAAATTTGTATTCTCTGATTGCTTTCAAATTTGATTTAGAGTCAAACTAAGCGAATACTAGTTAATATAACCCTGGCAAAGCACATACTATGCACCTAAGGAGAGGATCGTTTGCAGTGATCCAGAGTACAGGCGATTCTTACATCATGCATATATACTACAACAGACTTAGATGTGCAGGTGTCATGACAGTTAGAGTAAAGGTGATTCTTACATCATGCGTATATACTACAATAGACTTAGATATGCAGGTGTCATGACAGTTATTGGTGCAGAAAATGGATTCAGCAAGTAGAGTTGAAGTTCAGGCTGTCTCTACTGCATTCATTTTCTGCACTAATGCCTAAGGGAAAGAAAGGAATCCACCTCTTCTTCCCTCTGCTATAGGTTAAATAGCAGAACAGACTATTTCGCTTTAAGTGGCAGCCAGTTGATCATACACATGCTGTGAGGTTCAAAAAGCCCATTTTCTTATTACTGAAGCTTGTCTGTCCATTTACTGCAATCAAGTCTCCACTAGGTCACAGACCCTACATTGCTACTGGACCCTGCTCAAATATCAAGACAATCCCCTCAAAGATGAAGAGGCTTAAAACAAAAGAAATGTGATTCTACAGAAAGAAGCTGAGAATACCATGAACAGAACATGTGAGCAATGAGGAAGTTTTAGAGAAAATGGAAACAAAAAGGACATTTATGCTTAACATCAGAGTTGAAATTTCTAAGGTACACAATGAGGAAATAGGGATTGGGAAATTTGATACTCACAAGGACAGATTAAAGGCAAGAGGGACAAAGGAAAACAATGCTTAACCTACCTTGTGACTTTGAGTAAATGGATGGCAGAACAAGGTTTAGGAGACATTGCAAAAAGAGAAAATTTATTAAGCACTACAAAGAGAAGTAATTGTGGAGTGCCATGATCGCCAATGTCCTTAAGGGACATGGCATAAAAAGAAGATGAGGTACCTGATAGGATAATGTTTACACAGAAGATCAGCTTGATATGAGCAAAAAGATTTACTTAATTTTCTAATTTCTAAACTGTTATAGAAACAAAATCTTACTTCATTTTGTAATTCCTCAATTTCTTCTCGTAACACAACTGTCCGCCCTTCTTCCATGCTAATCATTTCATCCTTTTCTTGGTGCAATTTAACGAGAGTCATGTAGCTTTTTTCTCGACGACTGATATCTGCCGATTGTTCCTCAGCTATCTTCTGTAACCGTGCCAGCTGTTCCTGCAACTGAAATATAAAAAAATAAAAAAAAAAGAATTTATTGATTTAGGAAAGACAGAAACCACAACTTTATGATAGCCCAACAATTATAAGACTAGAACAAAAATTCATAAAGATTTTCAATAGGTGGTGTTTGAACACATGATTTTGTTTCAGATCTGACTGAAATTTATGACATATACAGGTCATCGTCATCAACTTATGCCCTATGTGACTGTCCAACTTTACGACCACAAATTCTTATGTCTGGGCACAACTGTTCCACATCTGACAGTGTGAATGTTTCCCAGTTTAGTGTATGACAATTTCCGCCCCAGCTCCCTAGCATTTTCCCATGTGTCTCAAGCTCGATGTTAGTCTCAGTACAATTTGCGTCAATGAAATCTTTCTTCAAAATCCCCAAGATGCCTACTAAGAAGGAATTGGTCTTTGTCTACTCCTCAACCTGCCAAGAAGACACAAAAATGATGGGGATTAAACAGTACAAAGGAGGAAAGAAAGTGAATGTGATCTGAAGTTATCAAACTCTACTGTGTTGACGATTTTGGAAGACAAAGAAAGAATAAAAAAAAGTAAGATACAAAACAATGTGTAGAGAAATGATACAAATAGTATTAAATGTAAAGAATCCATAAAAATTATAAGAAATACAATAATGTCTAAGATTGCAAAATATACGACAGGCCAACTTACAACCATATCAATTTACAACCATGGTTGTAAGTTGACAGTGACTAATATATGTATTTTGGAAAGTGATATTTCAATGTATCCTTTGATAGAGTATGAATTGTCCATTTTAAATGTTTTTATGTTAAAAGCAAAAAATGGAGGAAAATAGAATGAGAAACTTGTTTAGCATGTTGGAGATTGCAATGATATCACTGTAAAAGCCAATATCAAAACAAGAATTCTTTAACTTAATTAGATGAAAGCTTTACTTGGTGCTAATTTGAACATGAATGGTTATAAATGATATACAGTGCAACCTCAGTTCTTGAATGTTTCACATATCGAACAAATCAGTTTTCGAACAGAAAATTCAAGATGAAAATGCCTCGGTTATCGAACAAAATTGCTGAGTTAACCCAAACAGAATAATTTAGGAGTCGACCACCATTTTGTATACATTCGTGTTGTGTTCTGTTTTTTTTTTCCCCCAATTTCATTGTACTGTGACCTTTTTTTTTCTCTACACTGATTCCTATTGAAAAAATAGTTTCCATTTACAAACATTTCTAGTTACGAATAGCCTTCGGGAAAGAATTAAATTTGTGAAGCAAGTTTCCACTGTACTTTAATTCTCTAAGAAAAAATTAAAAAAATTAATTTTGTTTTTTCTTTTTAATAGAACATTTATTATGCTTAAATTGGGATTAATGCTTTTACTCAATAGGATTACAGCTTGGATTATCTTCAGATTATGGCTTTGGTCAGTAAATGAGTGAAATAATCAAGATTAATTTTATTGTTCAGATTTTGGGGCTATTTTTTTCAGTTAGGTTTAAAATAAAAACTAAATTAGGATTAAGATGTCTCATGTACTAATCCTTTGCAGTGGCAAAATAAAAGCACCAATTTGAGAAGTAATTTGATGTAACTGGATGAATAGACAAAATACTTCTTGAAATTTCAAAAGAAATTATATACGCATACCTTTTCAATGAATCAAAACAAAAAAGAAATTTCTCCAAGTGGAGAATACTAGCTTGTTTTCAATACAACTCATCGAATTTTATGCGTCTCATCTGCAGATTTATTCAACTGCTACAACAAAGATATCTCTAGGAGGATTTAATACTGGTAGGCGTGATCTTAACAAAATAAGATATGCAGATGGCACTGTTTTAGGTTTGCTTTTCATTCAAGTGTTGTGAATTTTATAAACATTAAACTGCTTGCTAAATCATCCTTTTCCCTGTTTTCTAATAGATTTTGATAATCTATTATCTACAATGGAATAACAAACTGCATAGCCTTCAGTCTACTGTTCTAATTAGAAAGGTAGATAAATTTGTTTAATTTTGTAGGCCCTCTTTTATATATTCTGTTATAGAAATTTAAAAAATTAAACACAAACTTACTTAAGAAAAAATGTATTGCACTACAGTAGGAATCATTTTTATTTTAAAGATTTTGTAACCACTTTGATTGATATGTTGTGAAATTTTCTAATGGAGACGTGTATTTTCCTTGCCTTTCTTTTTCTCATGGGAAAAGAGGTTTGTTGATAAATTTTCAATTGTTACGAGTCTAGCAAAGAAAAAAGGTGAAAAGAAAAACATCGTTTTTTTGTTTTACACACAGTGAAGAGCTGTTAGTTTTTTTGAAATATAAACATTTGCAATTGCAGAAGTTGATCCTATGTTGATGAGGAAAAATTTTTTTTTCTTCTTTTCTGTAGTTTTCTGAATTATCAAAATAATCCTTTTTGCAATGAAGTCAGTTTTTGCTAAGTTTAATTTTTTTTTTTTTTCGGTCTACTGTTGGCATTTGCAGATTTCAAAAAAATATTGAAACAGTTTATACTTAAAAACAAAAATGTCTGCTTTTTTTTTTTCTTTGAAGAGGAGATCAGATTTGTTTTATCAGGGTAGGTCAAAAAGTAATGCGTTCTGGGAACTCACTTTGCTCAGTCTTTTGAGTAGTAGCCAGGAGGTTTCACTAAATTGCAGGCACTACCATAGCTTACATGAAGGTTTTCAGAATTTTGCAAAGTTCTCAATTCAGCTGTAATGAGAACATCAGACTGTTTGTTCTTACCCTTTATCACAGCAGTAACTAGCCTGCTATGAAGGTCAGTTTCTCCTCTGTAAGATTGTCATTAACTTGACTAATCCATCTCCTTACTATGTCTACATAAAGTGCAGTCCATCCATGAACAGTTACTAACCTTGCTTGGGGTGAAATGATGAGAAAGAAAAAAAAAGCAGATTAAATAAAGTAAAGACACAAAATAAAAATCTCCCCAGGAAAGATTGAAGGAATCTAATATTTTACTATTTTAGAGACACAAGGAATTTTAGCTGACGTGTAGAAAAACCTATCACTGCATCAAAAAAGAAAGATTGACTATCAGGTGCAAAACAAAAGAAACTTATATACAACAGCTGCAAACACAAGACAAGAAACATTGATTTATTAAAGCATAGACATTTTATTTCATTTACATCAAAAACCAATCAATAATGCATAGATCAATAAATGTCAAGACGAGAGAAAGACAGGCTTGAAATCTCTAAAAATTAAAAAAGGGAAGAAAAAATGGTGCATATTTTAATTGAAATTGCCACACCTGAATACAAACAGACGGTACATTTTAACAATGAAATGGACGGAATTATTAGAAAGAATAGCAACATAAATAGAATCATGACAACATTTTATTTACCTATCTACAGTCAACATTCCCATATATATATATATATATATATATATACACACACACACACAGTCCAATCACATACTGATCGTATATTTTGAGATATCAGCAGTGTGAGATAAACACTAATAGTAAAATAATCTGGAATTTTCATTTCGATGAAGCATTGTCAGCCATTTTTTGACATGTATTTCTTTCATCTTCATTTTAATTGCTTTATTTACACTAATAATATTATCGTGAATTTTTATTCGATGAAGCATTGTCAACCATTATTCATTTTTGACTAGTATTTCTTTCATCTTCATTTTACTTGTTTCATTTACACTTGCAAATAATATTATCTTTAATTTTTATTACATGAATCATTGTCAAGCATTATTAATTTTTTACTAGTATTTCTTTCATCTTAATTGCTTTATTTACACTAATTGTAACATTATATGGAATTTTTATTAGATGAAGCATTGTCAACCATTATTCATTTTTGACTAGTATTTCTTTCATATTTGTTATATAGGAATAAAGTATTACTGCCGACACTTGAGTTTGGACATAGATCGCCAGTAAGCAAACACAGGCGAACCCTTTATTGAATTAAGTAGACCAAGTGACCATAGAGGAAACGCATATATGGAAGGTAGTGTGATGTCTAAATGATCACTATTCCTAGTCTATCCTCTATACTATATGGATCTGCATTTCTAGTCTATCCTCTATTACTATTCAGACCGCTATACTCTACTCTATTGACTATACTATTTCTCTATACAGATTACTATTTAAGCGAGCATTATCGAGCAAGTACTATTAGTATGAGATTATTCAAAAGTGTCTGATGCCAGTATTGTTCAACGGCATGCTATAGTTGTATCTGTGATTACAAAGTTTCTACTACAACGAGCAAGATGAAAGTGAGTATTTGTTGGCATTACAAAAGTGGCAACGAGTGTTTATTGACAGCACAAAAATCTTCATTTTAATTGCTTTTATTTATACTTGTAGCAATATTATTTATACTTGTAGTAATATTACTGTGACTATTAGTAAAGAAAGTAACAAACACTAAGAAATCTAAACACAACTCTTGGACACAAGAGATTATTTTTCACCTGTACTATTTCATAACTGCTGTGGACTCGGAATCTTTGGTAGCTGCAATGAAAAGCATTTGCAATTACGAATGAAGCAGGAGCTAAAAATTAAAAACCTTGTTTGTATTTATTCTGCAAAAATTAACGGAATTAAATTTCTTCTCACCTTTGGAATTTCCTGATCCTTTGTGCTCATGCGTAACGCCATCTGTTCCTTTTCTTCCTCCAGTGAAGAAATGGTATCCCTCAGTTCAGATGACGTCTCATTGTATTCCTTAAAACGTTTGTCCCTATCGGCAATTTGCATCTGCAACGTCTGGATATTCTGCTGCTGCACATTGAGCTGCTGCTCAGCAACTATTAACCTCTGACGAACTTTCTCTTCTGTCTCATCACGTTCCAAGAGCTCATTCTGCAACTGGTGCAGGTGCTCCTCACGTTCCCGCAATTGAAGCTCTGTCTGCGTATACTTCACATGCCAATGGTCCTCCCTCTCCTGAAGCTGCCGGATCACCTTATTGGAGGATTCGATACGTTTCTCCATGCCTTGTGTCACAGAGACCTTGTTGGCCAACTGTTTCTCCTTCTCTTGAAGTTCAGATTTCATCTTCTCCATTTGGCTCTTAAAATTTTCCTTAAAAAAAAAAATTCTTTAAAATTAATTTACTATTAAATTGGTGATTTCTTTTACCCTCATGGTTTACTCATTCTACAGTGATAAAAATTTTGTTTTTACTAAGAATAAAAGATGGTTGCATTTTAACAATTGTCATTGTAGAAAATTTTATATTTGAAAATTAAGTTAGCATATATTAATACGTATTTATAAGATAATAAAACATAGATACCGGATAAAAACAAGACCTGTCAAAGGGTGGATGAGCTTCTTATAGGAGCCACAGCCAACACGTGTGTGTGTATATAAATATAATAATAATAGATGGCCACTCGTATTCGAGCATATCTGTCTATTAGGGCGGCTAGCCAATCTATTGCAGATGCTAGCTCAGGCACATTTGTGTTTGTTCAACACCCACAGAGCCAACCTGTAGTTTATACTGCAACTATTCTGAGCAGACCTTAGTTACAAATATATATAAATATGTGTGTGTGTGTGTGTATAAAAATATGTGTGTGTGTGTATAAGTATAAATATGTGTGTGTGTATGTATAAATATGTGTGTGTGTATGTATAAATGTGTGTGTGTGTGTATGTATAAATGTGTGTGTGTATGTATAAATGTGTGTGTGTGTGTATGTATAAATGTGTGTGTGTGTTTATAAATATGTGTGTGTGTGTGTGTGTGTAAGTATAAATATGTGTGTGTATGTATAAATATGTGTGTGTGTATGTATAAATATGTGTGTGTGTATGTATAAATGTGTGTGTGTGTGTGTGTATGTATAAATGTGTGTGTGTGTGTGTATGTATAAATGTGTGTGTGTGTGTGTGTGTGTGTGTGCGTGCGAGAGAGAGAGAGTGTATAATCTACAAGGACTCTTAAGAATGATATTAGTCGATAATACTAAGGTCATTTGTAAATCAAATTCCCAAAAACACCTCATTATGAGAGACGCCTTGTACATCAAACAGTTCTCCTTCACCATTAACCTCACTTTGTTTAACTATGGGAACAGAGTCCAAAAGTCTTTTGAAAATAGAATGTCGCCCACTCATATTCCAGCCATGCCGAACACACGCTGGCTCGGAATCGATGCTACTATAATTCAAACCTGAAAATAAACTAACTACACCAAAATCACCTCCCTTGAAAATGACAGATAGGTGATCTGGTTTATGTTTTCACTAAGACAGTGATCAGCCCAAGGATGGAGAACAGGTTGTCTCTTTGTTGAGAATTTAGGTAAAAGCAGATGACGTTGGGAGCTCAGAGTCTTGATAGTGAGAACCTGCATCGAGTGCCTCTGGAATCCATGTTAACTTCCACTAAATTTCCTGATTCTAAAGAACTTTGAAGCCAGCTCCTCCAGAATTTTATTGATGCAGGAAGGGTTAATTTTTGTTGTACCAAGAGCTATATAAACCAACTGAAGATTAACCCCAGGAATCTTTTATTCATTTTATTTATTGTGAAAATATTTTTCTTCCTTAGTATAGCACTCACAGCAGCTTGAGTCAGCACTACACTTACTACCCCTTTTGATCTTTCCCTGCTCGTAGATCAAGAACACAATGTGGGCAGAGCTGGTGTGGATTGAAGTGGCCAGCATCAACATTGACCAGCGCAGAGCTAGCCTCGTGGTTAAAACGTCATTCTAAGACCCTGAGGACCAGACTACTAAATGTGGTTACACCACCAGGTATAGGTGGTGGCAAAAAAGGTGTTACAATTTAAACAAGGTTCAGTATTATCAGGAAATGAATTTAATAATCAGGGAACATTATTTTCTCATAAAAAGAGTAAGACAACATTTATGAAGAAGAAATATGCAAATGGTTATAAGCCACACAGCTATTATGAAATAAAGTCATTACAAATACTTAAATATTTAAATGCAACAATGTTCAAAACATGCCTCAAGATAACTGGATTTCTCTTTGAATTTCTGAGATGTGGAGTTTATTTACACAACTTATATTTGAACTATTGTCCTCATCTTTGTTGTTGTTATCACAACATTTCGTCTGTTACCTCTGGCCTTCCTCCGTCCTGGGTACGACGTTAAACTGCATCCAACAGCAAGGCCTCTGATCAGGAGGTTTTGAGGAAGCGTGGAACCACCTCTTAATTGCTGGTGTTGCCAGGTCCACCCCAACCCGTGGTGGTAGCACCTGTTGGGGGTCCCAGCTATGGGAAAACAGTGAACTTCCAGGTCTTTTCCAGCACATTGAAACAATGATTTTGCCAGCTATACGTTTTTGAAACGATGATGTTGCCAGCTATACGTTTTTGAAACGATGATGTTGCCAGCCATACGTTTTTGAAACGATGATGTTGCCAGCTATACGTTTTTGAAACGATGATGTTGCCAGCTATACGTTTTTGAAACGATGATGTTGCCAGCCATACGTTTTTGAAACGATGATGTTGCCAGCCATACGTTTTTGAAACGATGATGTTGCCAGCTATACGTTTTTGAAACGATGATGTTGCCAGCCATACGTTTTTGAAACGATGATGTTGCCAGCTATACGTTTTTGAAACGATGATGTTGCCAGCTATACGTTTTTGAAACGATGATGTTGCCAGCCATACGTTTTTGAAACGATGATGTTGCCAGCCATACGTTTTTGAAACGATGATGTTGCCAGCCATACGTTTTTGAAACGATGATGTTGCCAGCTATACGTTTTTGAAACGATGATGTTGCCAGCTATACGTTTTTGATATATTTAGTAAATACTGGATCTGGCATTAAATAACCCATAGTGGTTGATATGCCATAAAACCCCAAACAACCACAACCACTGGCCTTCCTCAGGTGTATATCAATCTGGGTAACCTACAAGGAATTCTGAACTGAAACTTTAATTTAACGTATGAGGGTAGAATCTTCTTGTTCCACTGCTCATGCCTAGGGATATCTCGTCTAGTTCTTATTTTTATTTAGCGAGGTTCAGTTATTGCTCACCCGTTTCCAATGCGTGCAAGTACACACTGCCCGACCCAGAGATTGAACTCACAACCACGATAGTGAAAATAAGAAAATTAGAGGCAAAGTTTGTTTTAACTCACCAATTCTTCCACTTTTTCATTCAATGTATAGTTTTCTTCCATCTTTTCTTCAATTGTATTCTCTAATTCCTTCACTTTCTTCTTCAATTTTTCAATTTCTACTTCATAGCGCACCTAGAAATAGAAGAAAAAAAGGACCAGGCAAATAAACAAAATGTCTAAGTTGTCAGGTTTTCTTTTCTCTTTTTTTTTTTAATGAGGAGTTAATCCTTTAAGAGAAAAGCAGTTTCCATGATCCCATGCAGCACAATCTGAAATTAATGTCAAAAGAGATCAAAGGGAGGTAAATCAAATACAGGAAGTTCAGATTTTGCAGGCTGTTTTTGCAAGATAGAAACACATTTGGTTTATTGGTTAACCCCCCCCCCCCAAAAAAAAACACTGAAACATTTCTTCAAGCTTGGCTTATTCTAAAACAAGACTAACATAGTAAGAAGAGTGTTGCAATATTTTTTCATAGTGTCATACTAGACAATTTTTCTCGTCAGAATCTATCTTACACCTTTATAGGTATATTATTCGTCTATCCATTGAATATTGCTGCCACATCTGATCTGGTGTTTCTGCTATATATTTGTAATGTTATTGGTCTTGACCTGGTATCTCAGTTTCAGACACTTTTCCATTACATTAGCATAGCTTCTCAGAACATTTTCTATAAATATTTTCATCGTAACAGTTCTAATGAGTTTTGCTCTTTAGTACCTCTGTCTCATCATTTTACAGTTGAAATAGCTAGATGTAACTGCTAACAGTTTCTTCTCTCACACTTCTCACTTGTGGAACTCTTTTACAGCTTATTGCTTTTCAATCTTGATCTTCAAAAATTTAAATATAAATGTAATCATCATCTGCCCCCTTAATTCCAGTCCTTTAATTATCCTCTCTTCTCAATGTTTTTTTTTTTTTTTCTTAGATCCTTTCCCATTTAGTAGCCCCTTGTGTCTTAGTGGCTTTATGGCCTTGCTTGGGGTGAAATGATATTTTTAAAAAAGTAATGGAAATCAAAATTAAGAGATCTGGTTTATATCAACATCTGAACATTGACTGCAGTGGAACATCCACAATGATCTAATCCACCAAACAGGCTTACAAAAGAAATTATTGCCTGAAGAAATTTGGTTCTACCAATAAAGATTAAGAATATTATGGAAAGAACATGTGACCAATGAAGAAGTCTTAAGGAAAATAGTAATTATAAAAAAACTGATATACTCAGAAGGAGACAGGTAAAATTTCTGGGACACAGGAAGAAAGAAGCTTAACAAATTTAATTCTCACAAGGAATCCTAAAGGCAACAGAAGAAGGGGAAAAGAAAAAAACCCTTTAATGCATTTGATTGAATGGCTGACAAAACAAGGAAAAACATAGGATGGTAAAGATTAAAAAGTTACTGAGATTAACAATAAGTTGTTTTTTTCTTTGTTTTTTTTATTTGATTGATTTGTTTTCTATGGCTTATCAACCCTTTGCAGGTTATTTAAAGCCAGAAATTATTTTTAGATTGTAAGAATCTTTTTTGGAGATGATAATGGTTTGTTGATACCTGGCTTACTAATGAACTCATAACTGGAGGAGAAGAGGTGGATTCATAGGTTTCAAGGTTTTTTCCATGTAAGTGAATAAAACAAACCCAATTGGAACACTGCTCTCTGATTAAAAATTCTGAGCCCTTATACATTACACCACCTGCACATCCAAGTTCACAAGACCTAGTATTACCAAGAAGTCACCTATTCAGGTAATGACTAGGCTCAATGTTGCTTAACTTCATGATTGCATGAGAAATAGTGTTCCAACGTGATGTGACAGTAAGCCTTGGCAAAGTCGAGGAGAGCCATGATTGCGCACACCTTCAAAAGACATTCCTCAAGGAGGGGATTGGTCCAAATATGCCGTTGGGAGTTCTGAACTCCTGGTAGGGCCACCCTTGGCGGCAAGGTTGAAGACAAGGATCCAGACTAAGTATGACCAACCCCAAAGACCTCCAACGATGTAACAAGCGGACGAGGATTAAAACAGATCTCAATGGTTGAACCAGTAGACAAAGAGAACTATGCATGACAGACAAGTTAGAGAAAGAGCCACTCAAAATTATAAGAGAGTCAGTGGCAGTCTGTTGCAGCTTCTTAACTGGATTCTGCAGGCCTCAATCCATATGTGCCGCAGAGGAAGGTCATGAAATCAAGTGTGTGGGTCACTTACCTGGCAAGTTGAGACCCACCTTAAACAAATTTACACCATCAGCACTTTCCTCTACTCTGATTTTCTTTCACCATCAACCAACTCTTGCTAAGCCAAACGGTGATAGGGAATGGATGACAGGAGCAGCTTTTGGTGAAACGAGACAGTTTTTATCCTGACCCTGCACACTGGCAGCAAATTTGGCAATCATCACAAAGGAAGTGATCAGCAAAGAAGAAATTATTTTGAGATTAAAGCCGACGACACCCTGACCCGGCGTGGTAGCACCTGTTGGGGTCCCAGCTATGGGAAAATAGTGAACTTCCAGGTCTTTTCCAGCACATTGAAACAATGATGTTGCCAGCTATACGTTTTTTGAAACGATGATGTTGCCAGCTATACGTTTTTTGAAACGATGATGTTGCCAGCTATACGTTTTTTGAAACGATGATGTTGCCAGCTATACGTTTTTTGAAACGATGATGTTGCCAGCTATACGTTTTTTGAAACGATGATGTTGCCAGCTATACGTTTTTTGAAACGATGATGTTGCCAGCTATACGTTTTTTGAAACGATGATGTTGCCAGCTATACGTTTTTTGAAACGATGATGTTGCCAGCTATACGTTTTTTGAAACGATGATGTTGCCAGCTATACGTTTTTTGAAACGATGATGTTGCCAGCTATACGTTTTTTGAAACGATGATGTTGCCAGCTATACGTTTTTGGAACGATGATGTTGCCAGCTATACGTTTTTGAAACGATGATGTTGCCAGCTATACGTTTTTTGAAACGATGATGTTGCCAGCTACACGTTTTTTGAAACGATGATGTTGCCAGCTATACGTTTTTTGAAACGATGATGTTGCCAGCCATACGTTTTTGAAACGATGATGTTGCCAGCCATACGTTTTTGGAACGATGATGTTGCCAGCTATACGTTTTTGGAACGATGATGTTGCCAGCTATACGTTTTTGGAACGATGATGTTGCCAGCTATACGTTTTTGGAACGATGATGTTGCCAGCTACACGTTTTTGAAACGATGATGTTGCCAGCTACACGTTTTTGAAACGATGATGTTGCCAGCTATACGTTTTTGAAACGATGATGTTGCCAGCTATACATTTTTGAAACGATGATGTTGCCAGCTATACATTTTTGAAACAATGATGTTGCCAGCTATACATTTTTGAAACAATGATGTTGCCAGCTATACGCTTTTGATATATATTAGTAATTTCTCAGTATTGCTTGAAATACTTAGATATGTTATGAAAACACATATTTTTTTTTTTCTTAATCGTTTCACTTCAAGCAAGGCAATAATGCCACTAGAAGCCAAGGGATTTCAGGGAGTGAAAGTGAATGAGAAAACTTTAGAAAAGAGGACTGAGGAAAGGACATGAAAGGAACAGCGTTTTTAAGATTGTAGTTCTGAGGCAAGCAATTGAAAGTGGGTTCCACAAGAACAGAAACTTTTAGAAGGGGATTGGTGAAGATCAGAAACTGCGTTGGTCCAAGGATTTTGTCTTCAAACTGGAAACAGTACTAGAAAAAGTGATAAGATTCTGTTTTTCACATACTGTCTTTCTCAGTTATTTTATTTAAGGTAATAAAAAAATTTTTTATAAAAACACAGCTAATAAATTTTATAAAGCTCCACAGTAATATTTCTGAAAACAAAATTTTTATCAACAACTTATATATAAAAAAAAAAAAAAAGTTTCCAGTTATTAAATTTTTAACAGTTTTCAAGGAAATTTATTTTTTTTCTATTTGAGTTTCTGGGATGAAGACTTATTTTTTTAATATTATTTATACACAGATTATTTTCCCCATTTTTGTTGTTATCACATTTCAACCATTTTGCCATCTGACCATCTACAGATGCTTGTTGATCCAGGTAACCTTTAATTTAAAATTCCCTGAGGTTACCCAGATCAACAATCACCTGATGAGGGGAAAATGGCGGAAATGTTATGATATTAACAATAAAGACAAGGAAAATAGTTTGCATGTAGAAAATGTAAATACATTTTTTTTTTTTAATATGTCTAAAAAATATTCATCAGATAAATTTGCTTCTTTTCTCTTAGTCTATGTTTGAGAAGCAGAATTTTGAAGGGACGGGAAGAGTAGGAAAAGATTTCCTGTCATGATGATCAGGTTTTAAGATCTTGGCTTTTTATATTTAGGTTCCAACACTGACCTCTGACACCAGTGAGAAATCTTCCCAAATAAGGATCAGGAGGAGTAATGAATTGTAGCTCGGATTGAGAAATTAGAGAGCCAAGGTTGAATTCCAGCACAGTTCATTACATTCACATATATGCGAATATCCTTGAGAAAGGTATGAATCCATCTCTTCTCTCCTAGCTATGGGGAAATAGGACAGATTGGGTACTATATACTTGGGTGGCAACCAGTCTAGAAGAAGGAAACTGAATTCAAAAAGCCTCCAACTATGAAGAAATAGCAAGACAGACTGGGTTTTAGTGCTTTGGGTGGCAACCAGTCTAGGAGAATTCAAAAACCTCCAACTATGGGTAAATAGTAAGGCAGTCTGGGCTCTGTAGCCATGGCTGGCAACCAAACTAGGACAACTCTGAATTGGAATATAGAGTAGGAGTCCCTAAGACAGTATGATGTCATGTGCAATTTTGTTCTGGCATCACTGGTGCTAAGTTGTATTGGCCTTTTATTTCCCTTGGATATCATTGGTGGCATGGACAAGGAAGATGTGCTGCTTGGGCAACTACCAATCCCCCACATAAAAAATAAAAAAATCCTGCCCAGATCTACGCACTGGAGACAGTATAACTCTTTTGGTACATATCCGTAGTCTCTCTAGACTGATGGATGCCACACCAAGGATCAGAAATATTATTTTTCAAATTAATTGAAATACTTAGATATGTTATGAAAACACATATTTTTTTTTTCTTAATCGTTTCACTTCAAGCAAGGCAATAATGCCACTAGAAGCCAAGGGATTTCATGGAGTGAAAGTGAATGAGAAATTATTTAAATTTAATAGCAATTTTTTGTTTTCAGTTTAATGAAATATGAATCACACCACCTTTTTCTTTTTTTCTCTATTTTGAAAATGAAATGCAAATGTCTGCTTCTCCATGAAAACTGAAAAATATATCCAATTCACAGAACACAACAAAATAAAAAAAACGTAAATCAATCATGCACATCACCTGTCCTACACACCTTAAAAAAAAAAAAAAAAAAAAAAAGAAAAAAAAAAAGAAAGGAAGAAAATAAAGAAAGAAATGGAGAATCTGAATGAAGTATTCAACAAATATAAATTATTAGTATTTAGAGAAAATATTCTGACAGCACAAAGGCTGTCGGTCACAGACCCACAGTGCAGGATTCACCTAGTAACAAACACTCCCACATTTTCAAACTCTCTGATGAAATCAGTGTCTTAAAATCTGACAATGTTAATGTTTACGTGTCTGGGAGCTGCTTCATTTGAGGTAATATTATATCAAGGCCGTTAAATCTACTTAAATATTTCATTAGAATCACTTGCTTCTTATTTTTCTGAATTTGTTTATTTATGTTGACAGAAGTTAAATATATATCTGCTTTGCAAACTATCTTTATGTTATTAAATCATAAATTATTTATTACTTATATGTACTTTTTTAATTTCAGACCCCCCTTTATAATATATGCTACAGGCCCCATACTATCTTAATCCAGCCTTGCTGACTTGTAACATTTCGGAAGTTTCTCAGACATGACTTTTCTCCAAAAAGGGAACTGACTCTTCATTATTTAAATACAAAGTTATTCAATTAAGAGACTGTGGTTTCTGCCTGAATCTGGTATGAAGAGCTTGCTTTTTTTTTTTGGCAATGATGTTCACTCTGTACAAGGCCCAAGAGCCACTCGAGCTACAGAGTAAGAAGCACAGTTTATGCATATATGTGGGGAAGATAACAATTAACCCTAAAGAGGATGTTTTCCCAATCACCACAATTTTAACATGTTCAAGATTGTGGTGATTGGGAAAACACCCACTTGGGAGTTGGTACCACAAATCAGCAGTTTATAAGAAGCTGCTAGAGTTACACTCACATCTTACCAATGCAATACAAAGGGAATGAAGGAGGTTTGCTACAATGTGTGTATCATTATTTACACTATTTACGTGCAGGCTATTGTCCTCATCATTGTTGTTATTATTACAATGTTTCAGCTGTTGTGCCCTCTGGCCTTCATCAGGTGTACGTCAATCCAGGATTTCAAAATGAACCCTTTATTTAATCTATGGGAGTAGACTGTTCTCGTTCCACTGCCCAGGTCTAGGCTGGGCAATGTGCAAGAAGGGCAGAAGAGAACAGTGAACAACCTCCCTACCAAGCTTATGTAGATGGATGGATGAACAGAGCGTGGGAGGGACAGTAAAGGAACAAACACTGCTTAGAGATACAAGTGATAGGAAGTTGTGGAGAGCCATGAATTCTCACATGCTGGAGAGGCATGTCACATAAAAGAAAAGATGTGACGTTTGCATATCTGTTATTGGAAATGGAATCAGTAAGAAGTGCTTAAATTTAAGCTGAGATTTGCATTCACATTAGCAGAAATTACCCTGAAGAAACCATGAACACACACACACACACACACACACACACACATATATATATATATATATATATATTCTCCACCCAGCTATGGGTTAAATTGTAGAATAGACTAGGCTTTTTAACCTTTTTTAAGGGAGGGGAGTTGGAACAAATCTGAATTAAAAACTGAAGAAAGCAGTAGTAAACCATTCCAGTCCCTTTTTTAAGAAGTCATGGTAATTTACAGATAATAAAGAAAAGGAATCTGTGGAGAGCCATGATTACTTATATCTTGAAGGGAATACTCTATCTTTTCCCAAGTCATGGTAATTTACAGATAAAGAAAAGGAATCTGTGGAGAGCCTTCATCGCCTATATCATGAAGGGACCACTGTACCATCTTTCCCAAGAAATCATGGTAATTTATATACAATAAAGAAAAAGAATCTGTAGCTAACCATGATTGCCTATTTCCTTCAAGGTTATAGTATTTAAAAAGTAAAAATAATTTATTCCCTTTTGAGTGCTCTACTAATGAGACCTTGTGCCAGACTAAGTTGAAGAGATAAAATAACCATGAGAATTTTTTACAATCAGTTGGACAAAGTAATTAGCTTTTATCAATAAAAATTACGTATAATGTTTCATGACAGCTTCCAATGTCCAGTAACAAAGTGATCAAGATTGAAAAATTTTTTTTTTTTGTTACAGCTTATCAACCATTTGAAGGTTATTTAAAGCCAGGATGTGTATTTTAGATTATAAAAATATTCTAGAGATAGTAATGATTTACTGACACAAGAGACCTACTAATTAACCCAAAGCTGAAGGCAGAAGAGATGCATTCATACATTTCCGAAGGGTATTTGCATGTAAGTGGATATAACAAACCGAATTTGACTCTCCGATTACCAATTCTGAGCCATTATCCATTACCCCACCTGCATATCCAAGCTTGCACTTGGTATTACTAAGTGGTCAGCCATCTAGGTAATGGCCAGGCTCAATGTTGCTTAACTTCAGTGGTCATACAAGAACCGATGTTTCAATGTGATATGGCTGTAAGCCAAGGTAATCAAGAACATTTTGTTAAAGAGAAGAAATGGACCTTGGTGATGTTTTATTCCATGCAGTCAGTAAACAATTAGGGTCTTCTAATCCATGCATACACACATACCACGAGGTCAGACACAACATCATCCAATTTTTCACTGACCGCAACATCAGTTTCAATCTGGCTCTTCTCCATCTGCGATCGTACGTCCGTTAGTTCTTTGGTCAGAGACTCAATCTCTTTTTCCTTGTTTTCAAGCATGGCCTGCACAGTGTCAAAGTCTTCTTGAAGTTTTGTCTGAAATAGAAAATAGACGAGTTTGTATTCTTCCACAAGAGATTTGTTTTTAAACATTTTTTTTCTTATTTTTTTGGGAGGGGGTGCTAAGAATATCTCAGCAGACATTCCTCAGTGTGTGTGTATGTGTTTATAAAATAATCAAGATAACTCTGAAAGCAACTTATTTTTTCACTTATGGACCGGCATCATAAGAAAATTTTTTTTTATTTGAACAAAATCTACATGGAGACAAAATGTGATTCATGTTAAATGGCTGAAAGTTAGATTTTTAAATTAACTGTAACAGTAAAAAAAAAAATGCTTTTTACTTCAATTCAGTTTATTTTTATTTTTTTTTTACATATTCATGCTTTTTCTCTCTCACACACACACAATATATATATATATATATATATATATATATATATATATGTATATATATATATATATATATATATATGTATATATATATATATATATATATATATATATATCGGTTTTGTAGTGCGTATTCAATTTATGTAACGTAAATCATTCAAACGAAAAACAAATATTGAAGCTAGTTATATGGCGAGAATCACTCTCACAAACAATATTTAATAATTAACAGATTCGAAGTTGGTTGTAATTTATTATTAAATATTGTTTGTGAGAGTGATTCTCGCCATATAACTAGCTTCAATATTTGTTTTTCGTTTGAATGATTTACGTTATATATATATATATATATATATATATATATATATATATATTATCCCTCACTGCTATCGCAACAATTGTGTTGTGCATGAAACTTCGAGTTGTGCTAGCAATGAGGGATAATATGTATACTTATTAGATCTGTCGTATTACATTGAGCACCATTTTATTAACACTAGTACTATATGTGTTTATATATATATATATATATATATATATTAAAACAATATTACTCGCTTGAAAAACCTCAGATGACTCACCTGAGGGCAAATTGATACCTGAGGGCAAAAAATTGGAAGTAAAAAAGAAAGAACTAAAAGCATCAGAACAAGGTGAAAAACATCGTCAAGTGTCTGAAGTTCTTAGTCCAAAGAAAAAACCCAGGTGATTATAAAGACAACAAAAACGTAGAGGGCTAAATACGCTAAGTAGAGCAGTAAATTAGAATTCTAATTCTAATATATATATATATATATATATATATATATATAGGGACTCAACAAAAATGTGATACCTAAGATACCCAACATTTAAAATGGATTTTTAATAATGAAAAATCTTTCTTGAAGCTTTTATTTTAGTTTCAATTTCAAGCTGAGATATTAAATTTAATATTTCCAATCAACAAAATACTATGCTGTATTTCAAAACTAATTTAAATTGATTGGAAGAAATTGTTTTATGAAATTTCTAAGATTTTTTATTTTGGCACCATTTTTAGCAAAGTGGTATGAAAATGCAAATCTCTTTATTAGAATGTTTTTTTTTTTTAAAAAAAATATACTTTCCTGAAATTTTATTTGAGGAATATTAGCTGATTTAGAGTATAATTAATCTAATTTGAAACAACTATTATTTTTTTTAAATATCAGCGAAATATATATTTATGTTCAGTTTCTTAACATTTCTGTTACAGGTATGTGATGATGCTTGTGGGAGGGGGCTTTAACATTGAAACTGATATTTTTTTAAAATTTAAAAATATAAATTATTCTAATTAATAATTTTTTTAACAGTGAAAAAAATTTTTGTAAATTCATTGAAAAAAAAATTTTTTCATCAGACAATGTTGTCCTTAATATATATTATTCATAAATTCAATTAAAAACTTCTCTAAATAAATAATGCTTTAAGAATTTTGCTTTTAAATATTATAGTCTCTAAAAATTATCACATTGCAATAAAGTAAGGGGTTGAAACATGTAAAAGAAAAAAAATATTTTTACCAAAATTTTCTAATAAAATAATTAAAAAAAATAATTTCAATCATTTGTGAATAAGAACTGAAAATTTCTTTAAAATCCGACAATTATTTGATTTTTGCAAGAATTTCCAAATTAATGTGTTTGTCAGCACAAAAATGAGGCTAAAATTCGCTATGCTAATACAACTGCTAATACAAGAAAAAAACAAAAAACTTTTTAATCAAAATTTCAACTGTTCAAAAAAGGAGTAAAAAAAATTTAATTAAATATCCCAAAAATACTTGATCCTTCCTTTTAATAATAGCAATAATTTTAACGATAAAACTATGTTTTCATCACAGTATGCTGATATTTTAGTGATTTTGTGGAGGTGTGTGTGTGTGTATATATATATATATATATATATATATATATATATATATAGTTGCATTGATGCTAGTTTGTGACCTTGGGTTTCATGCTTGCAATTGTCAAACTGATTAATTTTGAAATTTTGGATTTATTTATAGTTGTGTATATTGGCGTTTTATGGTAGTGGGAGGAAAAATTGTCATCAGAACGCCACTCATATGTACACAGACACACATCTGACGATCGCAAAGGCCATTAAACCTAGGGTCACAAACTCCCATCAACACAACTAAATATGTTAGCTCTATTTCTGATATTGAGCATTTTCCAATAAGTACTGCACTTACATAATATATAAATAATATATAAACATAGCACATTATATATATATATATATATATATATATATATATAAAAAGTGGAATTTGAAATCAACAGCCAGAGGCAACAAAACTGTTTCATGCGAAAACCAAAACAAAAGTGTAGAAATGAGATAAAGTTTTTTTTACTGGCACATTTTGCCTTTGTTAAGTAATAAGGGGAGGCTCTCCAATTTCTTGTTCTAAGCCACTATCCATCACACATCTAATAATTAACAGGACATCATGAGAATACTGTGAAAAGAATTATTACATAAGCTTAAAAAGTAACATGCAGGAACTCTTGAGATGTTCCCTATTATTAAAAAAAAAAAACAAAAAAAAACATTGGAGGGGGTCCCAAATACTTATATATGAAAATTCATACACACTTATTCTGACAAAGATAACAATAAACATTCCTATAAACTTATAAGCAATATTCAACATGTTCAGAATAATTGTTTTTCTTTTTCAAAAAAAAAAACTTTTTTTTTTTAGCCTTATTGATAAATGTATTTAAACACTTGAAGCATTTAAGTCAAATATATTCATCAAAGATAAAAAGAAAAAAATGCAAAGATCAAAAGAAAAAATTTAATGCAATGATAACCCAAATGAAAGAAAATAAGTTGATTTCATGCAAATTAAAAACTATATATTTAAGAAAAGGTAAATAAAATAAAAAGCATAATGAAAACAAACAAACAAAAGATAGACAGGTTTTGCATTCGAACATGCAATTAAAATAGGAGTTAAAGATTGAATTTTTCGACTTCAAGCTTGCAAGTATCAAATTTTCCAAGTTCTCTTTCCTCATTATGTGCACTAGAAATTTCAGCTATCTCTTTCTGATGTCAAGTACAAGTGTCTTTTTTGCTTCCATCTTCTCTAAAAACTTTGTTGTTGCTCACATGTTTGGTCCATGGTATACACTGCATCTTTGTGCAGAACCAAACCTGCCCTGTAAGTATCTGCTCTCAATGTTCACCCTCATGCATACTCAGCCAAAACATGAGATCCTCACTGCAAATAACGTAAGAAGTCATGCAAACAATTTGACACTGACTACAAACAGTGAGACTTTGAAAGCCGATCAAGGCAACTAAATATGTTTTTTTTTTTTTTTTTTTTAAGCGTATCACCCCAAGCAAGGCCGGTGGCCACTATCACGCATGGTGTTAGCGCTATTGCTGATATTGAGCATTTTCCAATAAGTACTGCACTTATATAAGTCAACAGCCAGAATGAGCATGTTGAATGCTAAAAGGTTAATTTTACATTTTCTTTTTTGCTTATTTTCAGTTGAATAAGCCATACAGTATCAGTAGTGTAGCCACTTAAGATTTAGTTAAGTTTGAATACAGTTGTTTGTAATTGCATATAAATTGTGTACAATAAAACCTTTTTAGAGACCCTTTTTTTTTTTTTTTTTATTGTACACAGTTTATATGCAATTACAATAAAATCTTTTTTTTTTTTTTTTTTTTTTTTTTTAGAGGAGACCGGAGGCACGGTGGAGTAATGGATAACGGGGCTTGGATTGAGCCGAGTTCGAATTCCAGTCGATTCCATTACATTCACTTACGTGCTAATACCCTTGGGAAAGGTGTGAATCCTCTTCTTCTCCCTCCAACTATGGGTAAATAGCAGGACAGACTGGGTTCTATAGCCTTGGATGGCAACTGGTCTAGGAGAAGGACAACTCTGAATTCAAAACCTGCGGAGGGTCGTTTGGGGACCTTGTGGCATCCGTTGCACCAGGTCCCTGTATTCGTCCCTCCAAAAAGTGTGGATGGCCCTGCACAAAGCCTTCACCACTATAATCAAATCCTGTGTGGCTTTCAGTTTCTGGGAACTGGTCTGTCTGACCCTCATACGTCGAGTTCGACGGGAGAGCGACAGAGGAGACCAGATAAGTTCATGATCCAAAATGAATTATGAAAAATGAAATCATATGCAAAGAAGACAAAAATAATTTAAAAAAATACAAGGGGAAATTAGCAGGAGATAACTGATAACTGACATCCATCAAACATGGCTCGTGGAACTAGAACAGTCTACCCCAGTGATCGAAATAAAGGGTTCGGTTCGAAATTCCAACCACCTGAAGAAGGCCGGAGCGTACAACGGCCGAAACTTTGTGACAAATATGGCGACAAAGATGAGGACAATAGTCCGACTAATGTAAATTCTGTACATAATACCTCATCTCAGAAATATAGACAGAGTCAGAAATTATTATATTTTATAGTAAAGATCTGAATTTAAGTGATACTGAAATAGTTCAAGATGTCCTGATGTAAAAACTGTACTATATTTTATCAAATGAGAAACAGACTGTCTCCCATCAAAGTATCAAACAGATAAAGATGTATCGGAGATTAATCTTTTAGTAATCTCTTTAGTCATTTCAATGATTCATTTAATCGATACTAGCAGTAAAGAGAACTTTCTTCAATTTAATATGTAATCGTTCAATTTGTCATTGAATCACATTGCAGTAAATCACAGGATCATCAACAAGAAAATCAAAGAAAGTTGTTCAAATATTACAAGAGTAAAAATAAAAGCAATTTGTTAGTCATGCAAGCATATCACACTTGATCGAGCCTTGACTTACAACATTAGCGCTTCTAAAATTTTAAGATGGCGATTTATTATTCAAAGAGATTTTGGTGTTTCTACAGGAACAAACTCTTCCAAGAATTAATTTTTCTGTTTTCATATATTACTATCAAATAAGCTCTGTAGATCAAGAATATATAAATAATTTTATTTTTTCTTAAATTTCCTCAATTTTAAAAAGGGGTGTAAATTCATTGTAAACTGTACCCTCACCTTACACGAGCCAAAAAAAACATAAGGGAAATAATAATGATAATAATAGAAATGTAAAAGCAAGTAATAATTCTTCTATGTACCATGTCCCCCACAGGATGTAGTCAATCATGGCTCTCCATAATTTCCTCTCCTTGAATCAACTTTTCATTAAATAATCATCAGTTTTCATTAACAATATATTCAATTTGACTCCGTATACTTTCTCTAACATATCACTCCACTGCCTTTTTTTATTTTTCTTCAAAGCTTCGCTGATCATGGCTTTCAATTTCCTGTCCTTTGTAGCTATTAATAAATTTTGTCTTTTTGTTACCTCCCCAAAAGCTTGTTCTGCTATCTGTTTATTCAAGCTTGCAAGGTAGCTTATACATTGTTTTCCTATCTCCCTGTTGCCTTCAATCTGACCTGTGAGTATCAAATTTTCCAAGCCCTCTTTCCTCATTATTTGCCTTAGAAATTTCAAATATTTCCTTTGGATATTAAGTATAAATGTCCTTTTTGTTTTCATTTTCTCTAAAATTGTCATTGCTTACATGTTCAATCCATGGTATTCTCAGCATCCTTCTGCAGAACCACACTTATGTTGCTTAAAGTCTTTTTTTTAATTTTTTTTTTAATCTGTGAGATTTTCCAGCATTAACTACCATATAGGAAGACTGATACGTAACAGTTCAGTATTCTTTTCTTTGTTTATAACAAATTTTTTTTCCTGTTTCTTAATGTTTTAAATTCATATTTCCTAATTCTTTGAAATATTGTATGCAAGCATTAGTTTAACACAAGACGGTGAAAAACCAAAATATGCTTGAAAAGATAAATTTATTAACTATTTGAAATTATTTGAAATTTTGTTAATAAGAATGTTATGGTAATTTACCCATGCACGAATGGACTCTCCCAGCTATAAATAGGATCAGGTACTGCCTTTTGAGGAGGAAAATTTTCAGCGGTCAGCTCTGACAGTTGGACCGAACATTCTTGCTGTAACACTCTCGTTTGTATATGTTTGTATTACTGTTTCAGTTAATATATTTGTTTGACTCAATTCCTCTCTGTGTCTTTATTTCTGGCCCTAACAAGGCCACAACAAAGAATATGCTTTATCATGCGGTATGAGCATTCTTTGAGGAGAGGGAATGCATAGGAGTATCTATTTGTAATGAATTTACATAGCAAACTGAGCCCCCTCTTAAAATTTACGAAGTTCATAGTCGTTGTTGTAGGGCAGTATTCTATTAAACTCATCCAGGATCTGTTTTCATTTCTGAACAGTCCCTTGACTGTTTTGTTGAATTTTTGTGTCCATAAAAGGTGGCAGAATAATCATCATGGACACCAATGACTACATTGGCCCTCTCATACAGGTTATCATTTAAGAGGGATTTTAATTTTTCAATGTAGTCACTGGTGTCCATAAAAGGTGGCAGAATAATCATCATGGACACCAATGACTACATTGACAAATTAAATCTCTCTTAAATGATGATTAAAAAAAATGAACAGTCAATAAATACAGACACAAAAAAATTCAACAGTCAAGAATCTGTTAGAAAATGAAAACAAATCCTGGGCAAGACTTGATATATATATATATATATATATATATATAAGTATAGGATTGGTATATATGGAATAAATTCCAATTACCAACAAATACTATTCTTAAAAGAGTGCTCAATACAGAGTAGAACAAATATAGGAAAAAACCCTTTATTCTACATTCAACACCATCACTTGAGATGACACCAGTAGTGTTGAAACAAAAATGTCTATTTTTGTAGTGATTTTATAACATTTTTATGTTATAATTTTTGAATAAATGATATATATATATATATATATATATATATATATATTACACAGCGAAGACCCAAATTACCTCATATTGGGGTTGGGTATAGATTTATTTCAACCGACACTGTGTAGGTCATATTCAACCCTGGTGTATAGACTATTTGTGTTGGAATTAGAAATTTAACTTTGACAGCAGTCAAAAAACTGATACAACAATTTTTGAAAAGTTGACTTTCTAAATCCGACACAAACACAGTCTATACACCAGGTTTGAATAAAACTGACGCAGTGTTTATCAGTTGAAATAAATCTATACCCACCATATGAGGTAATTTGGGATTTTTTGTGTAACTTATATGCTCTGTTATAATAAATACATTGAGCTCTTTTTGTGGATCAGTCTTAATATTTGATAGTATATAATCCAAGTGGATCCTAGTAATAACAGATTTATTACCTGTACACTATATATATATATATATGAATGATCTGGAGTGCTTCTTTGATAGTAATATGAAAAATAAATTATTTCTTTGAGAGGTATGTTTCTTGAAAAACACCAATAAATTTTTCTTACAAGAGGGAGATAACCAAACTCATTTGTGCTGCTTGTTAGTTACCAAAATATTTTGTTTGATTTCTGGACTAAACCAGTTGATATATTGCCAACCTTTTTCTGGGGCAAAATTAAAAGACTCCTTTCTTTATTTACCGACTGTATGCCTGATGAAGGCCGGAGAGTGCATAGGTCAAGATAATGTGGTGACAACAAATGCAACATAAAAAAAATATGGTTTAACTTTTTGAATGATAATACTCTGCTGCCTTGGGGATTGAATGTTTGATGAAGACTGTGGTATGGCCCAACCAAAATGTCTTAATAATAATAATAAAGCCCATAAAAAGAACAAGTCGAACATTCCTTTTGAATTTACATTTTAATCAGGAAAAAATTAGTCATGAAAT
>OZ038518.1:43187203-43457203 GCA_964036315.1 Acanthosepion esculentum
CATTAAAACAAAGGATGCAACTGAGAAAGAATTAACATGGCATGGCTACGAGATGATACAACGGGTCAAAAGATAACACATTAAAGCGTGCCACTCAAAAAGAGCAAATTAAAAAAACACAAAAGGTAAGTAATAATTAGAAATCCCTAACAAACATAACAGTTAAAGTGCAATTAATAATAAAGAATAAAAAGTAGTAACAATATTAAAAAAGATATTAATAAGATATTGACAACAACAACAACACAGGCAAGACAAAGATGAAGATGAAAAATAAACAGAAGAATGATGCATCAGTTTACGTAATTGGAATACCTGGTGTTCAGTCAAGTTTGCGACCTCAGCATGAAGGCCATCAACCTCAACGTACATCTGGTCCAATGTAATGTCCTTGTCTTGCAAGGCCTCTTGGAGCGAGTCGATCGCTTGTTGGTGTTCCAGCACGGATTCCATTTGGATCTGCCACAAAGACGGGAAGACTACCTCGTGCAGGCATAACAAGACGTTTATTTTGAGAAGAATTTTTTTTATTGGGGCATGGGTCACTGGTTTTATTAACGGAGCCCCCAACAAGTAAAAATCAATTTCAAAACTAAAGAAAGTATAAAAAAATTCTTTGCCCACTCCCAAGTCTTTTTAACCCTGCATTAATCACATGGGGTGTTTTATTACCCCCAAAAGTACCTATAATTATGTTGTGTTAAACCCTCCTACAGTAGAATGAACTCTTCCTCCTCTCATAAATACTCATTGCGAGAGTCGGTTGGGAAGTGGAGATGCAGTGTTAACCTACCATTTGGACGTACACCTCTATCTGCTTATTACTAAGCTTTGTGTATATCTATTATTTCAATACACTTGTTCAACCTACCTTCGTCTTCCGTGTCTTTCTTTCTGGACCCTAAACAGGCCACAACAAATTCCTAGTTGGCAACTTGTTTCTTTTGCTCTCTCCTACTATTCTCCTGATTCAGTGACGGTATATAGTATGCAGTGTGGCACAGTTGTAGCTCAGTTGTCATGAGAGTGTGACACTAGAGGACTATCCATTCTCAGAAATCTAAGGTAACTAATGCAGGGTTAAATGTCATTCTTCCATTACATTAGGATTCTTCCACATTCCTGTTCTTTAACTACAGAACAGATATTTCTCATGACCCATGGAATACTGGGATAGATTCACATCCCACATGTATCTTGAGAAAATACACATACTTAGCAATTTCATGAATCCTTCAAAAGACCAGCGCAACTAAATTTACTAAATCTACTTTTTAACAACAGCAGCAGCAGCACCTTTACTGTAAATGCTAGTCTGAAGTTCTGTGTTGACCACAAGTCCTTTGGATAGATATCCTCATTCGTTTGACCAGTCTATTTTCCATCCATCATCAGCTGAGGATAATCTTGAACTATTTATTTCATCCACAATAGGCTAATAATTAATCCTAGCTTGCCAAAGTCAATGTTTTTTTTTTTTTTCAAAAAATAGAAACAACTGGTCATTTTGTTGAGAAGATAGTATCACAGACAATGACTATTGTAACATTATAATACTATTATATTGTAGTAGTAAACAGTATAATTTATTTATTTTCATCTACCAGCCACAATATTCAAAAAATCCTATTAAAGAAAATATGTGCTTTTTTCTTTAGCAAGATTTCTCAAATATTCAGGCACGTAGATGAAAATAAATAAATATACTGTTTAATAAATAAATGGAGTGTCTACACAAATATGCATATCAAAGTGACAAAAATCTGTTGGATTGATAAATAAAATCCATTATAGTAATAGTAGTAGTCGTAATACTAATCATAGCGGTTATGCATTGGTGCAATGGATACCGGCTTGGAATAAGAAATTGGAGAGTTAAATTCAAATTCCAGTCGAGTTTGTTACACCCACTTTTGCACAAATACCTTTGAAAAGGGTATGAATCCATCTCTTATCTCCCCAGCTATGGGTAAATAACAGGACAGACTGGACCCTATAGTCATGGTTGGCAACCAATCTAAGAGAAGGAAAACTAAATTCAAACCATCCTGGAGAAGGTTGGGCTCTGCCAGGCTATCTTGCCCAAGACACACTACTCCTGCTATGGCTGCACTACATGTTGTAACCCTATGACTATAATGGGTCACAGGCTTCATGATTATGATCAGGAATAATAAACAATCATTATTATAGTTATTATGATAATCATTATTATTATTATATTTCAGTATTATATCTGGTTGGAAGAAAAATACTTTGGGTTTCTAAATAAATATTCTACAAAATCTGAGTACTTGCCTTCTGACTTATTATATTATAGTAATATTATATTTTTACATAATATTGTTATGTAACAACCAATTAATACTGGTTTTTGTGCACACCTGTCTCTTACAGATGCCTGCTCAATCCACAGGGCCCACTTGTGCTTTATACTGCAACTAGATAGAGCAGACCATAGTTACAGTTTCTGGGAGAGAGAATGCATGATCTGGCATTAACAATTTCTTTGTCCCAATGACTTGTGACTTTGGGCTCACACAGCTGCCAATGGCCTCTGAATGGTTCCACTGACACAATTTCACTCTCAAGATTTGGGCTAACCAGTGGTATAGTTTTCGGGCTGTTTCCAAAGGTGCAATGCAGTCAATACCATCAAGAAGTCACCTTGATGAACAAATCTATCATGGTGAGATTCAAACATGGGTCTCATGGTCAGAAAGTTAACATCCACTTGGCCATGCAGCCATTAATACCATTAAATGATAGTAATTATTAGTATTTTATTTCTTTTGATTAATGGTGTGTACACATTTCTTTCGGGGACCCACTCGGAGACCTAAGGTCAGAAATGGCATCATGACATTATCCACTGACCAATAAAAATTTTTTAAAAAAAAATCACATTTTACATAGATAAAGCCCTTCATAAGGTTTGGGCTGTACCCGTGAGAACAATTTTTTGTATTTCTTTAAGGCATGGGCTTCCAGGAATCCCTTCAATGAGTCTACTGGAATCTTTTCCAACCAATCTGAGGGCTCCATCCACAACAGGGATTTTTGATGTTCCATGTGCCACATTTTTGAGATTTTGATTTATTATTATTATTATTTCATTTCTGGTGTGTACACATTTCTTTCTGGGTTCCGCCCAGAGACCTAAGGTTAGAAATGGCATCATGACATTTTCCACCGACAAAAAAAACCCCCAAAAACAAAAAAAAAAAACAACATATTTTACATAGACAAAGCCCTTCGTAAGGTATGGGCTGTACAATTTTTCATATTTCTTTAAGGCATGGATTAGTCTACTGGAATCTTTTCTAACCAATCCGAGGACTCCAACTACAACAGGGATTGTTGATGTTCCCATGTGCCACATTTTTGAGATTTTCATTTCATTATTATCACATTTTAGTATTACTAATAATAATTTATTATTATTAATACTAATTTAGTATTATTATACTATTACAGTAATATTATTAAATTGTAGTTATTATAATAATATTAAAGTAATATATATATTGCTTTAATATCATACTATTATATTAAAGTAATTATTACTATATGATCACTATTATAGTAATTATTATTATCATTACTATAGTAATTATTATTATCATTACTATAGTAATATTTTATTAACTGAACTCAAGGAACCCATTTTCCTGAAAAATTGCTTTAATAGAAGATTCTATATATTTCAACAAAATGTAGCTGCACAGTTAATGAATGCTAAATGTTTCCTTATAAGTAAACAGTTAATATTACCAATGCCATATTACAACAATATTTTTTCTCAAAGTGAATATAATTATTATAATAATATTATAACATTTTCTTTGAGTTACGTGTGCTATCCATTTTAGTTGTTGCTGCTGTTGAAAGTTCTCAAGTAATGTGGTTTCTGTAATTTGGTAGTTCTCTGTGATTCTATAGCACCAGTCGACAAGATTCAAAGAAGAATGGTTCTCACTAAGAACTACAAGCTTCATCCACAAGAAGCTATTTTTAAATATCAATCTGAGAAAGCAGTTGTATACAACTGACAGTTTAGATATTTCTTAACAGGTTTGGTGCCATACATGACATCCATATGAAAGTCTTGATATGATGGGGTTAAAATTCGCTTCTAAGACTATTACATCTAAAATAAATAGCTGAAATTACTTTTATATAGAGGCCCCAATCATGTATGATGACGATGATGATGATTTAAGCAACAGCAAAGAATGATGATGATGTGCCGACAAGGACTCATAGGTGCTAGTGAAGGGAATCCAGACCTTGGATTGCAGCATTAAACAACATAAATTAGTAGCAACAAGAAAAAAAGAAGGCACATTATCATTGGATGACACAAGTACAGTGGAAAGCAAGGGTCAGTAAATAAATTATATATATATTTTAAAAACATCAATAATACTATCAACTAAAATACTTCAATGATATAATGGCCATGATTATAACATCCTTCAGTATTTAATGCTTGTCACCAATGCTAATAATGCCAGAAACATTTTGAGTGAGAACATCTTGAATCAATTCTATTAAAAGTGTAAAAAGTGACTCGGTCTTAATGATTTCAGTCTTTCGCTACAAGTATTTTTAACAATAGTAGAGCATTTCAACATGTCTATTACTTTATTGCCCTAACTGGACATGCTTGAGAAATCCAATCCTCTTCTGTGAACATTGGATGAAAGGTAATATAGTATAAATTAAATTGTAAAAATGAAATGCAGTTAACTGCCCAATCTATTGAACAAAGATAGAGGTTTATCGCTTGTTCTCCATTTAGGATTGGGTTTCTGGTTCCGTCTGAAGTCTTCTCATTCTTTTTCACTCCCAGTAGCCTCTTGCGTCTTAGTGGAATTATCACCTTGCTTAGGGTGAATTGATTTAAAAAAAAACAAAAAAAAAAAACTTTATTCTTTGAGTTTTTTGGTTTTGTTTTTTAACTGTTGACTCCTTGTGGAGTGCAAGGTTGCAATCAATGCAAGGGATAAAACTGAGATTTTACTAGAAAGTTTTATAAAATCAACTTGTTGGCTCCATGCCCAAGCTGAATTGTCTTCTCAAATTAAATGACTCCAAATTCCCTAGTATTTACTCATGGCTGGACGGAGAAATGGATCTCCTGCCTTTTCCAAGAATATTAGTGTGAAATGAAGGAAAACACGATATTAAAATTACTTACATTTCCACCAAATCTATTTTCATAGTTATAAAATAAACTGTCCAAATTCAATTTGTTTTCAATTGATCGATTCATTTATTTTCTATGGATTATCAACCCATTGCAGGTTTATTTTCATAGCCAGAAAATATTTTTACATTGTAAAAATGATTTTTTTTTTAAATAATAATGACTTCTGGATACAAATCTTACTAATTAACCCATAGTTAGGAGGAGAAGAGGTGCATTTGTACCTTTTCCAAAGGTATTTGCATGCAAGTTAATATAACAAACTCAACTGGAATTGGAACTTAGCTCTCTGATTAACAATTCCAAGCCATTATCCATAACACGGACTGCACATTCAAACTTACAGCACCTGGGATTTCCAGGCTGGTACCCATCTAGGTAATGACCAGACTAGACATTGCTTAACTTTAGTGATCATATGGGAACTAGTGTTTTAATGTGATATGGCTGTAGGTAAATTTGTTGTTAATGATTGATGGATTTGTATTTTTTTTTTAACAGCTTATTAATTGTTTGTGGGTTATTTAAAGCCAAAGCATTTTAAATTGTAATTTCTGCGAGTGAATATTGCATTAATTTCTTTGAGAATAACAATGATTTTTGCAGATATAAATTCCTTTTATTTAACCCATAGCTTGGGGGAAGAGATTCATAACTTTCCCAAGGTTATTTGTATTTGTGTGTAAATAAATGTAAGGATCCCAACTGGAATTCAAACTTGGCTCATCCATTTGTCATTTCAAGCTGCTATCAAAACCCACACGTCTACTGTTGTCAAAGAAGAAATTTAAAAATAAATGAAATTCCGATAAATTTTAATGTGATTTGAAAAGTCATTAGTCAGTAAATTTATTTAATTCAGTTTTTTTTTTTAAGAAGATTAATATTTTTTTGTCTTGGTATTTAAATTTAAAAATCTCTCAATAGTCCACTGCCAGAGAAAACTGCCTGGGACAGTACCAACATTTCAAGACACAGACCAAACTATCCCTAATTCAAGGGGAACAAATTCCCTGATAAAATTGGACGTTCTCAAGTGCTTGCAGTTGTGTCAGCGAATGTTAAGTGAAGCAACAAATGAACTAATAAAAAAAAATCGGTCAGTAAAAAAAGAAGAGAGAAAGGCGTATAAGTATGTAAAAGAAGCCTATAATCCTTGATGTTAGGAAAATCAATACTTTACATTAATAATTTGAACAATTTTTCTGATATTGAAACAAGATTACAAAAACCAGAACATTAAATCTTAACTCAATCAGTCAAGTGCTGTACACGTGATACACGTTTGTCTCTTTCAATTCATGACTGACTAGGCAGAAGATTTCCCACAGTAGGCTGCCGTTTCTTTCTGCTGTAGACTGGTTGCCAACCAAGGCTATATAGTCTGTCCTGCTATTCAACCCATAGCTAGAGAGAGAAGTGATGAATTCACACCTTTCCCAAGAGTATTTATACTTAAGTGAATATAACAAACCTGACTGGAATTAAAACTCAGATCTCTAATTTCTCATTCTAAGCCATTATACGTTACACCACCAAACATGCTTAGTCATATTACACTAACTTAAAAAAAAAAATTCCCATTTTGTACCTAAGAAAAAAAATGTCTGCATTACTGACATGATGTTGAAGCAGATATTATCCTAAATGAAATTTGAAAAAGTCACCTACTCTCCTACAATTAAAGAGGGTCTTTAAGATGCAATTAGTGGTCTGAGCCATGTCAAACCAATAACTGCAGATACATTTTGAAATGAAAATAAAATTTTCTGAAAACAGATCAATTTTAAACTTATGTTTCTGTACTTCCCATCATTAATAGAGTAAAAGGTTATGTATTATTGAAAGTGAATTTGCGTAAATGAACCAACACTTAAAAAAAAAAAAAAATTCCTTAATTATCACAGACAACACAAAATGGGTATAATTAAAAAAAAAAAAAAAAAAAATAATAGAAACATTAGCCAATGAAGGAAAAGAAATTACCTTGTCAACAAATTCTTCTTTCTCTTTTAGTTGACTCTGTAGAGAGTCAATCTGGTTGTCTCGATCGGTCAGGACGGCAGACAATTCTTGCTGGAGGCTTGTCTGAAAAAACATCACAAAATCATTTCTGTGAATCACTGGAATGAGGTGTTATCATTATTTACATTGTTTACAGTCGGCCTGAAGAAGGCCAGAGGGACAATGGCTGAAACATTGTCATAACAAAAACGAGGACATTAGTCAGACTGTAATTAATGTAAATAAGCACAAAATCATTTTTTTAAAATATGGTCAAGGAATCCAAAGATTTCATTTTTGTCAAGTTTGGGCTTATTCAAAAAGCAAAATTCACTGCAAAAGCTTTTATGAGCTGAAATTACCAATATGAAATGAAATCTAAAATAAAAAAAAATAAAATGGAGTGTCTGTCATTGACTCAGAAACTACTGGATGAATTTCAACCAAACTTGGCCTGAAGGCAAGCTATATAAAGTTAACCTAGTCAATGGTAAAAAAATAAGGTCAAAATAGTAACTGTTTAATGCAAGTTAAATATTTCTTACCCTATAAAAATATAGTCAAAAGAGAGATAAATCAGCTTTTGACAGTAAATTAATGCATGGTTACTACCCTTAGTCATTTTAATAGTTGATTAGTTGAACTAAAATGAAGTGTGTATCAAATTTGTTCCTGAACAATGCCAAGTACCTTTGCTAGTCATATAAATAAATCTACGTGATATCTAGACAGCTATAGCTTGGTCTGGCTACAATGAATGAGCACTCAGTAAAGAGTGAACTTAATAGCAATGACTTGTGAGTCTAACTTAATCATCATTGCTCTACAACAGGTATCCCAAAATATTTACAAAGTTTTAACCTTTAATTGCACAAGGCCATGACTGCTGAGCATCCAAAGATGACTGAATTCACTCTCAATGGCTTCAGAGATTATCCTGCTCCTCAGCAAACCAATAAAATTAAATACTGAAGTAAGCAAATCTGAATATAGACTCAAGTATTCATGTCGATGACAGAAAGACTTGCTCAAGAAATAAGAAAATGTGTAAGATTCTTTATAAAAATAAAATCTTCAGACTCCTTCATGCGTTCATATATCAATTTTGAATGTAATGCTTCAAGCTAAATCAAGACACAATTTACACAAACATTTACAAGTGAAGGCAAGACAAACACAAAAGTAATAAAAGAAAAATGAAATTACCAACTATTATAAACATATGTATGATACAATTGTTATGGTTGAGTGGTTTACCCAACAATTCATCTCCTCTCTTTACGAAACATCATGGCATCCCAATAACAAGACCTCTTCTTTGATGGTGCAAAAAAACAAAGATCAGTAGATTTAATCCTTTACTCAAGGAATTAGTACAATTTGAAATGTGAGCCGTCTTAACTGGTATTGCAATTTGGCTGATTATTGTCTCCCTGCCAATAGATATTTCATTCCACTGTATTCACTGACTACTTATACTCTAATTTATTATTAATACAAGCGTTATTAGAGAGAATATAGAATATTTTCATTGTCATCAATAAATACTAAATAGAAGAAAACTCTCAGATAAAAACCACTTACACAAGCCATTATTAGATCCATCACGCTAATAATTGTTCGGATGACCTCTTCACTATGGTACCTAGATTGCATGAATTTAAGTACAATACTAGACTGGTGGAGAGATCTCATCAATTTACCGTTGACCTAGCTCGATGTAGCCTTAACTTCTATGTTCACAATTGCTTGTGGAACTCCCTCTCAGTTCCAAGCTTTCCAGTCAACTTTAATCTGCAAAAGTTTAAATGCAATGTCAATTGCTATCTAATGTCCTCCGGATTGCTCTTTTCCTTTTCTCCTCATTACTATTGTTTCTGTTCCAAATTCATCCACACCCTGTAACCCCTTGCGTGCTAGTGGCGGTACTGCATTGCTTGGGGTCATACCGATTAAAAAAAACAAAAAAAACATGACATAATGTGATGCTTTCTTAGCTTCTTTATTACCTAGAGATTTGATAATAGACAAATCAACTAACATCTTAGGGAGAGTGTTCCCAGTCTCTCCTGATCATTGCAGGCTATCCAGGCTATTTGTAATCTATACAACATTTCAACTGACATTTTCAAATTGACTCAATTATTTCGTAAACCAACTGCTACTATTTTGGTGTCACTAGTAGCAGCCTCAGTTGAAAAATATAACATTTAAAGTTACTGAATTATATTTTTCTAACCCTGTAATTCTCTATACACCTGATAGACTACAAGAAATTCTAGATGAGACTTCTATAATTCCAGATAATCTATATGGGATTAGGAGTATGCCAGACTTGAAAATATATAATTCCAGATAATATATATATATGCTTAAGAGTTTAAAACATAGGCAAGACATTTAAATTTTGCTTTTATCAGCTTTAGTTATAGTACCAATAAATAAAAGAATCATACTAACAATGACCGACTTGATAGGGAAATGATCACTCATCTGGAGAGCCTTATCAGATTCACCTGATCACAACAGGCAATCCAATTATTTATAATTCATACACCAATTCAACTAATATTACTTTCAAATTTACTTGGTTATTTATTAAAAAAAACTACCACTATTTTGGTAGCCTCAGTTCTTCATGCAGACTTTAGTATACAGGCAATTTATCTAAATTTACTTTTCTGCTTTTATTAGTGAAAGTCAAGGTTACGAGGATTATTTCTTGATTAATCACTGATCCTCTTTGATTAAAGTTGAGCTAAAAGATGTCCACTTAAGAGGACTGACGCCACCTTTCTCCTTTTGAAAGTAAAAGAATTATTTCTGATACTAAAAGTGACTAAGAGATGGTCACTCCTCTAACTGATTACTTAGCAAGAACTTTGCCAAACTCTTTTGATCATGAGAGATTATCCAGTAATTTGAAATCAATACATTGAAGTCTTGTGAAAGTTCAAATTTCCTATATTATCACACATATCTGCAAATATTGATTATGTACCAATTCCAGATGTGCCAGACATTTTCTACAAGCCAGATTATCCAGATTCCACACATCTAACATGACTGTTTTCAAGAGCAGCATTTCTTTTTGGAAAAGGCAAATTAACGTTACATTAACCTTAATCTGCATTAATCATATGCGTTACTTACCTTACCCATGTATTCTTTATCAAGGTTCCTAAACTGCAGCAGCTCTGCTGTTAATTCAATAACCTGTTATATTTGTCATTTGATTAAACAAGAATTTACCAAATTTTCTTGTATGTAATGTGACTTGAGTATAATACAACCCTGTATTTTCTCAATATGTGGTACATGTATTGAATGAAAATATCCAATTTTATCCAGTATTAAAGAATAGAAATGTTTAGCCATTCTGACTTTGTTTTTTAAGTGGCAGCATTTCTTTTTGGAAAAGACAAATTATCCCCTCCCGTTATATTTTTAGGTTAGTGTTTTGCTTTTGTTGGTGTTGGGTAAAACTACCCTTAGCACAAATGTTGAATTTCCTTATCTCCTAAACTAAATTTGTTGTATCCAGATATTTGAAGTTTTTAATATTTATTAATTTCATAACTTGGATTTTTATGGAGAATTCAGAGTAGGTGCCATCGGTGCTTTCAATTGAATTCCAGATCATTGTTTGTATTTTGGAAACGTTTATCTTCAGTCCTACACTTTGGAATACTTGGTAGAGGATGTGGATTTTTTGTTAAAAGAACTTATTTCCTATACTAACAGTGACTGACCTGACTAAGAAATAGGCACTCATCTGATTATTTAGGGAGAACCTTGCTAGACTCTCTTGATTATCGCAGGTTATCCAATAATTGCAGATTGTCTAATTTCAAATATCCAATCTTTTTTATTATAATTAGATGACAGATAAGTATTACTTTTTACAAAGTTTAACCTTGTTTTTATTGGTAATTTTGTTTTATTGCTTAATCTTTGAGATTAATTAACAATCCTATTTGATTAGGGTTGAGCTAAAAGATGGCCACTTAAGACTTACACCACTTTTTTCTTTATGAAAGTAATTTTAAAGATGTCTCTGTTTCTTCCTGTGACAGTTAAGTTTTGTGCCACAAAAAAATTAATTATTTTGAAGTGATTTAAATTAAAATAAACATACTGCGAGGCACTTTCTTTAACTGTGCACCAAGGTTTGAGCCTTGGATATGTTCTATTCTAATGCTCCACTGATAAAAGAAATAATCAAATAAAGAGAGAAAAAAAAACAGCAACATTAAACAATTCTTTCAATTGCGGACAACACATGCACAAAAGTTAGAAATCAACAAAAAAATGCATTCAAGTAAATCTTGGACAAAGAAATGATAAAAGCAGGAATCCAGAACCTGTAAGAATTGAAGGGAAAGCAAATTTGGAAGGTTTTAGTCGGATCAGAATAAGCAGCATTTAAAAATACTGATTTACAAGAGAATTAAAGCAAAGATTATTGTATTGTAATTTGTCTATTGAGTGAAAATTGAAAAGCATTGGATAATTAGTATTTTTTTTAATAAAGAAATGCATTGGAAATGAGGTTTTTTGTTTAATACAGAATGTATTGAAAATGAGGTTTTTGTCTCGTTCGTTTTTTTTTAATACAGAAATGAATAGGGAATGAGAACTGAATACAGAAATGCATGGGGAACAAGGTTTTAATGCAGAAATGCATGGGGAACAGAAGGATTAATGCAGAAATGCATGGGGAACAGGAGATTAATGAGGAAATGCATGGGGAACAGGAGATTAATGAGGAAATGCATGGGGAACAGGAGATTAATGAGGAAATGCATGGGGAACAGGAGATTAATGAGGAAATGCATGGGAAACAAAGTATTAATGCAGAAATGCATTGAGAATAAGAGCTTTTAATACAGAAATGTATTGCCACAGAATAATAAAAATGATTGAAAATTAGTTACTCAGATGATATACTGCAAATGAACTGATACGAAAAACATAGTGCAAATAATTTGTCCAATTTTGTAATGAATGAATTACATAATCAGTGCTTCTCTACAGAAATTGAGGACTAAGTTCCAAAATATATTAGAATAATCAGAGTAAAGTGAAAATATAGAATTTAACAAATATGAGTTATTCAGTCAAATACAGAAGTATAAAAGCAGTAAAGTGTATGCAAAGTGATTTCTATATATAGATAAAATCCTCCAGATCTTGACCAAAACAATCTTGGACTTTAGAGAGAAATCAGATAATAAAGAGGCAAAGTGAGAAGATTAAAATCTTTCTCTGTATTTGTTTCTGCAAAATACAGTATTGATTCATTCTCATTTGCTTCAGATTCCATTGGTAAGGAGGAAATGTCACTGAGATAGGTGCTTCTTGAGAATAGCTATTTTGCGAAACAGACTCCTGTGAGGCTGCTTCCTCAATCACTACAATCTTAACCTCTTGCACTTATTTCCTCCTCTTATGTCTTTAAACAACCTCATTCAGTACCTTCTAACTTGAGTGGCTCTTGAATCATATATTGGGAGAAGATTAACTTAAAAAAATGAAAAGAATGATGACCAGTTCTAAGAGTATAGGGAGACAGGTTAAAAAAATAGTTACAGGAAGGCAGGCAAACCCAGCAGTGAAATGTCAAGAAGGTGGGTACAACCTATGGGTGACATGTCAGGAATGAAGGTGATATTTCAGGAAGGCAAAGGATCCACAGCTAAAATGTCTGAAAAACAAAGGACCCACGGTGAAAATCTAGGATTCTAATACATGATATGCTGAATGTGTGACATGTTCACTAAGGATGAGGTCAGGTCAGACTTGCTTCTCGATAAGATAAGCCTTGATGACCTTTAGTTACTGCTGCACAGCCATAGACTACACTGGACTGGCTCAGCGAAGGTCCGATCAAACAGGTTCATGATGTGACAGCTGAGGGTAGCAGAGGAAGAGGATGGTCCATGATGACTTAGGAGGATGTTTTTTAGAAGGACAGGGAAAAATTGGGCCTAGAATTAGTGACAGGGATATGTGGAAAGGTAAACTGAGATCCTCTGTCAGGCAGGACCCACCTTGCTTTGTGTAAGATTAATTCCAGTCCTGCCTCAACAAAAAAAAAAAAGAAAGCTATAATGACGATTAAAAGAAAAAAAAAAAAAAATGGAAGACTTGATTAAATTCAATTTTTATTGTCTTATCACCATATTATTTTGATTGGGAGTGGTTTTAATTCAGGGTGGGAGAAGAAGTATGAATTTGTACACTAAAATCAGTTTGCATTATTTTAACAGCGGGAAGTGGATGCCAAAAGATTTTCTGGGAGAAAGCTTCTTAGCGCCTCCCTTCTTTCGGTGATGACATATATAGAACATACAGTGATTTACATTACGTATAATGTGACAAAAATGTAATGGATTTAATGAGGGATTAAACAAACAAGATTAGTATCTGGAACCACTTTAGGATAAACTTGGAGAGCCAATTCAATAAAAAAAAAAGACAGTTAAGTTTGAAAAATTGAGTTCAGGGCAAAATGTTAGCTTTAATGATAGCATTTATTGAACGAAAAAGAATACGAAAATTTTGGTTGCATCTTTACTACTGCGAATGTTTCAGTTGCTGTTTTAACAGAACTGCATAACAGTTAAGGATCCACTTCCCAAATAATCTAGGCACTCTTTCAAACATCTTTATTTCAAGTTTAATGAGGAGGTACAGTCTGTAGAGAGATACCCAGTAAAAAGATTATGCAACTGTTACTAAAGAGTCAAAGTCCAATTTGATTGTGGTTTGTGGTAATTAAAATCTAAAATAAAGATCAATTCTGAAGATATTGAAAGACCGAGTAATCATAATTGTTGAAGGAGAGTTTTGAGCCATAACTGAATCACAGGCATGCAGTTAATGTAGAATCAAGATCAAGTTTTTAAGAGTCACTGATTCATGCCTGAATCATAGACAAATACAGTTAATGCAGAGTCAGGATCAAGTTTTTAAGAGTCACTGATTCATGCCTGAATCATAGACAAATACAGTTAATGCAGAGTCAGGATCAAGTTTTTAAGAGTCACTGATTCATGCCTGAATCATAGACAAATACAGTTAATGCAGAGTCAGGATCAAGTTTTTAAGAGTCACTGATTCATGCCTGAATCATAGACAAATACAGTTAATGCAGAGTCAGGATCAAGTTTTTAAGAGTCACTGATTCATGCCTGAATCATAGACAAATACAGTTAATGCAGAGTCAGGATCAAGTTTTTAAGAGTCACTGATTCATGCCTGAATCATAGACAAATACAGTTAATGCAGAGTCAGGATCAAGTTTTTAAGAGTCACTGATTCATGCCTGAATCATAGACAAATACAGTTAATGCAGAGTCAGGATCAAGTTTTTAAGAGTCACTGATTCATGCCTGAATCATAGACAAATACAGTTAATGCAGAGTCAGGATCAAGTTTTTAAGAGTCACTGATTCATGCCTGAATCATAGACAAATACAGTTAATGCAGAGTCAGGATCAAGTTTTTAAGAGTCACTGATTCATGCCTGAATCATAGACAAATACAGTTAATGCAGAGTCAGGATCAAGTTTTTAAGAGTCACTGATTCATGCCTGAATCATAGACAAATACAGTTAATGCAGAGTCAGGATCAAGTTTTTAAGAGTCACTGATTCATGCCTGAATCATAGACAAATACAGTTAATGCAGAGTCAGGATCAAGTTTTTAAGAGTCACTGATTCATGCCTGAATCATAGACAAATACAGTTAATGCAGAGTCAGGATCAAGTTTTTAAGAGTCACTGATTCATGCCTGAATCATAGACAAATACAGTTAATGCAGAGTCAGGATCAAGTTTTTAAGAGTCACTGATTCATGCCTGAATCATAGACAAATACAGTTAATGCAGAGTCAGGATCAAGTTTTTTGGGTTTTTTTTTTTTAGCCATGCCTGGATCAGAGACAAATATGATTAATATAATGAAGACAAGATTAAGTTGCTTTGAGCAGAGATTTCCAGCCACCAAAGAAATGTTTCTAAAGATTCCAAGAAACAGAAGTTAAAGAAAAAGACAAGACAAAATGATAGACATCTACAGAGAGTCACAAGAGCAAGACACAGAGATTCACACAGCAATGGCAGCAGTGGTGACAGATGATGTGACCAACTGGCTACCCATGCAAATGGGACTTACTCGCTCGTCGGATATAGAATCCTCCAGAAACGAAGGCTCTTGGTGAAATGGTAAGGAGACATCCCCAGGAAAATGCTCCCCACTGATGTTTGAAGAGCCATGTTGAAAACTATTTATCATGTGTTGCAGGCTGCAAATTTCGGCATCTTTTTCTTCTATTTCAAGCGTTTTTTTCTCAAGCTCCTCTTTCTGTAAAGCCAGCAATAAAGGGAGATAATAAGGTCAAAAGCAGAACTTGCAGAGAAAATGGGAGATCAGAGAATGAATTTTGATGTCTTTGTTGCCAGCATTCAGTGTTGCCATTGTCAAATTGTTGCTATGATGTGACAAAGGGAGCAACAGGACCAATTTTTGATGCTATGATATCAAATTTGATGTATGACGTTTTGCTGATGAAGAATTAAGTGCATTGACAGTTATGACAGCAGTTTAAATAAACAGTTGAAATATTTTTCTAAAAATCAGGAATAGATTAGATAGTTATTTTTTTATAGTAGAAAAAAAAAAAATTCAATACCATTCAACAAAATGTATCAATGACCCCCCCCAAAAAAAACAATGCCTTTAATTTGTCACGACTGACAATGAATAGAGCAATCTGTTTTTTTTTGCAAGTAATAATGAAATGAATCATTTATTTTTTTTCCCCTGTCCAATCCATTAACATGTTTATTGTCCCCAAAATATAATAGTGGGCGTTAATGAATTAGAAACTTTTTTTTATCATTTAAATGTTATTTTTCGTTGATACCCATATTTGAGTAAACACTATTTATTAAACAGTTTATTTATTTTCATCTACTGGCTTGAACATCCAAGAAATCTTATTAAAGAAAAATAGGCATTCTCTGCCATGATGTAAACCTGCGTACCCCTTTGTCATTAAATTCCACATGGTCTAGACTGACTCAGCAACAGTGTGTTTCTGATCAGGCAAAGTCAAATAGTGCCTTATAAATGCAAATCGTTCTCAGATTCTCGAAACATTCATATCTGCTCAGTTTCGTATCCTAATGTAGACAAAGTAATTTGTAAAGAAGTTATCGATTTTTTTTATTTCTTTTTATGACTGATTTTATCACATAAGTGAAAAGTTAAAATCTTAAGTGATAAAATCTGTCAGATTAATAAATAAAATATTCATTATTTCTTCAAGTAGAAACTTATAATTTTTTTTATAACCCTGTAATTAATACTGGAATTTTTATATCCCTATAAATTAATTATAGGGTTATAAAAAAATCTGATATTAATTATAGGGTTATAATAAAAATCACTTAAGATTTTTTTATAACCCCATAATTAATATTGGAATAGTATTTATATTTCCCTAATTAATACTGGATTTCATGGTGAGCATTAATGGCTTAAGAAAATAACAAAGTACAATGACCAGTAATAAAAGTGAGCGGAGACAGAATTAGTTTTCTCATTTTTTTGGAAGTCTTAACTAGAAACTGAAGTCAGTTTTCTCATTTTTCATTTTCAAAGTTCTCACCAATTGTATTTTTATCTCTATGAGCAAAAAAAATATACATTTTTTTAAAACTGAAGTACAAATATATATATATATATATATATATATATATATATATATATAATAACCCATATTTAAAAAAAAGTTGAAATAAGAATAAAATAAATCTATTTTTAAATTAAATTACAAATAAAATAAATCTATTCTTTAAAAAGTTGAAGTACAAATAAAAAAATTTTTTTTTTAAAATTGAAGTACAAATAAAATAAATCTATTTTTTTTTAAATTGAAGTACAAATAAAATCATTTTTAGATTTAAGTACAAATAATACAATTTTTTAAATTGTGGTAGAAAGTAAATAAATTTATTCTTTAAAAAAATTGAAGTACAAATAAAATCTCTATTTTTAAAAAGAATAATTGAAGTACGAATAAAATAAATCTATTTATTATTTTAGGTTGAAGTACAAATAAATAAGTTTATATTATAATGAACCAATTTTTGTTCAGATTTCTCACCATAACAGCAAAAAAAAAAACAAAAAAAAAAAACAGCACGTTGTAGCAAGATATTTGTTAGTACAAAAGTGTAAAAATGTATTAATACAAAGAATAAAGCAATTTCCAGTGCAATGCATACTTACACTAAATGGCCCAGTTTCTCAATGATATAACTCAGCATTTACAGAGTAATTACTTACTTAATTAATTACAAATAATTCTAATTGATTGATTTTCTATGGCTTATCAACCCATTGCAGCTTATTTAAAGCCAGAAAATATTTTGTCATTGTAAGAATTTTTTTTTTGAGATTATAATGATTTAGTGATACAAGTCTTACTAATTAACCCATAGCTGGGGAGAGAATTCATACCTTTCCCAAATCTATTTGCACATAAGTGAATATAACAAACCCAACAGGAATTGGATCTCAACTCCAATTTCAAGCCATTATTCATTACACCAGCCTCACATCCAAGCTTATAGCACCTGGTATTCCTAGATGGTTACCCATCTAGGTACTGACCAGTCCCAATGTTGCTTAACATCAGAACCTTGTAATGGGTTAACTTTAGTAAATAATAATAATAGTAATAGAAAAAATGATGATATGATCAGTCATAATATAGAAAGATTTTTTTTAAATACTAATATCTTAAGTAATATCCATCAAAGGCATAAGAGATACAAATGATAAACTAACATAAGTATGTTAATCTTTCAAACATGATTGCAAAAAGGTTCAATCAGAAACTGCCTGATTGTATATTTATCTGGACAAAAGAGTCGCATAAATTTGGTAAGCATTTGAAAAAAATGACTTTACAAAATCATAGCAGGACGTTCAGATAATTCAAAGACATATATTTCATTTTTTTTAAATATATTCATGTTTGATTAGGATTTTAAGAAACTTGGGAACGCATTTTCAAATTACAGCCAATCTGCTAGGCAAGAACAGCTAATGAGATGTAACAACGAACAAAGAAAAGATTTAACAAATAGTAAAACAAAAACATCATCAATCTACTTACAAGGCAGTTTCTTTCAGAGTATGCATCATCAGATGAATTATAATGGTTCTGTTGAGCCAATTGCTCCTTGAGTTGATCGATTTGTTCATTCTTTTCATCAAGCAACTGTTGGGCAAGGCTTGAGAAGCCAGCAGTGGTCACTTGACGCTGGAGAGTAGACACCTGTGACTGGACATGGCCAGAGGTATTAAAAAGAAAATGCTTCAACTGAGACGGAAAACAACTGAGATGCTCCACAGATTGAATACATGTACTGACAGTGAAAGTTTCCAAAATAGTCAAAGTTGCTCGCCATCTCACAATGCCGAAGAAACTTGGCAGTAGGAAAGGAAAAGTTCTAACATTGGAAAATAAATATTCCTTTTGATATCAACCACCATTTGATGTTCTTTGAACTTGTATGCGAGATGGCAAAGGAATTTAAGGAAAACAATCATAGAAATGATTTCCTAATATGTGGTACTCTTGAAAATAAGAACATGGTTTGCATATTTGGAACCATGTTGCCATAAAACTGGAAAAAAAATTTGTCATAAGCACACTATTCATATTCAATGAGCAACAGTTAAGCAAAAGCAGTTCCTTCTAGCATTTTATATGACATGCTGATTAGAAAGTAAAAAACAAAAAAAAGCAAATTTTAAGGAATTGCTTAGATCATTGGGCATAAGGTTTCTTAAAGCCAGGACAGGTGAGGCTTCTTAGCAAAAGACAGTGCTCTTTTAGCAATAAGCTATAGCAGTGCAAGGGAGAAAAACGAGTCTGGAGATGAAATGGGTGTGGGTAGGCTATGAAATACCAAGGAAATTGCACCGATAAATGATACAAATTTAAAAACTTTTTAAACAAGTTCATCTTTTTATTCATAATGAATGAACACCCACATTGCAGTTGAATCATTGACAATTCCCCAATGAAGTAGTAAAGCATTGTACTAAAGAGGTTATATATATATATATATATATATATATATATTACACACACATACACTGTTGTTTTGTAAAAGATCTTTGTGTTAATATAATCTTTTATTTAAATTCCTTGAGGTTTCTCCTATGTATTCCTTGTGGCAATCATTACAGTTTCTAGAATAAATTCCTCTTTCAGGTTTTAGATTATTATTGGGTTGACCAAAAAATTTGTTTGCTTATTAAGTAGAAAATTTACTTAATAAACCTTTCTGCTAAATCAATATTGTTTTGTATTAAATAAGTCTCTTATTGTGTTAGAAATAGTTGTACCAAATTTTATGTTAAGCTTAGATAAATCCTTTTCAATTGATCTATGCTGAACATAAAATTTGTTACAAGTACTTCTAAAACAATGAGATTTAATACAAAACAAAATAAGCTAAAATTCTCATTCTGAGAGACAGTCCCTAAAGTACATATCAAGCAAACTAAATTGTTAATTTTTTGTTTTAAGCTAATTTACTGAAGTTTCAACAGATCTTAATATTTTATACCCCTTGGACATCATTTAACAGGTTGACATCCAAAAGTCATTTGTGAAATCTGACTCAAAATTACATTATAATAGTGTTCCGTCCTCTGAGGGACTTTATCAAGGTAATGTAGGATTTATTTTGCTGCACATGTTTATATACAAAAGTGAAGACGTCATTGGTTTATCAAGGCTTTTAAATTTGATAATGTTCATGAATGTTCATCAGGTGGTTGAAAGGTCAAAGGTTAGTCAAAACATATGGAGGATACAAAGTGTCATAATTCAAAGTTTGGCAAGAAGTAAGCAATATTCAAGAAATTATCATAATTAAGTAATTCATCAAGTCTAGAAGAAACCTCAACAGAATGCAGAAAGCACTGGACGGCCGTTTCGTCCTATATTTGGGACTCATCAGCAGTGCACATCCACTACCGAGAATTGAAACCCAAACAGTTACGATATCAGGCAAACGCCATACCAACTGTGCCAACGGGCCTCAGTTTCTTCTAGACTCGATGAATTACTTAATTAAGATTATTTCAAATCCTCCTAATTATTTCTATTCAAGAAATTTTTTGTTTTTTTTTAAAAGCCTTGATAAACCAATGACATCCTTGCTTTTGAATATAAACATGTACAAAAAATAAATCCTATATTGCTTTGATAAAGTCCCTCAGAGGGCAAAACGTGTCAGCTAAGAATAGTTTTTCTTCTTGTCTATATATATATATATATATATATATATATATATATATATATATATATAATAAATATATATATATATATAAATAAAGATCAATACAAATGAAATTTGTCACTTAGCTGATTGATGTTGTTATATTCCGTGCTAATAGGAATATATACTTGAAAAACACAGTGGATAAAATAAGTAAAGATTTATTGCAAAAACCAGTGCAATAAGAATAAAGGTAACAGTTTTGCACAAGGTTGTTGCAAGTCAATCCAGTAGTGAGTGCTACTGTTGGAAGGTTGGTAGTTCTCGCATAAGTCTGAGTCATACTCAACAGATACCAGCTTGATTCTGTAGTTCGTTGACTTGCATGTACTCACTCATGGGGTTGATTGTTTATTCCATTACATCAGATGTTATATTCAGCACCTCATCTCTAAACTTTTGTAAAGAAACTTTTTTTCTTTTTTTTGTAATTGCTTAGTCCACTCATCAGGTTTCAACAACTGATTGCCATTTTTCTCATACTAAGTTTAATGTAATTTATGCACTAGCTGGGAGCTCTTATGGTGTTAGGTTGATGATTTTTGTCTTTGTGTGTGTGTGTGTGTGTACACATCTCAAGCCTTGAATGACAATCTTCCTAGAGATGGTGTCTCAATAAAAACATTTGGACTACTATAAGTAGTAGTAATAGTGTTGGGCATCAGGAAAAGCACCCAGCCTTGTAAACCTCTGCCTCAAATCATTATGTGAAATGCTTTGTCAGGCAGGATCCAGCTTGCTTTGGGTGAGATTAATCCTGGTCCTGCCTCAATAAAAACAAATAAAAATAAACATGTCTATGTATTTATGTATGTATGATTCAGTGAAAATTAAATTAAAGCAACTTCTTATTTAGCTGCAAACAGAATGGAAAGAAATTTGGGCAAAAAAATTACCTTCAGTTTCTGGTTTTCTTCCTTCATAAGAAGCACTTTGCTGTTTTCATGATCATCAACTGATGACTGAGAGGTCAAAGGTTCACGGGAGAAAGTGGCCATCTCAAGCCGGCCAAGCTGATTATCCTTCCGCACCAATTCCAGTTCTAATTTATCAACCATGTCTGTCAACTGCGAAACCTAAAAAACAAGCAAACATTAACTAGCTGACCAAAAAGACGCTCAGATAGCATAACAGTTATCACCGCAGAAAATGAAATCGGTAGAGACCAAGTTCAAATTCCATCCAATATACTAGAGTTCACTTTGCACTAATTTCCTTGCGAAAGATATAAATGCATCTCTTCTCACCCTGGCAATATGTTGGTCGGTTGGTTTTGTTTAGCGGCATATAAACTTCTATGGGTTATTTAATGCTGAAATCTAAATATTTCCGATGCAATTTTTTTTTGAGATAATAATGGTTAGTGATACAAGTCTTACTAATTAATCCATAGCTGGAGGCAAGAGAGGTGGAGTCATACCTTTCCCAAGAATATTTGCATGTAAGAGGAGGATGAAAACAGAGCAAAGAAGAAAAGGAGGGAAAGGGAGCAAAGAAGAAAAGGAGGGAAAGGGAGCAAAGAAGAAAAGGAGGGAAAGGGAGCAAAGAAGAAAAGGAGGGAAAGGGAGCAAAGAAGAAAAGGAGGGAAAGGGAGCAAAGAAGAAAAGGAGGGAAAGGGAGCAAAGAAGAAAAGGAGGGAAAGGGAGCAAAGAAGAAAAGGAGGGAAAGGGAGCAAAGAAGAAAAGGAGGGAAAGGGAGCAAAGAAGAAAAGGAGGGAAAGGGAGCAAAGAAGAAAAAGAGGGAAAGGGAGCAAAGAAGAAAAAGAGGGAAAGGGAGCAAAGAAGAAAAAGAGGGAAAGGGAGCAAAGAAGAAAAAGAGGGAAAGGGAGCAAAGAAGAAAAGGAGGGAAAGGGAGCAAAGAAGAAAAGGAGGGAAAGGGAGCAAAGAAGAAAAGGAGGGAAAGGGAGCAAAGAAGAAAAGGAGGGAAAGGGAGCAAAGAAGAAAAGGAGGGCAAGGGAGCAAAGAAGAAAAGGAGGGAAAGGGAGCAAAGAAGAAAAGGAGGGAAAGGGAGCAAAGAAGAAAAGGAGGGCAAGGGAGCAAAGAAGAAAAGGAGGGAAAGGGAGCAAAGAAGAAAAGGAGGGAAAGGGAGCAAAGAAGAAAAGGAGGGAAAGGGAGCAAAGAAGAAAAGGAGGGAAAGGGAGCAAATAAGAAAAGGAGGGAAAGGGAGCAAATAAGAAAAGGAGGGAAAGGGAGCAAAGAAGAAAAGGAGGGAAAGGGAGCAAAGAAGAAAAGGAGGGAAAGGGAGCAAAGAAGAAAAGGAGGGAAAGGGAGCAAAGAAGAAAAGGAGGGAAAGGGAGCAAAGAAGAATAGGAAGGAAAGGGAGCAAAAAAAACGGGAAAAGGGTGCAAAAAAGGGGAAAGGGAGCAAATAAAAAGGAATAAAGAAAAAGTTTGAATTGTTTTCTACTGCTTATCAACCCTTTGCAGGTCATTTAAAGCAAGAAAAATATTTTTAGCTTGTAAGATTTTTTTTTTCAAGATAATATAGTGATACTAGTCTTATTAATTAATACATAGCTGTGGTGAAAAGAGGTGGAGCCATTCCTTTCTGAAGTGTATTTGCATGTAAATGAATATAACAAACCCAATAGGAATTGAAACTTGGTTCTCCAATTCACAATTCCAAGCCATTATACATTACATGACCTGCACATCCTAGGTTACAGCACCTGGTATTCCAAAGTTGTCACTCACCTAGGTACTGACCAGGCTTGATGTTGCTTAACATTGGTGATTAAATGGGAACCGGTGTTTCAATATAATGTGGCTGTAAGCTCCAGCAATGTGTGAAATAGTAAAACAGACTGGGCTCACTAACCTTGAGAGGGCAACAAATCTAGGAGAAAAATCTGAATTTGGAATGCAATGGGGGAAACAATCCACTAACTTTCCAAAGAACATATTTCCATGGTAATTGTTCTGATGAACTTTTCTCTTTGATATCTAGACTTTATGGATTTAAGCACAGTATTAGATTGATGGCAAGATCTGATCAATTTACAGTTAAAATGGCGAGATGTAACCATAAGTTCTATTCTATCAGCTTCTTCTCTCACACTTCTCACTTGTGGAACGATCTTCTGGCTTCATGCTTCCCAGTCAACTTTGACCTTCAAAAATTGAAATGCAATATCAATTGTTATCTTTTAAAGTCTTAATTCCTGTTCTTTACTCCCTCTCTTTAATAATATTTTTATCCCATATTAACTCACACTCAGTAACCCCTTTCATCTTAGTTGATTTATTGCCTTGCTTAGAGTGAAATGATTAAAAAAAAGAAAACAATAACAGAAATTTAAAGATATTAAAGAAAGCTAAAGAACCACCATGATTGCTTACTTCCTAAGGGGAGATGGAATTTATTAACAAAAATAATTACCAAAGCAGGAGATGCATAAAAGCCTTTTAAAGGCATAAAATGTTGTCCGCCCAATCTAAAAAATTCTGATGTTTCATCATTTGGTCAAATTCTGGCAGGTTTAACCTTTTTCCTATTTTTGGAATAAAGGATTAATTTAAACCGTTAAAACAGCTTTGTCACCACAAAAACAAAGACCGTCCTGGGTATGATGATAAACTACATCCGTGTCCTGGGTGAGACGATAAACTACGTCCAACAGCAAGGCCTCTGATCAGGAGGTTTTGAGGAGCGTGGAACCACCTCTTAATTGCTGGTGTTCCCAGATCCACCCTGACCTGGGGTGGTAGCACCTGTTAGGGTCCCAGCTATGGGCAAATAGTTAACCCCCTCCCCAACCAGTGTCAAAACATGTAAAAATAGGTTTTAATACCAGTAAAATATTTTTGTAAAAAATTATTACCAGCAATACATTTGGGGAAAAAAAAAAAATATTACCAGCTATACATTTTTTTTGGAAAAAAAAAATATCAGTTATAGATCTTTTTGAAAAAAATATTACCAGATATACATACTTGAAGGAAAATTAACAGAAATAGATTCGTGAAGAAAAAAAATATTACCAGAAAGATCTTTTTGAAGGAAAAAATATTACCAGAAATAGATTTTTGAAAAAAAAATACAAGGTAACCAAAAAAGTTCTGTCTGTTTTTAAAGGAAAAAAAGAAAACGCTTCACAGTATGTGTAACTTATATTTAGTCTTCGAAGTAATCGCCATCGGCGCCCAGCACCTTCTGCCAACTGTTCAATGCCCTTGCGGTAGAAGAAGTCCGTGAGGGCTTTGCACAAGTCTGCTTCATTGGTGAAAGATTTCCTATGAAGATGATTATCCAGGGAGTGTAAGAGGTGGTAATCGGATGGCGCAAGGTCAAGTGAATAAGGTGGATGACACAAAGTCTCCCACCCAAGTTGCTGTATGGTATCCCTGACCACTCGCGCGACATGTGGCCTGGCTTTGTCATGGAGTAAAAGCACACCTTTGCGATTCACCAGTGCTAGCTCCTTCTGGCGCAATGCCTGTTGCACACGTTTCAATTGCTGCGAGTGTAGGTCTCCAGTGAATGTTTGGCCCGTTGGTAGCAGTTCATAATGAACCACTCGACGACCTGTCCACCAGACACAAAGCATAATCTTGCGTGGGTGCATAGGTGGTCTTGCAGTGTGAGGGACAGCATCCTGAAGAGACAACCAATGTCTGGAATGCTTGGGAGTTTCGTACAGAACTTTTCATCACTGGTAAGCACTCGATTGAATAAGGATGCGGTACGGTGGCGAGAAAGCAGCGATACGCAGGCTGCCACTCATTATCCCTTGAGGACCTCCAACAGCGTTTGCGAAACCCACTTGCTCAGTTTGTACGTCTTACCTAGGCGGTGCAGGTCTAACTGTTTCATCGGAAATGTTGAACTGTCTTGCAAGTTCACCACACGTTAGACTACTGCCCTCTTCAATGGCTGCCTTCAGGACTCCGTCATTCAAGACCTGTGGTTGTCCACTGCGAAGGGTCATCATGGAGAGACAAATCTCCTGACTTGAATTTTCGAAACCAATGCCTTGCAGTACGTTCATCCACAGCACTATCCCCAAATGCTTGACATATGCGGCAACTTGATGCAGCTGCTGATAAGCCCACTTTGAAGTCGTAAAGCAAACAGCCCCGAACGAGATCTCTAGACACTTGCATCCTTCTCACAGCTGTCCGGCTTATAACTGATGGCCTGGCACAGTGCGCGTGTTTTTTATAACGTGTGATGTTCCTACTTCCGGCTGTCCGAATTTGAAAACAATTGCTATACGCATTTCATATGTATTTCAACTTCATTCAATGACTAGTCAAAAAACGGACAGAACTTTTTTGGTTACCTTGTACTATCAACAATAAAAATTTTGTCAGCATTAAATAACTATTGAGGTTTGATATGACGTAAAACAAACCAAACAAAAACAAAGATTGAAGAAACTTAATTTCCATAAAAGTACTGGATACTTAAATATGTTTCATAGTTCAAAAATTAACTCGAGCCATAGAAGAATATCAAAAGTACTTACCTCCTCTTCTTTGCGCTGTAACTGGGTACGTAGCTCATCCAGAAGTGGATTAGATCCATCAGTGGATTCAGCTGTGTCCCTAGCCAAGCTACGTTGTCGGTAATCATCCAACTGATTCTTAAAGGAGGCAATTTGAAGCAGTTGGTCACAGACTTGTTGCTCAAGGGCAGTCTTTTCACTGGAGAGTTCCTAGAGGTAAAGAATTAAATAACACTCAATGTTAATTTACAAGTTTGAAAAGTCAAATATTCTTAAATTTTAAATTCAGTTTTAGTCTGAATTTCCAAGATGGGGACATGAATCTGAATATTTCCTTGTCTTTCCTAAAAAGTGATTACCAAGCAAAGATACAAAAGGATAACTTCTCATTATTATTTCTTTTTTAGAAGAAATAATTAACGTAAGGTATAAGCTTTGACTATCTTTTCCAAATGATTATATCTGCTCACAAAATGTACCTTAATGTAACATTTACAATCTATTATGAAATGGATTAAGTATAAACAGAAAAATATATTAAATAAGTGTTGGATTTAATCCATTTCATAATATGTTGTCAATGTTTATGTTAAGGTACATTTAGTGAGCAGATATGTTGGTTCAAGAAAGGTTGTCAAAGATTTGTTGTTTATAAACAGTAATTTGAACTTCGCTCACCAGATGCTTCCCTATAGCTGAGTGGTATAGCATGTCAGATCAATTGATGTTTATGTATAGGATACAGGTTTGACTCATATTGTTAAAGAGATTTGAAGTGATAGAAATGTAGATCTACCAATGTATATGGAGCATACCATGGACAAAAGATCAGATATTGCATGGCAGTTCAACACACTTTTCTTTGTCTCTAAGGAAATTGTCCCTTAACTCTCAACCTTTAATTAGCTGGAGGTGAAAATTCTTGCCAGAGAATTCTCTCCCTTTGCAGGTGCATTCTGTCTCCTTGAGAGGGCTGCTATAAATAAACACTCTTCAACTGTTAATTTCCAGTAATTTAAGCTGGAAATAACCTATTATCATTTTGGAACAAGGTTAACTTCTGTTTTCCAACACCATTTTCAATTCTTGTGTAACATCAATTAAACCTAAATTAAATTTTTTGCAATTTTTTTTGCAAACAAAAATGGCTACATCAAAATCCAAAGAAGCCTTCATTCAGGAGTTTTTCTTTGATTCAGACTCCGATGATAATTTTGAAGGCTTTACTCAAGTGGATATTGACATTGAAGTGGCCAAAATTGATAACCACGCTAGTGACATAGAGGATGGCCACTAGGTCACAACATTTTGGCCATTATACACTGTGGCCTTCTTCAGGTAGTTGGAGTGTCGAACTGAACCCTTTATTTAGCTCGCTAGGGTAGACTGTTCTAGTTCCATGTGCCACGTCTAATGGATGTCAGTTATCTCCTGTTAATTCCTATCTCTAAGCTCTCCACTGCCTTAACCAGGTATTGAACTCACATTCTTTGGGCCCTGTCACTGGATCTAACTAATGCCTTTATCCACTGTGCCATGTGTCCTTGAGGTCCAAATAATGTAAATAGTGTACATAACACCTCATCTCAGAAAGATAGACAGATAGTGAAGATCAATATGCTAGTCAAGTGAAAGTAAGAGCAGACAAATTCTGGTGTTGACTTGTATGTAAACATGTGGAAGGAAATTTGATGAAATGAAAGCCTTCGTTGACATTTTGCTTCTTATTGCACCTCAGAACTCCACAATGAGTAATAAAAATTAAAGCAGGTTTATTTGTTAATGTACAGTGTAACCCGGATATAAGAGAAACCCGGGTATAAGAGAGATTTTCTCTGGTCCCAAATTAGAGCCTGTGTTAATGTATATATAAGAGACCAAACCCGGATATAAGAGAAACCCGGATATAAGATACTTCGTCTCCGATTCCGACAACTTTCTTATATCCGGGTTACACTGTATTTGTTTTTATTTTCTGTTTCTATCTTTTTCTTTTTTATCTCAAAACATGCATGCAAAATGTAATACATTACATCAAAATATTAGCCATCCATTCTTTTATTAGTACACAAAAAAATAAAATCTATAAACACAATACAAAGTTATAACAATTTTAAAACAGTAGGTGCTCATGTTTTTTGTGCCCTTAAAAAAAAAAAAAAAAATATGCAGTGGCTAGGAGAACAGTTCTAGAAAGAATTTAGTGGAGGTAATGGTTAACATTTTGCTTAGTTTCAAAAAGATATCTTTGCTATTCCAATACACCTGCCAATTTTCATGTGAAATTTTCCATTATCTGCTACAAGAGTACCCAGAGAGTTGAATTTCTGTGCCTGTTTGAATTTGACACCCCCAATATTCAACTCACATATTGGGCTCTATCTTCTCACAGTTAGTCCTTTCTTCTAGCTTTCCTTTACTCCCTTGTCTAAAAGTTATTTCAGTTTTCTTTCAGAATCTGTTATCAAAACAATGTCATCCACATATTATTGTAATTAAAATTATATCTTCTGATAATAAAATGCAGTAAATCATCTAGATCTCTTTGAGTTATCTTGCTGTCTAATCTTGGCTCACATTTCAGGCTCTCTCTCTCTCTCATGCATTCTGTTTTTTCACAGTCCTTTCTTCTAGCTTTCCCTTACTTCTTTGTCTTCCTTCTAGCATTCTTATGACCATCTTGCTGTATAGGCTGAATACAGCGAGAGAAAAAAAACAGCCTTATTTTAATCATCTTTCTACTTTTGGTATTTCACCAAATATAATTCTTCTATTTTCATCTCAATGACCGGAATTTGGCAGCTGATCTCACCTCTGAACTAACTTTAACAGCCCAATGGTGGAAAAACTAGCTGGTCTCATTCAATGCCTTGAAAACCAAACTAGGGACTGTGAATTTTATCTATTGTGATGAACAGGTATTACAGTGTAACCCGGATATAAGAGAGTTGTCGGGACCGGAGAAGAAGTCTCTTATATCCGGGTTTATCTTATATCCTATTTTGGTCTATTATATATGCATTAACACAGGTTCTAATTTGGGACCAGAGAAAATCTCTCTTATATCCGGGTTTCTCTTATATCAGAGCCTCTTATATCCGGGTTACACTGTATATATTTATATATATATTATATATATTTATATATACAGTGTAACCCGGATATAAGAGATTTGGCGGGACCGGAGAATAAGTCTCTTATATCCGGGTTTCTCTTATATCCGGGTTTGGTCTATTTTGTTTTATTAACACTGGCTCTAATTTGGGACCAGAGAAAATCTCTCTTATATCCGGGTTACACTGTACCTCCGGGAGGCCTCATGCCTTGAGCATCTATTCAGACTTAAAGTCCAACCAGACATCAAGTGGAACTCGTATATATGACCCATCACAAAAGATGCTGGAAAAATGGTCAGTTCCCTGTACCACTGCAGTAAGTACCTGACTCCAGCTATCCTCTAACTTTATAAGTGCCAGATCAGACCGAAAATGGAGTACTGCTGCCATATATGGGCAGGAACTGATCAATCTTCATTTTCCAGTCTTGACAGAATCCAAAAGTACTTCCATTGCCTTGTGGACGAAAAATTATTTCCCACCCTACAACTCATTTCCCACAGATGAAATATCACGTGCCTCTCACTCCTCTATTGCTATTTCTATAGAAAGTGTTTGGACAAACTACATTCTCTAGTTCCACCAGTTCTAACCTTCATAGCTAAGACCCATCATGACATTGTAGAGAACCACCCTCATTCCCTTCACATTCCGCTGATATGTAAGTTCCACTCAAGCAGCTTCTTCCCACAAACTGGTGCTTTGTGGAACCAACTCCCAAGAGGACGCTTTTGTGATCACTACAATCTTACAATTTTAATCTGTTCAAGTCTACAGTTAACCGTTATGTTTACATATCTACATAAACTGTAACTCTCTAGATTGAGTGGCTCTTGAGCATTGTACAGGGTGAACATCATGGTAAAAAAAAAAAAAAAAAAAACTGTTGGCTGTTGATTTTAAATTCATCATCAGGGTTCTAATGAGTAGAACTCATAACAGAACTGGATCAGAAAAGGGGGCAAGAAATGTGTGGTTTTGTTCAAAACGAAACAACAAAGAAATGCTATCTTTATGATTAGAATGCTGCCTGATCAAGTAAAACAAATGCAGAAAGGCGTATACCTATATTTCATAGACTGCAGAGAAGCATTTGAGAAAAGATGACACAAAGATTGCTTTTTACCTCTTCTATTTTATGGGCCTTTTTCAACTCTTCATCAAGGGTCATGGCTTTCTTTCTGTACACAAGTTCTTGGTCTTCCAGCTGGTTTTCAAGTTCTGTGATCTTCTCCTCATTCTTTGGCAGAGACGTCTTTAGCTCATCACTCAGCTCATTGTTTACTACCTGCAAAGTCTGCAGCTGATATTCAAGTTGAGAGATTTTCTAAAACAGAGAAAAACATACGAGGTTATGAAATTGTGTACCAAATGTTGGATATGTGGGTAGTGTAATAGTTAATGACTTTGAAAGAAAAATCCGCATCCAGAGTTCAAATACCAGCTAAGTTCATTGCTTTTACTTTTGCACAAATACCCTTCAGAAAGGTATGGATTCATTTCTAAAAACTAGGTTTTAAATAGCAGAACTCTTGCCTTGAGCTGGCAACCAGTCTAGGAGAAGGAAATCTGAATTTAAAGCCATACAGAAGACAATGAGAAATCACTTTCTTTAACAAAGAAATTATGGCAATTCACAGACGACAAAGAAAAGGAATCTGTGGAAAGCCATCATCACCTATGTCTTGAAGCAACATAGCACTATAAAAAAATTAAACATCACAAATATACTAAATATTCTTAATTGATTATTCTTTTAATTATCCTGTGCATATTTAATATGATAATGAACTAAGGAAACAAAAAGGCCATAAGAGGGATGGACTCCGTCAGGTCATCTTGCCCTAGAAACACCACTGCTGCTATGGCTGCAGTACATGGTTGCTCCTATGACTTAAAAGGGTTAGTGGACTTGTGACATGCCAGATATTGCCATAGAAAACACCACCACTGGAGCTGATAACATTAATGTACAACAGAGAATTGCTTCAGGAATTCCAACATTAAACTATTTTCTCTCTGTAGTATGTAATTCATGGAAAGAAGTAACAATGGTCAAAGTCAAATTTAATGTCCATCAAGAAACATTGATCTGGGAAGAGTTGATCTGTGGTGATCCCAATACATACTAGATTTATTCTAAGAGATACCAAAGTTGGTACTCAGTGTGACCTCAGAAAGTTAAAAGGACCTCAAAGGACGTTGGCCAAAATATCAACATAAGCAGGAATTGAACCCATTTGAACTTAGGATATGTATACATAAGAAAACCTGGCAGGAAGTTATATAAACACCCAACCCATGAGGGAGAAGACAGTCTCTCACATCCTCATAAGATCAAACAGCTGAGATTAATTTGACAGAGTCTAGAATTGAATAGACAATTTACAAATGAAAACATTCAATTTCATATTCTTACAGACATTACTGACATAACGTAACAGGTGTTTACTAAACTCATCTTTGTTTGGTCCTAAGGAAAAGAGTGTAAAGGAAGATTATGTTGCACCAAGTGGGGAAAGAGCGTGTTTGTTTTGAAACTCAGCATATTAAATTATGACTTACTTTTCTTCCTTCCCCAACAAAGCACTTTGGACCTGTATATGCATAATATACCTGTTGTAGAGTAAAGGTAAGCAAGCTCAATTTCACAGACGAGGTCAATCCACATTGGGAGCAGAACCTTTCTACCTCCCCCACTCAAGGCACTTGAGATAGACCTGTAGATGTATATGGCACCTATTGTAGTGTAAAGCTCAATTTCAAAGATGAATGCTCATACAGTCAATCCTCATTGGGTTCAGAATCAGACTTCAAAGGAAGTCAGTGGGAACATAAACAAGAAGTGAGCCCAGTTGAACTTACATTATACACACACAAAACAACTGGATGACAGGAAGAATCCCTGGCGAGATGTAAGTTCCATCTGAGGCGCTTCTTCCCATGAACTGCTACTTTGTGGAACTGACTCCCAAGAGGATGCTTTCCCAATCACTTCAATCTTAACCTGTTCAAGTCTATCATTAACCTTTATATTCGGTTCCTATTTGCATAAACTGTGCCTCTTACTCTGTAACCCTAGACCTCGAGTGGCTCACGGGCCTTGTACAGCATGAACATCATAGTAGAAAAAAAAAAATTTATTTTTGTATTCCCATCATACATTTCTAACAGAACATTACATCTTTTCACTGTCGAGCTGACATGAGTCCTGTAACCCATGAGGGGCAGCGGGGCACTACATGTAAGGCAGTAGTGGTGTGTTCTCCATGAATGGTTGCCATGCAAAGCAAGAGAGCCCTGTCTGCCTTGTTATATAACCCATACTTTGAGGAAGACAGATGTTTGCCTTTTCCAACGGCATTAATGCAAAGTGAGAAAAACAGAATCAAGCTGGATTTGTACTCGGTTGGTGATTTCAATTTCTGGACATCCACCTTCACTGTGTCATTGCCAAATTTTATCACCAGCATGTCACAACACTTGACAGGAAAAGATAAGTAGTCACGTAAACAAATGTCCTATGACAACCTTGGCAGCTGAAAGTTTCTCAGATGTGAGGCCCAATTATATATATATATATATATAAAAATAAAAATGGACACTGATGTCAACACACTGCATTTATGCCTGAAATAGTCTGTGACTGCTATCTTCAGGCCCAATTATTATATATATATATATATATATATATATATATATATATATATATATATATAAAACTGAAAAGGTGCTTTTATTTAGTTTTTTTATATAATTTCTCGTGCGATCTAATAAAGTTTTTCTTTTCAGAGGATAAATTATATAAAAACTGTCCGAATGTTCTTTTTATCCGAGCGCTTTCGGCTATACATTTAGCCATTTTCAAGGATTATATTTCAACTGTTAGAATTAGAAATAGTTTGTTATATGTATGTTTTATAAAATGATTCATTTTTTGTTTTGTTTTTAATGAAATGTGCATGAAAGAAGGATTGCTGCCTAAATACACAAATATATATATATATAAGTGGACATTGATGTCAACAGCCCGCAGCAACAGACTTTTTCATGCTTAAATGCAATCTTCAGGGCTGAAGCTTGTGTTTAAGCATGAAACAGTCCACTTTTATATTTACATAGGCTCTGTCACTGATACTGAGCACTTTAATCCGTAAATATGGTCATGCAATTAATGAAGAAACAAAGAATGAAAGCAGTTCATCTTTATTACCAAAATAATAATAATGGAGCTAAAGCCACTCATATGTTATCATCAGAATTTAACATTCAGCAAGTGCAGAGTCAGAATATCACAAGCTTCATTCAGTCAGTTATGTGCCATGTGTGATGGACACTTAAGTGATCATGTATCTTTTGTTACATGACTGACGAGGCAGATTTTTCCTGTAGTAGGTTGCCATTTCTTTCATAAACCAGTTGCCATCCATAACCTGGTCTGTCCTGCTATTTACCCATAACTGGGGGGAGAAGAAGAGGATTCATACCTTTCCCAAGGGTATTAGCACATAAGTGAATGTAATGGATTCAACTGAAATTCGAACTCGGCTCTCAGATTCCTCAATCCGAGCTGCTATCCATTATCATGCCTCCTTAAGCTTAATTACAAAATCTAAAAGAACGGGAAGCATAAGTGATGCTTTAAGATAAGGAAGGTCAGTTGCAGCAAGAAGTTTAAAAAAGTCCAATGAATTAAGAGAAGCACTGTTGAGCCCTCCTCTAAAATACAGTAGATGTCTTTCTTCAGATTTGGGTATTGATGATTTAAGTGCTTGTAAAGAAGCTGAACATGAAACTCAACATCACTAGACTGTTACAATGCTTGCATGATGGATGATTCTGAACATCTTAAATAGTTCGTTAATCATAGTAAATCATGTTTTATGTGAAAATTCTATTATAATATGCTTGTCCCTCTCTTTATTAGTTCGCACGACCACTACCCCCTGTCAATACCTGATAAATAATGGACTATTCTGCTTTGATCATGAGGAAAGACAAACAGGTTTCAGTGAGAAAATTAATGAATGAAAGAAAGAATGCAGAGGAGATAGAAGTGTTTAACGGCTGTTACAGTGAAATGGAAAAGTTGTCATTTCAAATTTTTTTTTGATTTGTACCCACTTCTCAAAATAACAACCAGCATTCACATTTATGATTGTTATTGTAATATTTTGTTGAAGTTCTTAAGCTCAAATATCTAATGATGCAATAGAGAAATTTTTATGGATATTTGTTGTAGAATCTGTCACAAGCTTACTATATCAGGATATTCAAATAGGAAAACCGTGAAATTTTCATAGGTTAAAACTAGTATTTATAAATTTTCTTTAACTACTAATTTATTTTTGCTCAATAATAATTAAAAAAAATAAAAAGTGCATTACTTTTTCCCCAAAGTATTCAGAGTGATTGCTGGAGAGTCAAGTCTACGAAACTTTGGAGTGGGAATGCTGAAGGTAACAGCAATCAATTAAGGGACAAACTATATATATATATATATATTATATATATATACGTACATACATACATACATACATATACACACCTCCCCAAGTATAGATTCAACACCATCACTTGATAAGACACCAGACGTGTTGAAACTAAATGGCTATTTTTGTAGTGATTTTATAACATTTATGTTATAATATTCAAATAAATAATTATATATTTTTTTAACATAGTAGGCGATACCCTGTCTAACACACGTTGTATGTTAAAAAAAAAATATAATTATTTATTTGAAAATTATTATATAAATATGTTATAAAATCACTACAAAAATAGTGTATATATATATATATATATATATATATATATATATATATATATATATACACATACAGTATATCAAAAATGCTTTTACAAACTTTGGGGGCAGGTTCCTCACACCAAAAAAAGAACAAAAGTCCATATAAAAACCTGTCTGCAAATTATTAATTTTTGAGTTTTTAAGTTTAAAGAAAATTTACAGTAGATGGTGCTGTGTTGCCATGTAGACTAAGTTACATTTGTCATTTGTGTACATTTCTGGCTAGTCTGTCCTCAATGTTTAAAGTGTGTAGTAGTGAATTAACTGAGAAGTGCTCTGTTTAACAATAGCAGGATATTCATATGCAGATATGATGTTTACATATGGCCATGTGAATGGCAATAAACGCAAGGCTGCATGGCTGTATCAGATTCTGTTTCTAGACTGAAGGCAGCCGAGTCATCCAATCTTTGCTGCTGTTTGTTGCATTGCTGAGACAGGATCTGTGTCACCACAAACTATGGATCAAGGAAGACCAAGATCCGCTTGTACATCCGACCAAGAAGAACACATTCTACAGGCTGCTGGAGATGATCCAGATATCAGCACATGTCAAATGGCCCTAGCATGTCGTACATCTGAGGGTACTTCATGGAGGGTACTTCTAGAGCAGCTCCTGTATCCATACCCTTTTGCAATATGTGCAGAGACTTTTGCTCTCTGATCACTTACCATGGGAAAATTTTTTGCCGATGGTTTATTGCACAAACTGCTGATCCGTTGTTTGTCTCTTCAGTCTTGTTTACGGATGAGGCAACATTTGGAAGAGATGGAATAACAAATTTGCACAATCAACATTTGTGGGCAGATTGGAATCCCAATGATACAATACAGGCTAGTCGCCAGCATCAGTTTATGATTAATGTGTGGGCTGGAATTGTAGGTGACTTTCTGGTAGGTCTATATATTCTCCCAGCATGTCTTACAGGAGATGTCTACAGGGACTTTATTTCAAACACATTTCCAGGCCTACAAGAGGATGTACCCCTGTTAATATAAAGACAAATGTGATTCATGCATGATGGGGCTCCAGTACATTTCAGCCACATTTTGTGATTCACTGGCTAACATCTACCATGAAAGATGGATAGATAGGGGAGGACCAGTTCCATAGCCTGCATGTTCCCCTGACCTCAGTCCTTTGGACTGCTATCTATAGGGTCACCTATAACAATCGGTTTATACAGCAGGCATTAATAATGCAAAAAAATTCACCAACGTGTCATGGGGACCTGCAAAACCATTTGACATCATGTGGTAGTATGTCAAAGGGCATGCCGTTCAATGATCTGACGGGCGCATGTGTCTGTGTAGAAGCAAGCGAAAGACATTTTGAACATTTGTTAGGAGTTGCTATGTTGAGGCACAATGATGGCCTTTTGAACATATGTTTATATGGATATTTTGCCTTGTTTTGGTGTGAAGAACCTACCTACAAAGTTTGTAAAAGTATTTTGGATACACCTTATATATATATATATATATATATATATATATATATATATATATGTATGTATGTATGTATGTATGTATGTAAAAGAAAAAAAGCAGAAAAATTCCATACCTCATTGAGCTTTTTCTCAAAGGTGTTTTTCTCATCAAGTTCTTGTTCAAGCTGAGAGACCAAATTCTTGAGTTCCTGGGCAGTAAGTTCTTTGTCTTGAAGATCTCTTTCCAGTTGATCATTCTTCAACAGAATTTCATTCTGACTTGTGATTCGACTTTCCAGCTGATCAGACAGCTCTTCCACCTGTTCCAAAAGCAAGATAAAAATTTTTATCAAATGATAGGAACAGCAGCAAAATCAATATTGCTTCTAGCAGTTTTTACTTTTTTCTTTTAAAATGACAGCTCCCTTCATGATGTAGGCAAACATGGCTCTCCACAGATTCCTTTTCTTTATAATCTGTAAATTGCTTTAATGTCTTGGAAAAAAAATCTAGGTAGTCCTACTAGAATGGCTTCCATTCAAGACTACAGAGCCCAGTCTACCCTATTATTTAACCAAAAGCTGGGGAAAGAAAAAAATGTGCCAAAATAAACCTGGCAGATACAGGAATCCCAACAAGCCATTATGGATCAAATGAAAGTTACCAAATATGCCAGATATGGAAACTAGTCTTGAAGGAAACAATGTATAATAGTAACGGCATGGTTTCATAAATTCAGATAAAAACCTGCTTCGTTACCAATTTAATTTCTTTTAAATATCTTGTCCCTAGAGGATGTAGGCAATCATGGCTCTCCACAGATTCCCTTTCTTTATTATCTATAAATTGCCATGCATTTTTGGCAAAGATAATAGAGGGGTTGCCTATTGTCCCCTATATAGTTTTCTATTAAGATTTTCCTTCCTCACGATGAGCCCCTACCCAAGACTAAATATCCCAATCTGTCCTGCTATTTAACCAGTGAGAGAGAAGAGATGGATACATGCCTCTCCCAAGGGCATTAGTATAAAGGGTAAGTCAGGAATTTGAAATCAGCCCTGCAATTTCTCTTTTCCAGTCAATAATCATTCAACTACCCATGTGTACTGCTTCTAAAAGTACTAGAGAATAAATGAAGAATGCTTGGATTATTTCCTTATCTTTGTCCATCCAGGTAACATTCAGGAAATTTCAAACTGAATGCTTCATTTAATCTATCAGGGTAGAGTGTTCTCAATCTGTTGACCATGTTAATAGATATTGCTCGTTCTTATTTAGTACCAATTAGTAGAAACAGGGTGAGCAATAACTAAATCTAAGTCTGCACTACCCAGCCCAGGGATTGAACTCATTATTGCTAGATTAGCAAATACAAAGGCCTAGGCTTTAATCCATTCGGCTATTGTCCGATGGCACAATCCCGAGTGTAGAACTTGGAGCCTTAAAAGTAATCTGCATGCTGAGACTGTTGCAATTGCCAAGGTTTCTCTTTTATTACATGGAAGCCATTAATAAAGAGACATGACAGCAAAGCTACAGCAACAGTGGACGAAGTATTGTTTTATAATAACAAAGTTGAGTTTGGTTTGGTCTTGTTTAGCAGTACATCAACATCTGTCATGCCAAATCCTTTATTTAGTATACTTATGACTTGTAAGAAAGTTTGTATATAGTTAAGTCCTTCAGAGGTGAATTTTCGCCTAAAGAAAATTTTGTAATGAACCACCCTCATTCCCTTCATATTCTCTTGGTGTGATGCAATTTGTATTCGTGCAGCTTCTTCCCACAAACTGCTGTTTTGTGGAATTGACTCCCAAGAAGATACTTTCACAATCACTACAATTTTAACCTGATCAAGTCTAGTGTTAACCATTATTTTTCACTCATATCTGAATAAACTGTGCCTCTACACCGAGCGGCTCTTAGGCTTTGTAAACAGTGAACATTGTAAAAAAAACAAAAAACAAATGAAAATTTATTTTTTGTATTCTTATCAGACATTACTAACAGAACATTACATCTTTTCACTATGGAACTGACATAAGTCCTGGGTCATCAAGGCATTAGATGTACTGTAGCTGTAGTGGAAGTGGTGTGTCTACAGTTAGATGATCTAATGCAACACATCCCTCTTCAGTCAGGTTTTGAATTAATCTACTCGCTGAGTCTGCAGCTGCTTGTCACACATGACTGCATTTGTCAAAGCTTCCCTTTTCTTATATGGAAGTCATTAATAAATAAAGAGAAATGACAGCAAGGCTGTGGCAGCAGTGAATGAAACATTGTGATAATAAAGTTGAGTTTGGTTCAATTTGTTTTTTCTTGTTTAATCGCATATCAACATCTGTAGGTCATTTTAACACTATATCCTTTATTTAGTATATTTAAGATTTGTAAGAATGTTTGTTATCGAATTCTTTAGAGATGAGCTTTGGTTAAAGAGCTTCTGAATAAAATTGGGCGTGGGGGGGGAAGGAATGTGAGAGATTACATTTTTGTGTCAAGTCTCACCTGTTTTATAAAGTATGTTATTCAGATTGGTTTATCTGAAAAGCTTGTTCATGTCTCCTACTTTATTATAGAATTTTTCCCCTCAGATATGGTTAAAGTCAGTATATTCTATAAGTATATGCTTGGTGGTATATGCTGCATATATTGGAGGCACCTTATTTTTAATGAGAAGAGAATGGGTTATGTAAGTCTGGCCAATGCAAAATCTAACTCCAAGTACCTCTTCTCTTTTTATCTTTCTATATCCGAAAGGACAGTAATGGATAGTGTCTTGGATTGATGAATCGGAGAGCTGAGTTCAAATTCCAGTCGAATCCATCACATTCACTTACATGCTAATACCCTTGGGAAAGGTATGAATCCTCTTCTCCCTCCCCCCAGCATTGGGTAAATAGCAGGACAGATCGAGTTCTATAGCCTTGGATGGCAACTGGTCTACTGCAGAAAGAAATGGCAACCTACTGCCTCATCAGTCATGTATCAAAAGATACATGATCGCCTAATCGTGTATCATGCATAGCATATAACTGACTGATCCTAGAGGTCATCTTTCAATAGTGATTTGGATTTAACAATGATGAAGACAATAATCTAAATGTAAATACCATAAATAATGATAACTCCTCCTCCGAGAAATTCATTGATTCATTTTTTTATGGATTACCAACCCTTTGCAAGTTATTTTTGAGTTCGAATTCCAGTCGAATCCATTACATTCACTTACGTGCTAATACTCTTGGGAAAGATATAAATCCTCTTCTTCTCCCCCGCCACAGCAATTATCAACCCTTTGCAGGTTATTTAAAGCCAAGAAAGATTTTTAGATTGTAAGAATTTGCGGGGTGGGGTGATTTGGTGATACAAGTCTTACTAGTGAGAAGAGGTGGATTCATGCCTTTTCCGAAGAGTATTTGCACTTAAGCGAGTATATTGAACCTGACGGGAATTGGAACTTGGCTCTCCAATGAACAATTCCGAACCATTATCCACTTGCACATACAAACGTACAGTGACTAATCCAGAAATGAAGAAGAGTGAAAAAACATGGCAGATAATTTTATTATTATACTGGGATTCTTCAGGGTGGGAAATACTAGCATAATCCTGAATCAGAAGATATTTTCCGAAATGGTTCCCAGGAAAATGAATACAAGTGAATAAATCTCAGCAATTTTCATAAGAGAAGCCAATGATTTATTTCATTGTCTAAGTATCACTAGCTTCTTGATGGTGTCCATAAGAAGATAACCGATCTCAGTAATAGCAAAGATCCCAGAGTTTGCAAGAACAGATTCCCAAACTTGAGAAGAATAAGAGTACAGAAAGCATAATTTATAAAAAAAAAAAAAAAAGTATTTCTTCATTTTCTGAGTTCAATAATATTTTAATATTTTTATTAAAGAAAGAAAGAAAAAAAAAATGTTACTATGATTGATTTTTCTCACCATGAATATAAAAAATAATGAAAATTAAAAAAAAATTATTTTATAATTGTCTTAGAAAATTATTATGTAAAATATTTCAGTTTTGTCATTTTCAAAAAAAGAAAATTAAAAAAATTTTTTTTTAAAGAATATAAAATTTACATAAATTAAAAAAAACAACAAAACAAAGCAAAACTTACAAAGACAGAAAGTAAATATTAAGAAACTAAAAAAAAAAAACCCACGGGAAGGCCAGAAATAGTGTGAATACATTTCCGCTCAGAAAAAGTTAGGATTTCAAAAGGGGAACGACAGATGAGATACAAGAAAGAAGAAAGAATTAAATCATGCCAATATGATGAGCAAAACCATCACCAATTTTTAGAGGTAGGTATTAGCAACTCACCCTCTTACAAAGAGGCACACAGTGGCAGAATAAGCATCACGGCAAATGAATAGAGAGAAAAAAAAAAAAAACTTTTAACAAGAGATTTCATGAATTTAAAAGATAGAATCTAGTGAAGCATTTAATCTTTGACTCTTGGTCTGCAGGTTATGACTGTATTCTTATAGACAATAGTCATCCTCAGTCCCCTGTCCGTGTGGTTGCAGGGTTGCTGCACATTTGAGTGCCTAATCAGTTCCCTCCACATGTCTGGGTTGAAAGTGGGGGAGGTATTCATTCATGTGTAACATGTCTTGGGCAAACAGACCTGACAGAGATCATCCTTCTCCATATAAAACCACAGTCAATGTCCTCCATCCTAAAGGTTGGCCTTGGTGACAAACTTGTGCCTGTTGATTCCAGTGGGGATTGCTCTGCCCCAGTTGCCTTTTTCAGTCTAGGTAGCCAGTGATGCTGTATCATCACTCTACTGGCTGCATACACAGTGAAGGAGCCCAGTCTACCCCAATGTGCTAGATGGCCATTGACTCTACAAGAACATTTATCTGCTCTTTGATGGGTCTTGTTTTTAATCATGCTGGGTGTCTAGTCACCCTTCACACCAGAAAAGCCTGGTGAGTGAATTGGTTTGGTCAATGATGACCCAAGTGACAGGTAGTACTTGTCCCTAGAATGCTAACCGACTCCATGAAGAAGCAGAGTTTAACTGCTGCACAAGAACCTCTGGGTCTGAAAAGTCTAGGCAAGTTATGGAGGATGCTAAGTGACACAATTCAATGTTTAAAAAAATGAAAACAAGTAAATGATATCCTAGAAATTTTCAGTTAGCCTGATGAATATTTATGAATGCTACTTAAATTTAAAAAATTTGAAAAACAAAAAAAATCAACAAAAAAAAAACAACACTTTTGCTCTCATATACTTGTTACAAAATAAAAATCCTTGTATTTGCTTTGATAAAGTCCCTCAGAGGATGAAACACAATAGCTAAGATAAGTTTCCTTTTAAATTCATTCATATTGTCCTTTTACAGATATATTCTATCTGATATATATATATATATATATATATATATATATATACACATAAACAAGGTCTGTGATGCAAGTTTCTCAGCTCAACCAGGAAAGGATTAAAAATAATTTCATGTTGGACCATTTGATCAGATTTAGGGGATTTTGGCCAACAACTTTTCAGCACCTACTCATATATCCCATTGAGACCAAATTAAGAGAAGCTTAGACCCTATTGATATTTAACTTTTTCATTGTAGTATTGTTATCATGTTGTTGCCTGGCTGTGCTGGCCCATTTGAGAAAAATAGGAAACTGCCATTGATTGGAAATAAATGTCTATGAAGACGTTGATAACGATTTCTCATGGGTGCTGCCATTTTGATTCTGACCAGATACTCTACAGTACAGACTAAGCTAAACAACACCCCCAATATAGAATATATGTCATAAAAAAGGTTGCATTGTTTACTATTTGTCTCCACTAGTGTGAAAATAGTAAGTTTATAGCATAAATGTTAGGGATAACATTTCACTGTACCTTGTAAATGTATATATATGTTAACAGCAGGTAATATCAGTACATAAATACATCCATAGCAATGGAATTGTGAAACTGATATTTTATTGTGTTTCGAACTGTGTTTCTATCAAATCCAATTAGCTTGCATTTCGAACCGTGTTTCTATTTGGAAACACTGGTTGTAAACAAAGTTTATTGTTTCTCTCTGAATTTCTGGGATGAGGATCTATCATTATTTGCATTACCCCCGTAGGGATATAGAAGATGCTTATCTCCCTTTGATGGAAATAAATCATGTGGGTCACATGATAGTCGCTTAATGACATCACTCCATACAGCCACAAAAGTGTCAGTCAATTGCAGTCGGTCTACAGCAGCCAAAAACAAAGGTTGCTTTCTTTAGCCTGGGCAGAGCTAAATCTGCCTCCCCAGCAGTTTACAAGTCCATGATGCCGTTTCCCTTTGGGAATACATCTTTCTCAGATATAGAATGAAACTCCAACTTGCAGCGCTCAATTTGGGAAAAACCAAGACTCGCTGTTTCCCGTTTGTGGAATATGTCCTTGCCTGAAACACAGATGAATCTGGCCCATTTGAATTTGGAGTCCTAAATATTACTTCTCCAGATACAGGAGTATCTCCAGATTGCACTCCTTACACTCTGCTTTGCTGTGTAGATATATGTGATATATTATTCTCCGTGTGTGTGTGTATATATATATATATATATATATATATATGTTTATTTAAAAATTATAATATAAATATGTTATAAAATCACTACAAAAATAGCCATTTTGTTTCAACACCTCCGGTGTCTTAACAAGTGATGATGTTGAATGTAGAATATATATATATATATATATATATATATGTATGTGTGTTGATGTGTGTGTGTGTGTGTATATATATATATATATATATATATATATATATATATTAGTTTGTGTATGTCTTAGCAGTATAAAAGTCTGAGAACAAAGCATATTTGTCATTCCTTTTCCTTTCAGACATCCTGTTCTGTCTCTGTTATTTATATCATGGATATAATAATGTCCATAATGGGGGAAATAGGAATGGTAGGATAAATCTTTCTTCAATAGCTTTCTCCTGTTACATCTCAAACTAATGTCCTTGTACCTTCCGGCCTTCATCAGATGCTTGTCAATCTGGGTAAACTTCATAAAATTTTGAACTGCACCCTTTATTTTGTCTAAAAGGTAGATGGTTCTCATCCCACTGTCTGTGTTAGGGGTATTTTGCATAGTTCTTATTTAGTGCTGTTCAATTATTGCTCACCCATTTTCCATTGAGTCTAAGTCTGCAGTAACCGATTCAAGAATTGAGCTCAGAATTGCTGTCACCAAATTCACAAACTAGCGCTTTAATCCACTAGGCTATTGTCCTGTAGTCAAAGGAATAAATTTCAAGCAACCTTCTGCAAATATAAAGACTCATTTCTTATCAGTTAAAAAAAAGGTATTGGAACTGGAGATGGAGGGTTTTGAGGAATGGTACAACGGATTCCAGAAATCTCTTATCAATGACAATAATTCAAAAATACGCTTTTAAGTAGGCGCCCGAGGGGGTCGTCAGTGATGTTTTGACTTGGTTCATCAGGGAGTTTCGGGTCTTTCAACATCATACTCCCCATCACCAAATCGACCCAACCCTGATTCCCCCTCACTTTTAAAACGCTAACAGCTACTCTGGCCTTTTTAAAGAATTCTACGAAGAAAGACCACGTATTCCGCACATCCGATTGGCTGTTTGTACAACCAATCAGCTGCGCGAACTATTTTTAAATGGCCTGCAGTGGGGACTGACTTTTTTTCTTTTCTTTGGTGGATAGCAGCTTCAATGGATAACCGAGGAGGTAATCTTAATATTCCTAAGTTTAATCCCTTCCCTAAGTGTTGCATCGTTTAAATATTGCCGGTTGTATTTTATTTGTTTTATTTGGGGGGGGGGGTAAACTCAACCCTACTATTACATTTATCGTTTAGCCCGATTCTTAAATGTGAACAGATAATTTATAGTCATGTAAACACGAGAGCAACAAACGTTGAAACTGACTATTTCATTGCAAACTCATTTTATTCACTGCATCAACTTCAGTTTAACAACCCTAACCACTTACCTCTTTCTTGAGACGGGTTTCTGCATTCTGCTGTCTTTCGATTTGTTGCAATGCCGATTTCCATTTGTGAATTTCTCGTTGAAATTCTTCACGCTCTTGTTCTCTCTCTTGGGCTTGCTCCTACAAAGAGGGAGGGAAAAAGAAGAAAAAACACAATTGCATCAATACATTCATAGCCAGAACATTTTACACAATATTTTTAAACATAATCGTCTTTGCTAATGCATTTAATTAAGTGGTAAATATTAATTACATAATTCAAATATCATGCAATTACTATTTCAGGTGTATATTCAGCTAATAACTATATGATGGAGGGCAGGTTTAAGGACTTTTTTATACAGGGTGTCTCAAACAAATTTACATGTTAGTATTACTAATGTCATCCAAGCTTAGCTTTGAACAAAGAAAATTTATCCTAAAATGTTACTGGAAGTATGAAAATGTAGTTGCAGAGAGTTTCATTCAGATCAACCCATGTGGCTTACAATCTGACATATGAGCTGACTGTACACAAGAACAGTTCTGAAAGACCACAGATCCCACCCTGTGAAACAAGAAAAGGTGATAGAAAGTTTTCATAGAAGTCCAAGAAATCTATTGAAATGTTAACTGCTGTTTGTGATTACATTAATATTTCAGGTGTATATTCAGCTAATAACTATGTAACAAACAGCAGACTTGAGGACTTGTATATACAGGATGTCTTAAAAAAAATGTATACACACTTTTACAGTGTATAGCTCAAGTCAACTTGCTTTTTTTTCTTTCTTTTTTTCAAATTTACATTTTAATATTACTAATGTCCTCCAGGCTTAGCTTTAAAAATACAGTTGAACTTCAAAGGTCGTAATGAAGAGAGTTTCATTCACATCCACTCATGCGGCTTATGATCTCACAGAGCTGATGGTACTGTACCCAATGTGCACAAGAACCATTCTGGAAGACCACAGATAACAAGCCCTGTAAAGCAAGAAACGGTGATAGAAAGTTTTCACAGAAAACCAGTTCAAAATGTGTATGGAAATGCAGTCAAAGTCCAAAGAAGAGTCATTTAGATCCACCCATGCAGCTTACAATCTCACAAATTAGAGATAAATTTGAAGCTGATGGAACTGTACACGATGTGCCCAGGAAACATTCCAGAAGACCATGGGTATCAGCACACTCTGTGTATCAAGGAATGGTGATGGAATGTTTTCACAGAAGTCCAAGAAACCTATCAAAATGTTGACTGCTGCTTGAGATTCCACTGGGTCCTATTGTCAGCAATGTTTGGATCATAACGAGCATCAATTTGAAAACATGCAATGACAAAATCTCACAAGCTTTCATTTATAGTAAGTACTGTCTTTATAGGCATTATTTAAAAAAGATATTGTCGGTTCTAGTTGCTTGAATTATTTTGTGAGAAAGCTTCAAAATGTGTATACATTTTTTGAGACACCCTGTATGTGTGTGCATATATATATATATATATATATATATATATAAATTCCTTAGAAAGGATTTTGTTTATGTTGCAAAGTTGAAAATAGAGTTAACACATGTGTGTTTCCAAAGTTTCAAAAAGAAGATGTTTATTTCTAATAAGGGTAATTGAAACCTGCTTTGTTGTATAGTCTTTCATGGCTGCCTGGTCTAAAGCACACCTGGTTTGAATATATGACATTGCTGTTGATTATGCCAAGTTATCAGTTCTCTCCCAGAAACTATAATTAAGTTTCACTCAGCATATTTGTAGTATCAAAGTTTTGCTATGTAGGGCGTTCAAGAAACAATGTATCTGAGCAGGTGCCTGCAACAGAGCTCAAATAGCCACCCTAGAAAATGTGTGTACTTTTAAATGAATAGCCAGCTATTACAGTGAATATGTTATTGTGAAATTGTAGTTCAGTACCAAGATGAGCTGAACATAGAAGAATTTTGTTATTTTCCAGCAGACATAGAGGCATTCAATGCATTTGTAATTTAGCCTAGATGACCATCATCAGTTAGGGGAAAAATCAGTGGGATCTGCCTGTATATTCAGTTTCTTCCTCCCATGTCACCAAACTCATTCAGAAACATCCGTTTTCTCAGACCAAGGATTAAAAATGTCCTTGAACAAAAGAAGCATGTAGGTCTTAATGAGGACCATCCTTCTTTCAACCTTGTGAACTGGTGCTACATAATCACAAAGAACTGTACCACATAACAGAAACAACATCACTCAGACATCCAACAGCTGCAAAAATTAAAATGGATAGCACATTTAACTCTAAGAGTAAATAATTACATAATCAAGATGTAGTCTGTTGTAATCAGTTTCCTCTGTCAGTTTTTGTCCAGGAGGTAAGCTATTTTTTTTTAGTGTATACTACTTCAAATAACAATTTAGGAAGGAATACCCCTCCCCCAATACTGGAAAGAGTAAATAACAGTCACCAGACCAGAGAGACCTATTTTCCTGAAAACTTGCTTCAATAAACCTTTTATAAATTTCAACTGAAAGTAGCACTGTCTGTTCAGTCAATGAATACCAAATGTTTCCTTATAAGTAAATGGTTAATATTGCCATTAGCAAAAAAGAGAGAGAGAGAGAATGAGAGCCTTGTACAACACATGGATTACCAGAGGCAACACTATGTATAACATTAGCTAAAACATTGTTTATATATATGTATATATATATTCACATTTAATCTTTTTGTCTCAGATGCTACCTGGATTTTACTAAAAACAAAATTTCCATGCTTAAGGATGACTGAATGTACAGTTGAAAGTACTTGCATATTAAAAAAAAGACCTTATACAGCTTATAGTTATTAAAAACAAGGATCATAACATTCATTGAGTAATTTGTAGATTAATGCAACTTTAAAATTTTGTTTGCAAAAGGATTTCAACATTTTATATCATTAACTTTACTAATCTACTTTTTGTATGAATGATTCATTGTAATATATATATATATATATATATATATACATACATACATACATACACACAGAGGGTGCAATGGATAAATTGATATCTACATTACGCAAAAATGAAACTAACACTGACATCTCATTTTAACAGATATATTTACCATAATTACAAAAATATCTTGAAATACTAAAGAGCAAATTTATTCAATAAAATCACCATTGACTTCAACCACACCCTCTGGAAGACTTTGGAAACTCCTGCAACTCTTCTGCACAGTCTCCTTGTTTAAGTTGGTGAATGCTGCCATAATCCTTGCCCTCAGTTCATCCTTGATGTGACAAGGAGTTCTGTTGGTCTCTTACTCAACTGCACCTCACACATAATAATCAAGGGGGTTGCAGCCTGGGAAGTTAAGTGGCCAGATGTAAGGGGTGAGTGGTTGCAGAAATTGTCTGACAGCAATGACTGGGTTCTCCTGCTTGTGTAGCATGGTGCAGAGTGTTGAATTCCAGCCACCAACCTGTTTACCCAGGGCAACATTACCTCCTCAAGGCACTTGATTTAAACTTCTGTCTTGAGTGTGAGGCCCTGTGGGAAGATTAATGGAGGCATAACGTCACCATCACTAGTGAGCACTCCAAAAACTATGATGTTGACTGGATATATCATCCAACTGTTTCTGAATCCTCTGCACTGTCTTCAGATTGACACCCAAACACTATGAGATGTTTGTATTGGAGCTTCCGGCATGAATGCCAAGCAGTACAGAATGCTGTTTACAAATTTCTAGTGGAGTGAATTGTGTCATGGTGCTCTTTTTTTTTCACAGATGGTGCCCAAGTGACCCTACAATAATGTGCAGTTGAGAAAATCAAAAACAAACAAAGCACGTGTGCGAAATTACAAACATAAAATAAATGGTAACAATTTACCCATCGCACCATATATATATATATATATATATATATATATATTTAAAGACATTTATATTATGTTTAACGTTCTTTTTATAGATACGTTAAACATAATATAAATGTCTTTAAATAAATTGTCGGACTATGTCCAATTCTAAAATATATATAGGGGATACCAGTTTAATTCATGAAATAAATTCAAAATGGAATGGACAGGCCATGTAAGAAAGCATATTGAAGACTTACGTTGAGGAATTGTTTATTGGCTTTTAGTTGTCTCTCAGCTGATTCCAGCTGAAGACGGAGGTCGTCAATCTGTTGACGTTTCTCATCTAACATTTCAGTGTATTTGTGTTCCAGGTCTTCCTCAGAGGTGATCAAGTCTCGAATTCGAGTTTCATAGTTGTCCTGGTTCTGCTGAAGCAACTGCATCATGTGTCGTTTATCGTCATTGAGCTGGCAAATTTCATCCAATAAACCTATATATTATTTGTTCACAAAAGAAAGGAAAAATATTATTGTAATATAAATTTTTTTTTTTTAATTCTCTAATTTAGTTAGACCAAAAGAAGACAATAATCGGTGGAAGATATATGTCATAACCTAGGAAAAGGTTACTGAATAAGAATAACCAAAACGAAGGTTGGAAATGGAACAATAATATTTATAACAAGAACAACATACAAGATTTGCCAGTGGCATGTAATAAGTAATCAACTGCTAGTGGTGAGCTAAAAGTGAATAAAGGTGAATTGCAAGTGAATCCAAATTACTACCACATACAGTATATTCTACTGTATTTATTGGGACATACTCATTATAGTCCATAGATACAATATAACAATATATAATGTGATTCTTACAGTCTATGTCCGAGTTCATTCATGTCTCTCTCTCAAATATAAAATTTGGTAACAAGCAGTCATTCCAGCTCAAGAACAAGCACTTGCCAGACTTTTGGCTTTTAAAGCATCAAATATTTTGGAACGCTGTTTTACATATTTCTATGTTTAGGTTCATTAATTTAATGACATACTAACATTTGTTTTTTTTTAATGATGATTATGTCTCATAGAACAAAAACCATAATGAATTAATATATAGATAGATACGAGTCCTGTTTAATCAAGGTAGACAGGGTCTGGTTTATGTTAGGTAGACACGGGCCCGGTTTATGTTAGGTAGACACTGGCCCGGTTTATGTTAGGTAGACACTGGCCCGGTTTATGTTAGGTAGACACTGGCCCGGTTTATGTTAGGTAGACACAGGTTTCTCTGATTGAAGAGATGCCAATTGCAAATTCTAAAATAAATGAGAAACTCAAGATAGACATGTATTTGTCATAATGGCCATCTGTGGATTATCAGTTGATCTATTTCTGAAAAAGGAACTCTTTAGTGAGGACATGGCTCTCTTTTGGCTAAGCAAGTTAACAATGTCACAGCCATAAAATAATATTGAGGTGTTGCTCAGTTGGCAAGAAGAAAAACAAAGACTTTGGTACCATTTATATCTCAGAAAAAATAATTGATCAGTCTGGTTTTCACACGCCCACATGTTGAGAGCACTCCCTTGACTGGTGAAAAACACCAGTGTTATATAGCTCTTCCAGTCCCAGACCCATACTGACTATTGGCTAATACTTGCCTGGTATAATTCATATGCAAATAGTCAGCACTACCTACATTAAGTAGGCCTTCTCTCTACAGCCCATTGTGGAAGAGGACGTAACCCCTGGTGCTTACAGCACCACATGCAACCAACCCTGAGGCTCTTATCAGGTTGACTCGATTCTCTGTTACAAAGAGATTTATTATTAACTGACAAAAAAATAAAATTAAAAAAAAAATTTGCTAACTTGCTTAGACAATAAAGAGTCACTAAAGAGTTCTTTTTCAGAGATAGTTCAAGGGAGATAACTGATAATGCACATTATCAGTCAGTGTTTGAGCCTAGCTAAAAGGCCAGAATTTTTCCAAGGTAGGCAAGTCCCCTTTACTTGGTGTAACACTACTAACTGTATTTTAAAAAGTTCCAAAATGGAGTTAAATCACATGATACCTTTATTATCCTATGATTTTGGCTAACTATTGCCCACTATTTTTTCTTATCACTCTCTTCACTATTATCTATCTTGTAATGTTCATATATCTCCCCCTTGGTTTATTTAATGTCATTCAAGACACTAAAAGGTGAAAATAAACATTTTTTTTTCTTTTTCTTTTTTTTAAATCGGTCAGAAAAATATGGAGCTCAGCCAATATCAAGAAGTTGCGATATCAGGCAACAGATATGTCAACCTGAGGAAGGCTGAAGAGCTCACTGGCTATAAAATAGTAAACAAAACAATGCTCATCAAAATAATGCACTGAATCATGACAACACATCACTTCAGAATTTCAGTTTCAAATCTGGTGGTTAGACATGTGCATAAAAATGTCCAGGTTGTTTAAGCTTCCAAATGTCACCCTTAAAAGTTCAATGCAGAAGGGTATAAAAAAACAATCAAAGGACTGACAAAACATGCAGACAACAGATTTCGTTGTTGAAGGCAAAAGAAATCATTTTTAAAATGGGACAAACTGAAAAAAAGAAATCTATGTTAAATTCATAACATCATTCTTTTTTCTGTTCAAATTTCTGAGATGAGCAGTTATGATTATTTACACTATTTATATTTAATGTTTCGGCTGTTGAGCCGACCAGGCTTCATCAGGTTTATATTGATCTGGGTAACCTACAGGGAATTCTGAACTGAATCCTTTATTTAATCTACAGGAGTAAACTGTTCTCATTCCACTGCTCATGTCTAAGGATGTTATCTAGTTCATATTTTTAGTACTGCTCAGTTATTGCTTGCTCAGTGGAAAACAGTGAGCAATAACTGAGCAGTACAAAACAAACAAAAAACTGAGCAGTACAAAAATAAGAGCAAGACAGGATATCGCTATTCACTGGTATTTCTGTTATGTCATTTCTGTTGCATTTGCTTTCACAAAAATACTCTTGGGAAAGGTATGACACCATATACCTATGCGTTAAATCAGACAGACTGAGCTCTGTAGATATGGCCAGCAACCAGTCTAAAAAAAGAACACCTTCAAATTTAAAACAGTATGTTACCCTGGTAAAGTACAGAGTATACAGCTATGGATTATAAAGATGAACACAATAGTCTGAACAATGTAAATAGTTACAATACCTCATCTGAGAAAGAGAGAGAGAGAGATGTTGAAATCTTCACCGTTTAAATGTTTAATTTTTGTGAATAACATTCACCACAAAATTCAGAAAGAAGATTATGTTGAAAATTATTTATTGCATAAAAACCAATGCTTTGTTCTCCGTTGGGCAACAGACTTATTCATATATCTACACAAACATACACTCAACTAACATTTAGAGATGGTGTTGCCAAATCTGACTCTCACTAAACAAAAGAAAAAAGTTGTGCATTCTTGTATTCTCAAAAGCAAATAAAAATAAATTACAAAAAATGAAGCACTATAATTATCGTAGCAAACTTTGATTCCCACAATAGCAGATTCCGGCCTTATAGTAGGGATCCTTGTGGCATGTAAACATACACTTACCAATATAGTCACAAGTCTTTCATATGGCTCATGTTGTAAAGATTCTTGAGACAAAAAGATTCAAAATCTGCCTATATTTCTGAGATGACGTAATTTGACTATTTACATCATTTGGACTGCTGTCCTCATCATTATTGCTATATTTATGGCATTTTGGTCATTGTACGTGCCAGCATTCCTCAGGTGATATACGTTAGAATTTTGAAATTCCAACATATATCAGCTGAAGAAAGATAGAACAAACAATGACCAAAATGTTGTGAATATGGCAATAAAGGTGAGGACAACAGTGAACAATGTAAATAGTATAAAAAGATTCAATTCAACAGAAACTGCATGACACAGAAAGCAATAAAATTTCCCATGTAACAGAGTAACAAGATTCCTACCAAGTTATAGAGAACAATATAAAGAACCCTGTTTCTAAGACTTGAATTATGGTAAGGATTCCCCGACTCACATGACATGGGAAATAGCAAAGCCTCTCCAGTGATATCAAAATTAGCAAGACTTCGATGTGACATATGTTATAAGCACCAAAATTTGTATCTCACAGATATTATGCAATATATGACACAGTTAAAAGCTGAAGGCACATTGCTTTTAAATCTTTTTTGTTTCTTTTCAATTCTGAAATAGAAAAAAATGATTTTTCATGCTTTGCATTCTGCTTAAAACCAATGAAGCAATCTCAAACAAAAAAAAAAACTATGAAAACTGCATTAGCAAAATAAATAAATGGCATTGCAATTTTTAGTTTTGACAAAGATGTCGTCAAAGCATTCCCAAAGCTGATTGACTAATAACAATGATGGCACTCGTTTTACGAACCTTACCCTGAAAAGATAACTTTTCCCAGGTCCCAATGTGCAAAATGTACATCAGAAATGACTGATGAACAAACAAACTAGACAGATATAAGAAACCATCAACAATGTTTAACCTTGACACTGGTATTACTGTATACACTTTAGACTCCCTAAGCAATGTTTATTTACAAGATTATAAAGATATGTGAGCCAAGTACAATGTAATATTTATTACTTAATATTTTATGAATAACTATAACATGTTTTTTTTATCCAATCTAATAAATAAATAGTGCTTAATATCTTTTTTGTCAATTCTCAGGATTAAAGGAAATGTCAGTCAGTTATGTGCCATGCATGATACACGCTTGAACAATCATGTATCTTTCAATACATGACTGAGGAAGCAGATTTTTTTCCAGCAGTAGGTTGCCATTTCTTTCTGCAGTAGACCAGTTTCCATCCAAGGCTATAGAACCCAGTCAGTCCTGCTATTTATCCATAGCTGGGAGGAGAAGACGAGGATTCATACCTTTCCCAAGAGTACTAGCATGTAAATGAATGTAATGGGTTCGACTGGAATTCGAACTTGGCTCTCCGATTCCTCGATTCAAGCTGCTATCCACTACTCCACTGTGCCTATCTATCGATTTTCATATGTTTGGGTTTTATTAAAATTCTAATCATCATTTTAAATCTTTTGTGATGTTAATGAAAACTTGTAGTAGAGACTTTGTAATTGCAGATACAACTATAGTAACACAGTTGAACAGTATCGGTGTCAAATAACTTTAAATAATACTCACACTAATATTACTTGCTCAATAATACTAGCTTGAATAGTAACCACTGTATTGTGATCCGAATAATAATTTGTATAGTGACCACTTAGACACCACGCTAATTCCTGTATATATACATTTCCTTTACCATCACGTGATCTATTTATTCAAAATGGGATCACCCATGTTTGCTCTCTGGCAATCTGTGTTCAAAATCCCATGTCAGCAGTGACACTTTATTCCTATATAACAAAAACAATAGACATTGCTGACAGAGTCAAAAGTGTATAGCAGTGTCAAGAGAAAAACTGTCCTTTTGACACTGTTTTTTGTGGGCATGAATTTAAAAAATTGCCAAAATATTTTTATTCAAAATATATTATTTTTGAGATTTTTCTCTTGCTTTCGATCATTAAGTATTTATGGTCAGTATATTCTTTAAACCTTCAACTAAGTGACATTACAAAAAGAAATCAAATATGAATTTTATGATGTCCAAACCTTACTCTATCATTCCACCTTCAGCTGATTTAGACTTGAAGGTTGCAAGACTCTACTGGCCACAAATAGTTGCAATATCAAGAAAACAGAGAAAGTAAAAATACTGTCATAAAAAACTTTTGTGAATTAAATAATCTCTTTAATTTCATATTTGATCACATATAAGACTCTCACCACTTCTACGTGTCATATCCCTTAGAACAGGCAATCATTGCTCTCCACAAATTCCTATCCTTTATAGTTTTTATAAGATTTGTCTTGTCACTCTACGTCTTTGTTCAACCATCCATTTATACATGTAATGTGACTAAAAAAGTCACATGCTTTTTCCATCCTGTGAGTGTCAGATTCTCCAAGCTTTCTTTCCTCATTGTGCATCCTTGAGATTTCAACTCTTTCTGATTTTATGTAAGTGTTCTTTTTGTTTCTATTTTCCTTAAAACTTCCTCATTAGTTACATGCTCAGTCCCAAACCCCCAAAACCATGTTCTTTTGTGTCTGCCTGTCATAATGTTTGTTGCCTGCTGATTGGGCAATGCAAAAGGCTACTCAGAGGCATTACTATTTCCTAAAAGGTCTCCCTATTGCCTGGTTCACTCTCCTTCCCTATCTTTTGAACAAGAGTAGAGGTTTATCCCTTTTTTCCTGTTTAGGATTGGGTTTCCAGTTCCTTCTAAAGTCTTCTCATTTTGTTTCACTCTCAGTAAACCCTTGCATCTTATTGGCATTATTGCCTTGCTTGGAACAAATTGATGCATTTCAAATACTAAGCAAATTACTAAGGAATATGAAAATTTTGTTAAAACAAAGAAAAATGGTGCTTGGGAGTTTAGAATTTTTTTCATAATCTACCTGAATTCATTCATAGAGTCTTTTTCTTTTCTTTCTATCACTTTTGTTAGTAGGTATCCTATATATATATATGTATGTATGTATGTCAAATCAGCCAGGTTTCGATCCCAGCTGGAAGCAATCAGACGTCTAGCCACACTGAGGAGCAGTGAAACAGCGAAACAGTCTGTCTGTGGATGACTATATATACATAGTCGTATTGATGCGAGTTTGTGACCCTGGGTTTCACGCACTTGGGATCATCAGACTAACTGATTTATTATTAAAATTTTGGATCTATTTATGTTTTTGGATCTTAGGTTATGTTTGATGGTAGTGAGAGGAAAAGTTCTCCTCTGTGTCCGTTTCGGGATGTCACTCATACGTACGCAGACATACATACATGCATGCATGCAGGTGTATGTATTGTAGTTCACACAAACATATACATATATGAACAGTGTGGGATTGGGCACAGACATGTATCCATGTGTATGAGTATATATATATATATATATATATATATATATATATTACTTACAAATAAGCATACTACTAAGATGTACAATTTGTTCTACAGTCACCCAATTTCTTTTTTTTTTTTCTAAGTGGCCAATCAAACAGATGCTGCCAAATAGGTACAAGCTAGTTGAATATATTTCTTCTGTCCAAAGACTCCCTTTTGGGGTTTCTCTCTCACATCAAATATGATGATTTATCAAATCTTCATCAGGTTTCCAATTCATTCTGAAGAATACTGTCATTAGCAGTCTTTTATGACTGGCCAGTGCTTATCTGAAATTTATTAGCACAAGTTTACAGTATTTCATTGCAGGTGTGAGTTGACTTCTTTACAAAAACTCAAAAGTGTGTACATTCAATGCTGTAAGAAATTCCTGGCTATTTCACAAGCCAATGATGAACAAGAGAATATGTGTCTAGGTGAATCTCTACAGAAATTCATTCAAAATGAAGGCACACAATCTGGATATATGCACGAGACATTCATTGAACAGGAGTGAAGCTGGGTGGTAATTGAGGTGCAGTGTTGTTCATTTAGCTGTAAAAGCAGATTGTGTGAATGACAAACAAAGAATTTGTGGAATGCAGAGGTTGATGGTAATGGAGGAATACTTAGCAACCATGTTTGCTACTTTTATCAAATATTAAATATTTAATAATAAAAAACATTGATGATTTAACAACTTTATCAGACAGTCAAGGCTTTTTCAGTATGAAATTGAATTTAAATGTATTCAACTTTACAAAGTGGCCAATTCCCTTTTTAAGGATCAGAAACTTTTTTTCATTCTTGAAGTATTAGGAGAAACTTTTAGCCCATTCAAGACAATTCTTTTGCTTTTTAAAAGATAACAAAATGTTTATATGCACTTTTTTTTTTTTAAAACCATTCAAGAAAGTGATGTCTGGATTTATTACTTCACAATTTTTCATTAGGATTTTAACATTATTTTAACAATTTTAAAAATGTCTAAGTCTACTGGTTCCCCGGAGTCAAAGGACAATTTATCCCCTTTGCAATCCCAGCTTTTCTAAATTCCTTTGCCATCTGAAACTGTCATCTCTTAAATTTCGCCATTAAATTTATAAAATATTCCCCTGGTTATAATTCTCCTTAAATTGGAAATTCTTCTTGGAGAACCAAGGGTTTCTATTTGAGAATCATTGACTTAAAAGAAATAGAAAAAAGTGATAAATAAAAGTTACATAGATAAATTCTCCAAAATGGTTCCTGATATAAAAAGTAACTTAATACTAACATTGGTAGAAACTTAAATAAAATCTTGTGGAACCACTAAAACCAAAATGTACCCTAAAGCATACATTAGGCAAAATAATTATATCAATACTATTTTTTCCTTTAAAAATAACATTTACAATCTAGGAAGTTGTGGAGAGCCATGATCCCCATACCACAAGGAGACATATCATGAAGAATGTTAAAAAAAAAAAAAAAAAAAAAAAAAATTTTAGTTACCTCCTTTGCAACTCAATGTCATGAAGTTTACAGAGTAAAACTTTCTTGTAGACAACTTGACATTGCCAGATTGAACTTAAGCTAAACATGCCCAACTTTCAAATCACATAATCCACAAATGCCTGAAGAAAAACATTTTACATTTTGTGAGACTTCCGACCATCATCTTTTAACAAGGGACTTCTAACACTGAATAAAGTTCAAGACTTCACCCAGTCTAAATCTAGCACAGAAACTTAAAAATCAAGGACCCAGAAGATTAGGGAAAAGCTCTTTAATATTCAACATGCCCTGTAAATATCGCCTTGCAACGTCTCACTGTTTGTGGTTAAAAGTGTCACCATTTGTGTGATTTCCTGCATTATTTACAATATCGTCATATATATCAGCAGAGTATACATGGGGCAAGTTATGGCAGGTTGAACATTGAGAGCCAATATCTATGGGGCTGGTTTGGGTGGATTGAATGCTATGGGTTAAACAAAAAATTATTCTAAGCTGATTTAAAACAAAAACAAGTGGCATCATTGTTATAGATAGTAATTATGGTGTGTGTGTGTGTATATATATATATATATATATATATATATATACACACACACATACATACATACATACATACGCAGGGTGACTGAAGAGTAACTCCCCATTTTAAAATGCTTATAATTTATTTATTTATTAACTATAATTTTTACAAGAAATGTATATGAGAGGGAATATTTAGCATGAGGTTTTATTTAAAATTCAATATGGGCACCGGATCTTGCTACCAGCTTCTCAAGCTGCCAAGGAATAGTGTCAACTGATTTCACCAGGCACTATTGATTGTGGTACAGAAGACATAACTTCTTGTATTCACCTTTTAAGTTCTTCCAACATCTTGGTTTGGTGAAGTAGACTTACTCCTTTAACCAACCCCAAAGTAAAAAGTCATAGGGTGTTGAGGTCTCCTAGCTGGCCACCCATACTTAAAATAGGGAGTTACTTTCAATTATCCTGTATGTATGCATGCATGCATGCATATATATATATATATATATATATATATATATATATATATATATATATATATGGTAATTAGTAATCACAGCAGAGTATTAGTATTAAATTACTAAGCAATACTACTCCTGACATTACCCATTATTAAAAAAATTATAATTTAATAAATAAAAGAAAAAAGCAATTTTTGTTTCTGAAAATATTTTAGGACCTTTTCAACATTGTAGAAGAAATACAGAAAATTACGACACTGACCAAAACTCTATTACAGATTTATTTAAACCGATATCATTATTCAAGTTGTGGCAGTCACATTTCAGCCAAAACAGTTGCTTAGACTCTCACAATCAAGACAGGGACACAAGTCTGAATAAATATCTAATAGTAATCCTATTATAATTTTGCTTGTTGCTTCCTTCATTAGTTTGCACAACCGTTATGCCCTGCCAATACTTCATAAATAAAGGACTATTCTATTTTGATCACGTGGAAAGAGGGCAAATGACACAACTTGGTTTCAGTGAGAAAATGAAAGAAAGAAAAGATAAAAGTGGAGAAAAAGAAAGAGAGAGAATCTGAATAACTGATAAGAAAAGATACTACACTTTGATCTTGGTCAGTAAGCCGAGAACCGGTGATGAATGAGAACAGGTGCAAAGAATTGAACAATGAAAACCAAGTAAGGCAATGGCCATAAATTCAGTTACCATTAAAAAAATAACAGTGTGCTGAATTACTTCTAAATTATTAAGAGAGAAATGTCCATATGATGGGAATAGTAATGATAATTCCTCATTTCAAAGATTCAGTCAGAGATATATATATATATATATATATATATATATATATATATATATATATATATATATGTGTGTGTGTGTGTGTGTGTGTGTGTGTGTGTGTGTAATTTGGCAGCAACTTTTCTTTTAAACATGTAGTATTGAATGTTAAAGACAACATAGTCTTGCATATTTTCTTTTGAATTTTCTATATTCTCTAATGAGACTTTTTATTTGAAAATGATTTCGAAATAAGTATTGTCCGTATGATGACCTAGCGCTTTCGAACATCATTGTTCATCTTCAGGGTCAATATTTATAGTCAAAATTTTTTTAAACAAACATTTGCCAATTATCTTGTAGCGTAATCATGTTGCTACTTTTTTACAAACTAAATAAACGTTAAAATCCTTTTAAATTCAAAAGACGCGATGATGTTATCACGTGCATGGCGAAGATTTTTATCATGTGACAGCGTGAAAAAAATTTTTATTATACAAGCCAAAAGATCGAAGAATACGTTATAAAATTTAAATATATTATAAACATTGTAAGATGTTACCAGAAATATTGTAATCTATACGATTAATAAGAGGTCTTTTGCTTTTAATATGTAATGCTTCTAAGATTTTAAGGCGTCTAATGTCTGTATGTTTATCTATAATTTTAGTATTTATATTTACATTTAGTGTATATATTTCATGAAATAGATTAACATCAGGTTTGCTGTAAGAATTACATGGAAGAATAACAGCAGAATTTTTTTTTTTTTTTGACAGCTTATCAACCTTTCGCATGTTATTTATCCCTTTAGCATTCAATATGTTCAACTTCTTGTGTTATTTATAATGATTTTGTAAAAAAAATTATTTGAGATTATATATGGGGCAGGTTACAACAGGTTGAACATTAAGAGCTGATATTTATGAGTTGGATTGAATGCTAGAGCGTTAAAGCCAGAAAAAGAGTAAGAATTATTTTTGGGGGGAGATGATGATTTGCTGATACAAGTCCTCATAATTATCCTGTAGTTTGGGAAGAAGAGGTGGATTCATACTTTTCCCAAGGGTATTTGGACATAAGTGAATATAATGAACCAGACTGGAATTGGAATTCTGTTCTCTTCAAATTCAGAGCCATTAGCCATTACACCACCCACACATCCAAGCTTACAGCACCCGATATTCCCAACTGGTCATCTATCTAGGTACTAACTAGGCTCGATGTTGCTTAACTTTGGTGATCATATAGGAACCAGTGTTTCAAAATGATATGGCCATAAGCTTTTATTCCTAGATGAAATGTACAAGAATTTTCAAAGTTCAGTTTTGGTCAAAGTGTCTCTTTCCAAGTTAGTTTCTACAATGTTGAAAATCAGAGTTAATGTTATCAGATCTATTAAAGAAGCTCTTCCAAAAATAATTAAAAAAAAATACCATTTTTTTTTTTAATATAGAGTCAATCAAGTAGAAAAAAAAAAGTTTGTTAATAATAATAATAAAAAAAAAAAAAAAAAAAAAAAACAGTTCAAAGACCAAAAAAGATATTATTATTATTGTAAATATTAAAAATGGTAACCCACACTTGGTGGCAGCAAGAGAAAATTGAGCTCAGGACTAACCTTGTTGTTCGGACCATTCCACAGGGTCTGTGAGCACGGCTACATCTAGACGACGTACACAATTGCATGCAAAGTAATAGAGGAGAGAGAAAGATGTCATCAAACATGCCCAGGAATTATAAGTAGGGCTTAGACAAATCTTCCATATTATTTATTTAATATACTAGCACATTCTCTTCATAACAATTTTTATGTACAAGAGGATGAGGAATGGTTCAATGAAGATGCCTTGATGCTGGAAGGAAGATATGGAGGAAGAAATGGAGGACTGGGGCATGACCAAATAAGGAAGCATAGATATCCCAGCATGCACAGTGTCGAGCTCTGAATGGCATGCACTAAAAAAAACAAAAACTCAAAACAAGGAATATATAAAAGCCAGAGGCACTAAATCCATGAAGTTGTAGTTTCTAAATTTGTGAAGTCAAAGGAATTAGATTCACTTCCTGGAAGTATTTCAGATTCAATAACGAACAGCTTGAAATCAATCAGATTCTGTTTTGTTGATTAGATTGTTTTATATTAAATATGTGAGGGCAAAATTAAATCAACAAGAGTGAAAGTCAAACCCATGCAGAAAATAGCAAATAATTAAGCCTGTAAGCTAACCATTTAACCAAAGATAGATGAATACTTATTTAAGGTTTGGTATTAACCCCTAAAAAGAGGGCAGGAATTTTATCGAGAAAATAGTAAATTAATTGCTACCAACATAACTTTGGGCACAATTTTTATCAAATGAAAGTTGAATTCATGGACTAGCTTAATGGTAATTCTAAATGTCTTCACCCAAAGAATCCTAATAATCTTAGTTTGGATTCAGTAATTTCCCCTGATTTGCACTATGTGAAATTTAAACCATATTTAAATAGTATGTATATATGATACATACATAAGTTCAAAATATAATTTGTAAACACACTTATCTCCCCATAAACATTAAAAAAAAATTTTAAAAAAATGTTTTTCTCATTCTGCTTCAATACATTAACTGCCAACTGTGGGATAACACATGGTTGGAATTTTCTCTTATGACACAATACTTGTTATCTGATGTTTGACATATTCATCTCCATTTGTCAATGAGTTTATTCGCAGTGATACTTTTAGGGTGCAAACAATGTTAAAACTTCATTTGCAGCTACAAATAAACTAATAAAAAGTTTTTTTTATTGTGTAAGTTATCTACTATAAAGTTGGCTGTTGAAGTCAGATTTTGTAATTGACCTCTGGCAGTTAACATGTTAAGGAACTTAACCCATAAATGTCAGAGTTATGTCCCTTGTATCAAACAACCTCCATTATAAAAAATCATAATTATATATATATATATATATATATATATATATATATATATATATAAATAATCATTTAATCAAAAATTATAACATAAAAATGTTATAAAATCACTACAAAAATAGCCATTTTGTTTCAACATGTCTGGTGTCTTCTCAAGTGATAGCGTTAAATGAACGGTTGCTAAATTTGACAAAAATCAGCATAACTTTTATTAAGTCATAAATTGTATTCCAGCAGTGACTAAAGACGGTCTTTTACTGTGTGTATTAAGAATAAAAATAAAATAATCAAAATTAATGGTCATCTGGTATTAAAAAAAAAATGTCTTAAAAATGTTCACTGGTGGGACATGTTAATAAACCATTTTTGATAAATATAAAAATAATTAATGTTGGTAAAATTTTCAGAACATACTTAAATTTCTGTGAGTAATATAATCTGTGAATTTCATTCTATAATATTCTTTTTAATGCTTGAATAATGATTGCAAAATTTGACAAAGATTGGTATAAATTTCTTATTCATAAACTGTATTTTAACATGATTTGTAAGCACATATTATGTTTTAGTCTTTTCCATGTATATTATCAATAAAAATAATTAAAATAAATACTCGGCAAGCATCAAAGAATTGTGTCTTAAAATATATTCCACTGGTAAAAAAGATTAAGTTAAAGGACTAAATAAGAAAATAAATATTTATTTTGTTTTCATGATCCAAAGGCAGAGTCAGGTCTCATAGTAAAGTTGAGGCCATCTAAAACCGTATTCGATTAAAAGTGGACATACCAAAAGTGAAATTGTCTCTGCTGAGCATGTTGAATAACCTGAAAGAGCTCGGACAATAGTTGCCAATTTAATGAAAATTGGTATAAATTTATAAGTCATAAATTGTATTTTAACATGATTTGTTTTTTTCCATGTATATTATCGATAATAATAATAATACTAAAAATAACCAAAATTAATTCTTGGCACGCATCAAAGAATCAGGTCTTAAAATGTTACACAACTGAAAATAATCAACATCTTTATTTTTCATACCAGAGAGAAAGATGTCCGCCATTTCTTATCTGAAATTTTCTTTTTAACATGAAACCATTATTTGGTCAATGCTTGGCTGAGATTAAATTTCCTATAAAAATTAGTTCTTACAAGGATAATACGACCTATTTTAAGGCACATCTTATTTAATGAACATTATTATCGATTATTTTATCTTTAATATCTGCCTGAAAAGACTAAAATACAATATGTACATACAAATCGGATGAAAATATAATTTATGACTATATAACTTTATACCAATTTTTGTCAAATCTTGCAACCTCTGTCCAGCACTAAAAGATTAAAACAAATATTATACAATGAAATTCACATGATGTATTACTCAGAGATATATGTCCTAAAAACTTTTACTTATATTAGTTATTTTTATATTTAGTAATAACAGTTTAATAACTTTTAGTGCTCATTGTTTCAATAGTGGAAGATGCATATCTTAAGTCATTTTGTTTTTTAAAACTAGATGGAGTATTAATTTTGAATATTCTTAGTAATAATATATATGGAAAAGACTAAAATACAATGTGTTTACAAATCATATTAAAATATAATTTATGACTTATCAATATACTGATCTTTTTCAAAAAATTTTCAACTATATCTGGGCACTAAAAAGTTAAGGACTAATCAGTTTTGGAAGACTAATTTAAAAAAAAAAAAAAAAATGAAATTTAAAACTTAAATTTAAAAAAATTTTCAGGCTCTTTTTTTTTTTTTTTTTTACTGATCTGTTATGCAAAAAAAAATAAAATAAAATAAAAAAAAATAAAAATGAATATACAGCTTCCTCCACCCCAGCCCCAATAAAAAAACATCCCCACCCCACTTTCCTCTGTAAAAGCAAAAAATGCAGAAGCCTACAAAATAGGGTAGGTGCATGGAATGGGGAAATATGTAAGGAAAGCAAGTGCAGGAGGAATGTGGTAACAAGGCAATGACATCAAACACAAATAAAGCAAAACATACAAGTGACTGCGACTAATAAATAATTAAAAAAGAAATAAATTCCTTAAGAAAAGTTTCATGTCACAGCAAGATCACCTAGCAGCAGGGGGGGGGGGGAGAGATTACTAGTTTCTCATATTGAAATTCTTAATAGTAAAAATATTTGAAGACGTATATCTTATTAATGTAAGACACCAATATTCTTAGAACTTAAAATGATTACTTTGTTACTTATTTTAGTGCATGATTTTACTTACAATTATTACTACATGATGCACAAAATAGTCAGTGGCTAGATGTCCTATGCTAACTGTTTCTTCTCTTACACTTCTTGCCTGTAGAATTCTCTTCTGGCTTTTTGCTTTCAAGTTTGATCTTTAAAAATTTAATTGCAATATCAATTGTTACCTTAATTTCTGTTTTTAAAGGAATTAGACTTATCAAGGCCGTGCCAATAGTGTAACAGCAGCTCAGAAGGAGAAAACTACAAACAGAGATTGAATTCTGGCAGATTTCATGTTCGCTTTCTGTACAAATATTCTTCTCCTAGACCAGTTACCACCTAAGGCTATAGAACCCAGTCTATCCTGCTATTTGACCATACCTTTTCGAAGAGTCATACTTTTCCGAAGGGTATTAGCATGTAAGTGAACATAATGCACTTCACCAATTCCTCAATCCGAGCCAAATCCAAATCTCCCTTGCACATCCTCCTAAAGATGGTAACTCAATAAAAACAACCAAGTCCTAACAGACTTGTGCATATGTGTTGGATTAAAGTTATCTTGCTCTTGATGCAATGCTACTGCTGCAGCTGTCATGCATGTTGTTCACCTCTGACCTTGGTTTGGTTGATTTTGTTTAGTGGCAAATTAATCTCTATGGATTATTTAATGCTGAAATCGAAATATTTTGTACACACAATTTATGATTTCAACTAAATATATTTTGTACACAATTATATACTTTCTACTACGTATTTGTACATAATCTTGCTGCTTCAATTCCAGAACAATTTTCTCATTAATTGTAGAGCTAATAAAAAATTACTTCCTATTTCTTTTTTATGCTACATTGTATGTCTATGGAAATCATTTTACAATACTTATAAAGATAAAAAAATATATGTCAGAATCCTTGTGTAGTGTCACACATTTTTAAAAAAACTTCATAGGAGCTGTTGATCAAAGTTGAGAGAATGTTGTGCAATTATGTTACTTTTTAAGGAAAAAAAAATTGCCCATTTCTACAGAAAATACGAGGGTCATTCAATAAATAAGGTGAATTGTTCGGTATAAGGACTTCTGATACAGATAGAAGCTTACTCTTTTTTATTTTTATTTTTTTTTGTTTTACTTCTTTTTCACATGGATTTAATTTCTTTTGCAGATTAAAAAAAAAACAGAGTTTTGGCGATTAACAAAGATGGCTGAACAAGAAGCATGTTCCAGGATTGAACAGTGGTCAGTTATCAAGTTTTTGGTTGCTGAAGAGTGCAAACCAGTTGAAATTCATAGAAGAATGTCAACTGTGTAAGGCGCCACATGTTTCATCCAAAAAAATGTCTACAAGTGGGCTAAATTGTTTAAAGAAGGACGGAGCAGTGTTGAGGATGAAGACAGGCCTGGGAGGCCTAGAGAAATGAGGTCTCCTGAGGTGATCGAATCAGTCAATGAACTCATTCAGTCTGACAGAAGGGTGATAGTGGATGACATTGCAAGGACTTTGAGCTTATCTGTTGGGACAAACGCAGGGGTCATCAGTCAGAAGGAGTCATCTTGCATCATGACAATGCAAGGTCTCACACAGCAGCCCAAACTGTGCAGACCATACGAGCTGGGCTGGGAACTGCTCCCTCATCCCCCTTACAGCCCAGACCTTGCCCCTTCAGACTTTCACCTGTTTGGTCCCTTGAAAGCGTTCACGAGAGGCACAAAGTTTAAAAGTGACGATGAAGTCAAAAGTGTTGTGAGCGACTGGCTGAGACATCAGTCCAAAGATTTTTATGCTGAGGGAATATGGAAGCTTGTGCACAGATGGGAAAAGTGTGTGACAGTGCTGGGAGACTACGTTGAAAAAAAAAATGAAAAAAAGTAAGCTTCTATCTGTATTAGAAGTCCTTATACCAAAAGATTCACCTTATTTATTGAATGAGCCTGGTATATGGCAAAAGTGCTTTTCATTGCCCAATCAGTGGATTTAATTTAACAACTTTGACTGTCAATGGAAAATGATTAAATAGATTCTGAACATTCTAGAGGTTGGAAACATGAAATTGTGTGTGCAAGGTTTATTTAGTTGGTTGACTCAATTTAACAGCATATCAACCTTTATAGGTCATTCAATGCTGAAATCTAAATATTTTGAACACAATTTTATGGCTTCAATATATTTTGAACACAATTTTATGGCTTCAATATATTTTGAACACAATTTTATGGCTTCAAGTACAGATAAAATTTATTGCTGGTAGTTTTACTGTAAAAATGTATTCCTGGTAATTTTACTATAAAAATGTATTTTTATACTTTCATAGTGTTTTGTTTTTGTTTGGGGGGGGTCACTATTTGCTTATAGCTGATTCTAACAGGTGCTACCATTCCAGGTCAGGGTGGACCCGGGAACAATAGCAATTAAGAGGTGGTTCCATGCTCCTGAAAACCTACAATCTCACAATCAGAGGCCTTGTAGTTTATCATCATACCCAGGACTGACCCTCCCACTGCTGGTGAGTTATGGGACTTATGACATGACCTGACCTGACCTTACTTTTTGGACATCTCTTATATATTTGATGGAAGTTGTAGAGGGTTTAACTGCTATACTTAAGCAGATTTTAGAAACTTTTAATTGCAATAAAGCCACTAGAGCTAAGTGTTCTTGCCTGTTCTGAGGTTTGGAGGAATTTAGTCGCAGACACTCGTTTTTAAATTCAAACAGGCCAAATGAGAAGAGATGCATTGAGGGTGAGAGATGGAAACATTTATGATATACAAACATAGAAACATGTATGCATACGAAAATAAGAAATTGGTGAAGAATAAACATTTGGAAGGAGAAATTTAAAATAAAATAATGAATTAAAAGAAAATGTTTATAAAAAAAAAATGGAAGCAATTTTGTTTGTAAGCAAGCAAAATTATTATTTATCTCCTTTCCAAAAAGTGGTTTTGTTTTCTTGTTTGATCCATTTTTTAAACTACTATCATCATCTTTGTTGTTTCCATTGCAGTGTTTCAGCTGATATGTTCTAAGAACTTCTTCAGTTGTCTTGCATCTTGTAATCTTTAGAAGTTGCAATTTCCAAAGATATGAAAGATACACTTGAGAAATCCCTAAGACTAAGGTAACAACAAAGTTGAAAATAATACGCATAATTTCAGATAATAATTTCTGTTTTAATATTTAGGAGGGATATAAAAAAAAAAGATGTGGGGGCGGGGATATTGGATTCAGTGAAAGTATGTAGTGGAGAGTAGATCAACAGTATTCAAATTCAAGTAAAATCCTCAATTTAACAAAAATATGTTAAAAATTCACAAACTTATCACTCCCACCAAAAAAATTAAATAAAAAGTCTTTTACCCAGTTAAATTTGAAGACTGTCTTGCTTAGAAGGAGGCTAAACTCATTTGGCAATGTAATCACAGGAGGAGAACAAGTCTTGTGTAGAAATTCTACAAAGACAACTCCCATAGCAAAAGACAATGTGATAGACCACCTAAGAAATATGACAACCTAATCAGAGAGGACACCAGAATGCTACTTTTGACACTTGAAATGATTGCCTTGGATAGGAAGAAACAGCAAATCTGTATAGATACAAAATGCACAAAGATCTCTCTTAATATGGAACTAAGGATTAATGAATTATTAACTATTAAATACAAGGATGTGCTGAAAAGTTTTCAGCCTGACCAAGAAGACATATCATCCCTCCAAAAAACTTTTACTCACAGTTAAAAATAAAGGATGTGAATGTAGCCTCAGGGTTCTTGGCATGGAAAGTGGAATTGGCATACCAAGTTCAAATTCTAACTCAAGTTAGTTTCATAATTTACTTTGTACTAATAACCCTAGAAAAGGCATGAATTCATCTTTCTCCAGCTATGGGTGAAATAGGAGAGCAGACAGGAGTCCCTTGCCATGGTTGGATGCTAGTTTAGGAAATGGAGATCTGTGAATTAAAAAAGAAAAGCATCAAGAAGGGAGTGAACTCCATTGAAAGACTCATATGGTGCTCTTACGGTGCAAATATATTAATATGTTCAAAATAATTTTTAACATATTGTCTGTATATAAACCATTTTGTAATTCCAGTCTGATGAGGTAGATATTAAAAACTTATCTGTTGAAATTTATTACTGGATTTTTCGCTGATGTGTTAAGTTTTTTTCCTTTGATGTCTATCATATTGTTCTATATAAAATATATTGAGCTCTCTTCATGGATCTATCTTTTTAATATTTTATATTAAAAAGGCCTACTTGGATTATCCTTACCACTGACGGATTTGATATTATTTATTTATATACTGTTTGTTTAGTATTATTTTACCCTGTTCTTTTTGTTATTGGAAACTTTTCAATTCCGTTTGTTGGGCATTTTTGCCTATTACACTTAACCATATCCAATTACTCTCCATTTACTAAGCTTAGTTTTTCCATAAGTCCACAAGCACAAACAGTTTAGTGAGAATCAAACTGCTTTATTAGTACAATGATCTGTTGGATAAGCATACTAATACATGACAAGGTACATAATCTACACTGAAAGACACAACATTATAGATCAGTTTTCCCAGTCATATCTGATGATAAATAGTAAAGAATAACACTTGCCTCAACTGATTTTGGAAGACTGAGGAAAAAAGATCTTGGACAGAAAAGACATTCCATAGTACATCAAGCCCAGAATCTACAGTGCTCTGATCAACCTCCTAGAAATTTATGTCTGTGAAACCTGGAGACTAAGAAAGGAGGACATACAAAGGGTCTCAGTTTTCAAAAGCAACTAACCTCAGAACCATAGCCGAGGAAAATATCAGAAATAGAATCAAAATGGCTGCCATACGGAAAAATAGTTAATGTGAAGGCTGACATAATTACCCTGATTAGAAGGACAAACTTATAAGAAGAGGTGAATGAAGATTTGAGTATAGATCCTATAAAGACAAAACACAACTACATAGCAGATCACCTAAAAGATTAGAAGACCTAATCAGAGAGGACACTGGAATACCGCTTCTAATGTCTATATATATTTACTTATACAAATAATGAATGGATTGAAAACTAAATATTTATTATATATAAAATAATCATTAGCAAATGGACAAGAATGCTTTATGACAACCCTAAAAAAAACTCCACATTTAGTTCAGAAATAGTTAAAATTATAGTTCTAGTTGTTGCCATTAATCTCACAAAATTGATGCTGCCAGGTGTAAGAAGTTTAGGACGGACCTGTTCTTGTTCTAAAATGTAACAGGATATCTAAATATTTTGAGATCAGTCCAAAATTAAAAGTTATTTAAGAAATGAGTAAATTCATGATGTTCTGAAAAGAATATTAAAAAAAAAAAAAAAAAATTATTAAAAGTTAATTTTCAAAACAGAAAATACAGACTTGAAATTGATAGCACTGTTGCCAAGAGAAACCCAAGGGGTTTCTATGACCACTCCTTGATGTCCAGTTAATCAGACAGTCCACTTCATTTTCCACTGAATGCATTTTGACTTCTAGTTGGTTTCCTCAGAGAGTTAACATGACAGGATTATTATGCCCCCACTCCCCAAATACTGACCCCTCTTCCTGACTCAATGAAAAAATATGTTGAAAAATAAGGATGTTATAAGATAACTGAAATGGAAACATATCAAATACAAGGTAAACCTGTTTGAAAGAAGAAAAAAAAAACAAACAGATAAAAAGCAGATATTGCATGGTTTTGTGGACATGTAGGTAAATATAAATATCCAAATATATATATAAAAGAACAAAAAGAAAAAACAATCACCAATAACATTTTCATTAAAATATCTTAGAATCAGAAAATACTGTAAACATTTGTAGGGCAGATATTTTCTTTAAATGCTGCAAAGTACAATTGTACAATAACAGTTTTATTGATGTCAATTTGTTGCTTTTTATATTGTCGATGATAACTTCTGTTATTAAGACCTTTTCAATGTCTTCTATTAAGTTACCTGACTTTCATGTTGGATTGACTTTCTACTGAAGATTTGTGAATTTTTAGATTTCAAACGGTGTGAATTTTTTAATTTTTAGATCCATTTAGTAAATTCATTTTCATCATTATTATTAATATGAAGTTTCATTGCTTTTCATATTGTAGTTGATTACTTCTATCATTAAGACCATTTCAATGTCTTCTAGTCAGTTACTTGAAGACAAGAAATAAAATGAATGATGCTTCCATAATGCAGGAATTCTCCTTTTGTTCTTTGATGCTTATGCAAATTCACCCAATTCTAAAAGCTAAGTTTGTTGGAGCTCTTAAAGTCTTCATTAAATAATTAACCTGACATGAGACATGGTTTGAGGACAAAAATTCTAATTATTCAGTATAACACAACAATTCTGTGCAATAGCATGGATTCAACTATTACTGTCGCAATTAAAGAGAAGAGTTTCAATTATATTTGGGGAAAATTCTTTAAAACATTGACTACCAACCCAAAATCAGTATAGGATCATGTGAGAGCCACTATTTTTTTTACTTTTTTTTTTTTATATATTTTTTTTTAAAGAATATGTTAGGCATCAGTCAAGGGTTTTTTTTTTTCTCACTAATATTTTTTTAATATTAATATTTTTACTACTAATATTTTTTGAGAAAATGGCTGACAAAATTTTGTTTTGTTTTTTTCTTCAGAAGTGGTGATGGCTACTTTCTTTTGTGCATAATCTTTTGGGGATTTTCCAAACGATATATATATATATATATTTATGCTACTTGTATAGATGCTTCACGGCAAATAAAGAAACATTATTACCAGCTATAACAGGGATTTGCATTTATTTTATAATTATGGCTACTTCACCTAATATTGGCGACAAAATTAATTTTACAAATTAATGTTCTTATCAATAGCTGCATCGTATGTGTTACATTAGAGCTACATACGATTTTAAATCCACATTTTTCCTTCTCCCAGATTGCTTGCCAATCACAGCTAGATGCCTTGCTATTTAACCCATAGCTGGGTATTAAATGGAAGCAACAATGAAACCATTAAATTCAATCTTGACAATAAAGACGGTGCTATTTGCATACAAGGTTTTTATTCTTCAGTTTTTCCCGAATTTGATCCGACAATTCTTTAAAAGTCATATTCAAACTTAACATATTTCTGTGACAGGAAAGCAATAGATAACAAGCTAATCTTTAAACCATAACTGCTACAATGGGCTTGATCTTGAGTTTCCAACTACGATGGTCTTGTGCCTTACTTAGCTCAGATTAGGAAATATGCTAATTTTGAAGGCCATGACTATTTCATTACTGAGTTCATCTCATACAAGAACATACATAATCTATCAATTTCATTTAAATAAATACCAAAGTAGATTTACATACTACATTTAGGAGCTTTTGTCCCTTGCTTAAGGTGAAATTAAAACAAATAAAAAATATATTATAAATAATATAATATTATATATAATTATATATTAATAATAATCTATTATGTATAATAAAGTTAATATTATTTTGGATATTAGTACAAGAGGCATTTCAAAAGTTTCCAAACTTTTTTAGGGTTGGCAGTTTTAAGTGTCTGTGATTATTATAATTTTAGTATATCATAACTATATATCTACCAAGCTGACCTGCAAACTTTTGTTATTTCAGATTGAAGGAGACAGATGTAACAGTTCTTTGAACACAACCTACTAAACACTGTCACAGCTGACTAGTTTACAGAATGAAGTCAGGATATGAAGACAATTTGGAAGTTCGCTATGCAATAAAATTTTATGTTGATAGATAGGTAGGTATCAAAACTGTCCCTCACTCCCGACAGTCCAGATATTGCTTTATGAAACTTTCGATTGTTCTCCAAGCTGAAGGAGAATCTCAAGGGAAGTTGTTTTGAAGACATTGAAAAGATGAAGGAGGCTGTGACAAGCATCCTGGACAACTTCATTTTGTGATGGTCCTATGGAAGTCATCCAAAGTGGTTAGAGTGCTACGACAAATGCATTTAAGTCAGAGGATTTTATTTGAAGGAGACTAGAGATTACACTACCTATATTCAGACTATTGTCCTCATCCATGTTGTTGTTATCACAATGTTTCAGCTGCTGTGCCCTCAAGCTTTCCTCAGGTGTATATTGATCTGGGTAACGTACAGGGAATTCTGATCTGAACTTTATGGGGGTAATCTATTCTTGTTCCATTGCTCATGTCTAGAGATATCATCCTAGATTATAATAATTCTAGTATATCATAACTATATACCTATTAAACTGACCTGCAAACTTTTGTTATTCCAGGTTGAAGGAGACAGATGTAACAGCTCTTTGAACACAACCTACTAAACACTGTCACAGCTGACTAGTTTACAGAATGCAGTTGGAACATGAAAACAGTTTGAAAGCTTGCCTTATGCAATAAGGTTTTATGTTGACAGATGTAGGTATCAAAATTGTCCCTCATTCTCCCTACAGTCCAGATATTGTTTTATAAGAATTTTGATTGTTCTCCAAGCTGAAGGAGAATCTCAGGGGCAGTTGTTTTGAAGACATGAAGAAGACGAACGAGGCTGTGACAAGGCACCTGGACGCTTTCATTGTGAATGACTTTCATGGAGCCTTTAAGATGTGGCTGGAACACTACAACAAGTGCACTGAAGACATACTATTCTACTTTGAAGGAGATTAGAGTTTTTTTACTTTGAAATTAATAAATGTTTCCCCTGAAAAAGTTTCAAGACTCCTGAAATGTATCTTGTATATTATTTATTATTACTTAACTTACTAATGATATTCAACACACAATGTTTGAAAGTGTAGGCACGACCTAAATAGACTGATATACTCATAAAAGATAAAAAAAAAAACAATTTTGAGGAAAATAATTTTTGTACATTGGCATTCTTTTGACTTTCCTTAGGCTGTGACACTTGTCAGAATAAAAAAGAAATATTTAGTTTTTTATCAATTTAGGAGGGGGGGTGTCTTGTTTATAATATAAATGCAGTATCAAATTGATCTCTGACTTTAGAGAATTACTGGATTAGCTATTTTGTGTACAAAACAGACTTTTTTGGGGAAGGGTGTAACAAAAATTTTTTTTTTAAATAAAGAACAGAAAGACATATATTTTTAATTAAAGAACAAAAACTTACATAAATTAATAACAGTATGTCTCCATTTATTCTTCATTTAAAATAAATAATTATCAACCTCAAATGTTTGTGCCCATAGTTCTGAAAAAATATCGCCCCCAAAAATGTTACTGATACAAGTTTTACTGATTAACCTATAGCTGGGATGAGAAAAGATAGATTCATATCTTTCCAAGAGTATTTGCATGCAAGTGAATATAATGAAACCAACTGGAATTAGAACTCAGTTCTCCAATTTACAATTTAGAACTGTTATCCCTGACACTACCAGCACATCCAAACATACAGCACCTGGTATTCCAAAGCAGTCACCCATCTAGGAACAGACCAGGTTTGATGTTGCTTAACTTTGGTGATCATATGAGAACCGGTATTTCAATGATATATGGCTTTAAGCCCATGAAAGGCAGGGATTGATTTTACACTATATTGCTATTATGAACAGTAACACACTTCTATAAAAAAAAAACTAAAAAAAAAACTACTTTTACTATTATAACAAAGGTCACTGCTTAAGCAAGGTTTAAAAATGCTAATATACAAAAATTATTTACTTATATTTATAATGTTATATTTACTTATATTTATAATGTTATATTTACTTATATTTATAATGTTATATTTACTTATATTTATAATGTTATATTTACTTATATTTATAATGTTATATTTACTTATATTTATAATGTTATATTTACTTATATTTATAATGTTATATTTACTTATATTTATAATGTTTCTAAATTATTATTTTTTTTTTTTTTTTTTTTTTTTTACAAGTGGATTAGTTTATCTTAGCAAAAGGGTATAAATTTTATAAAATAATGAAAAAAAATGACAAAAGAAAAAATGGGCAAGATTAGATATCCAATGATTCAATATGACATCGGAAGTACAAAATTAGATAATAAAAAAAAGAAGCACCAAACAGTTATGAATGAAGCCTTATTCTAAAACTGTACAGGTTAATGAATTAGTTACTAATTAAATAATTTATTAGAAGGCCTTTTGCACTCAGTTAGAATTTAGCACAATTACAAATGTGTATCAAAGGAGAAGCCAGAATAAAAGCCACAAATAGAGACATATATAATTGCCTATTAGACAATATATTTGTAAGAGTAATGCCCATCAGACAATACGATATATTTTTAAAAGTAATAATTCCCATTAGACAATATGATATATATGTATGAGTAATGCTTGCAGTAGAAGGTTGGTGGGGATAACACTTTACAGATTTGAGATAGAAGTTCTAATCTCTACATAAATTATCCAGTCACTTTTTGACAGGTACTATGCTTGCTTTAGCATATAAAGAAAGTAAGTCTGTAAAAATCATACAGGCTATCAACATTCGATGGTTACATAAGAATTGTAGATTATTTTGCCAATGATTAATCCAATTATACTCATTTACCCCCTTTTTCCCTCACTGACCCCACCTCCCTGGATCTCTCCCCCTGCCCATTTTAGGAATCCTAGCAGTAACCAAACATCAATGAAGGTTGATTCCTATATTAGGGTTGTTACAGGTCAGTCATTTTTACTGTTTTTAATGTTATCATTATACAAAATTCTTATAGTACTTTTTTCTTTTTCTTTTGACAAACTGACTTTTATACAGTGGTCATATATGTTTGAATCATACTTAAGAAAAAAAAAAAAAATGTATTTTTGTTTACATGTGTTTTGGTATTCTTTCAATTTGGCTTCAGAGAGAAACAAAAAAAACAAAAAAAAAACATTTCAGCCAAGGGTCAGTGGGATACAAGAAACAACTTCTTTTAGTTTTCTCCTTTAGTCTTTCAGTAGAAACGGTCAAACCAAGAGAAAGAAACATGAAAAGCAAACATAAACAATGAAAAAGCATTACAATACAAAAAAGCAGTTATATTGGAAACCCAAATTATAATTCTGATTCTAAGATAGACACAAAAATAAAAAAATAAAAAATGTTAGAAAAAGAAGAAGAAAAAAAAAGAAGTAGAATTCTGCTTTGGGACAGACACTGCGACAGGAATGCATGAAAGCATTCATGTTAACCATTTCCTTCTTCAGATGAAGACATTCCAGATTCATTTTTTTAAAAGTGTTGTAACCTAGAAAGGGTTACTGAATGAGGAATAACCAAAACAGAGGTTGGAAATAAAATGGTGATCTTTATAACATCAACAAAATACAATACTCGCTAGCCACGTGAAGTAGGTAAACCACTGCGAGTGGTGGACTACTTAGACAGCATATTACCCCCACTTACAATAGTGTGCAATGTATTTATGAGGATTGGGACATACCCATTAGTGTTCATAGGTATGGTAGATAACAGAAAGAAAGATCATATCAATTAACAAAAAATTGGTTAAATTTAGAATTTTCTATTTACCCACACTTCAAATGGGCTTTTAGCTTAAATCCTACATAATTTAAAATGGATTCTTTCATTTTAGGTATATTTCACATTACCAACAAATAATTTCAAAATAAGGTTAAAGGGAGATAAATAATTAAAATGTCAACTAAAATTATACAACTGTAATCTAAATTAGTTTGTTTTTTTTCCCTTCTTTGTTTTTGCTCATACAATAAATCTTGGTGTTTAACTTTGTAGGATTCAACACACTCAAACCAGCCACCATTTGTGGCCAAAGTCTCACTGTATAACGTCCTGCATTATTTGCGATGTTGTCATCATATATCATGAGTATACATGAGGCAAGTTACAGAGGATTGAACATTGAGAGCTGATATTTACAGGGCAGGTTGAATGCTAAAGAGTTAAGCTAAGTTTTATTTTCTATAATATTTTGTTGTCAAGATATCACAAGTGATTTGAATTAAATCACTTGTGATATCTTGAATATTAAGACCCAAGAACGCTATGTCATAGCGCTCAGACAATATTCCAAAATAGACAACTTTCAAACATTAACATACTACCCACTTGTCCATTAATGATTCAAAATGCACCAACATAAAATTAAGCAAGTATATTTCTAGTGTCCCTTAAAAAGACCATCAGAAATATTAAAGCATACGTATCTCACTATACACTCCGCATCTGTTCAGGTTCTCTCAAAAATTAAAAAAAAATTAAAAACTGTGATTAAGTGACAATAAAATAGAAACTTTAAACAGGTTTGGCATATACTTATTATAACCAGTATTTGGCCACTTAAAACTGTCCATTGTGTTTTCTGCAAACAAGTTATTTAAGACAAAAAAATATTAAAAAAATTAACAATATTAAAAATAATGGTTGTTCTTCATTTGTTAAGCATATATATATATATATATATATATATATATATATATATATATTCCCAAAAGGATAGAATCCAGGTAGAACTCAATATCCAGGACAGAGTAAAAATATAATATAAAAGGCTCAAACACTAATATTCCATGGTTATAATTTATTACATTGGAATTGTAATCAGGATCCAATTCATCAAACCTACAAATTCAAAAAATTTGAATTTGTATGTCTGCGGAATTGGATCCTGATTACGATTCCAATGTAATAAATTATAACCATGGAATATTAGTATTTGAGCTTTTTATATTACATATATATATATATATATATATATATATATATGTATGTTTTGTTCACCCCCAATACAAATCTCAAGATCCACTCATAGCAGAGGTTTAATGAATGAATGAGTTGAAAATAGATAACAGTTGGCTCAAGACTTGAAGAGGTTAAGGATGTGGTGATTATGAAAGCATCATCTCAAGAGTTCATTCCACAAAGTAGCAGTTCTTGGGAAGAAGCAGTCCAAATGGAACTTCCTTCTTACCAATAAAATATGAACCCTGCATAGATGGCATGGCAGGTCTTAACAGCAAAGGCCTGAACTGGTGGAATTAAATAATGTAGCTTGTCAGAACATTTGCCATGGAAATAGCAACAGAATGGTCAGAAACTTACATTTCCTCTGTTAGAAAGGTGTTATAGGGTGGAAAAAATAATTGCCCACAATGCCATGTAGACTCATTAGAACTATCAAGGCTGGAAAGTGAGGACTCTACAGCTGCAGCCAAGATATGGGAGCAATACTCTATTTTTGTTCTTGTAAAGAGAACTTGGCAGGAGGAGTTAGATATTTTCTGTACAAGGAAGTGGCCATTTTTTCCAACCTATTTAACAATGGTTCATATACAGGGGTTCCATTTGAGGTCTGGGGTGAACTTGAGCCCCAGTAGACATTCAAAGCAATGAGCCTCTTTGACAGCAGAAAATTCGGGGTTTGCTCAGTGACGGTGAAATATGAGTCATTTACCAATCTTCCAACAAAGCTTATTTTTGTATCACATTTAAAAAAATCTACATAAATGTCATTGTAAATAATATCAGAAATTATATCCAAATCAGTCAGTTATGTGCCATGTGTGATACATGCTTACGTGATCATGATGTTGCCTCGCTCTGTCTTTTTTACAAATACTTTCACGGTAATTGCTCCGAGGAGCTGCTTTCGCTTGTCCCTAGGCCTCGTGAATTTAAACGTCCTACGAGACTGGCATCCCGTTCCCACTCCTACACCGTTGAAACTGTTAGATGTAGAAGTCTCTTCTACTCCAATAGCTTCATGTCTCACACATCTCGCCTATGGAACTCCATTCCCTATTACTGTTTCCTTGACAAATACAATCTCCAACGGTTTAAGTGTAGCGTCAATCGACATCTCCAGTTGCCTTGATCTATCCACTTCCCTTCTCCACATCCTTTTACCTTTCATTCCTATCTGCTCTCGCTCCAAATCTTCTGTAATCCCCTTGCCTTGATCGACCCACTGTCTTTCTCTTTCTCCACATCCTCTCCTTTACCACTCCTATCTGCTCTTCCTCCAACCCTTCTATAACCCCTTGCGTGCTAGTGGCTTCCAGCCTTGCTTGGGGTGATATGCTTAAAAAAAAAAAAAAAAAAAATCTTTCAATACATGACTGACGAGGCAGATTTTTTTTTCCCTGCAGTAGGTTTCCATTTCTTTCTGTAGTAGACCAGTTGCCATCCAGGGCTATAGAACCCACTCTGTCCTGATATTTACCCATAGCTGGAGGGAGAAGAAGAGGATCCATACCTTTCCTAAGGATATTAGCATGTAAATGAATCTAATGAATTCAACTGGAATTCGAACTCAGCTCTCTGATTCCGCAATCTGAGCTGCTATTCATTACTCCACCATGCCTCCTACATTCGCAAAAAGGACAAAAAAAATTTTATTCTAAAATTCAATTTTCATTCTATGATGTCTCTTCGAAGAAATATTTGACTGGCAAGGAGGATATAACTGAAGATTGTGTCACTTCTTGTTCAAGGTTTTAACAAATGTCAGTCTAAGTTGTAGGTATCTATCTTGTGAAATAATAGTAACAACTGGTAAGTCAAACAGTTGATGACACTGGAGTGACCTCTCCAGTGAATAGGCTGGAGCAATTGTATTACTTAGATAACAGTGTCCACAGATAAGCTTTGCATTACTCAGAGAACAGTGCTCACATCTTAGCTAAACTGGTGAGGTGCAGAGGAATGCAGGCCATTATGCTTGTGTTTAGTTTGGTTGCAGGAAGGAAGTGAAGATTGACAGTCAACAATCTTCAGTTTGGATTTACTTCCTATCCTCTTTTCTGCATTTAGATATGGCTGAAGTTTAAAATCAGGGTTTCTTTCTCCAGGACTGGTTGCCACTTGGAGCTACAGAGTCCAGTCTGCTTTGTTATTTAATTCATATTTAATGAGCTGCCTTGAGTGTTTGGTGGGAGAGGATAAGTACTAAGCAAAAAACAAAATATAGTGGGTGTAAGGAGGGTGAGGAAATAGACAAGGGAAAGAAGCAAGAGGCAGAGAAAAGGTATTGAAAAGTTCTCAGTGATACAAAGAAAACCTTTCCACAAATTCTGATGTCTGTTTAGATTCTAGGAAGTTGGTTAATCTATATATATATATATATATATATATATATATATAAAAATGTGAAATTTCAAATGTTATTTTTAGTGGATACCCATATTTGAGTAAACAATATTTTAAATGGCATTTATCTACCAACCTGTACACTCAGAAAACTTATTAAAGAATATGTGCCTTCCTGCAAATGAAAAATAAAACAATGCATCTACTCAAAATACGGGCTGACACTAAAAATAGTACCCACGCAATATATATATATATATATATATATATATATATATATATATATATTGGGTATCCATGTTTGAAATACACACACCTTTTTTATTTTAAATGTTATGTATTACATAGATTTCAAAAACTAATTCTAATTTTTTTTTAAATTTTCATAAAATTTTAAATTGATTTTATTCTTTTGAATGTTCAAGGTCATTTAAATGATAGAATTTATATATAAATCACTTTAGCTATTTTGAGTTTTAATATTTAAAATAAAATCTATTCAAAGTTTTCATGACAAAATAATATTTACTAAATATTTCTAGCACTGAATCATCCTTTTATGTTTTTGCTTTGATATATTCTTCAATCCTTTTAAAATAAAGTAATTTCAAGATTCCAAAACTGAATTAATCATAAAAATACTGGGGAAGAAAATAAACAGAAAACATGAAAGTCTGCATCTAAAAATGTTTTGTCAGCTTCAGGGTACTAATCATTGGATATTTCAAAAGGCAATTGAAAAAAATAATGTAGTGAAATAATTTTAATCAAAAATGACTAATTTTACTATCCTCACCTTAATTAAAAAAAAAAATATATATATATATATATATATTTAAAGACATTTATATTATGTTTAACGTTCTTTTTTATAGATTTTAAATAAATTGTCGGGCTATGTCCAATTCAAAAATATATATATATATATATATATATATATATATATATATATATATATATATATATATAAATAAATATAAAAGTGAACATAGAAGTCAACACCTAGAGGCGACAGTCTGTTTCATGCTAAATGCAATCGTCAGGCAACTCCTGACTCCAACGATTGCATCTAGCATGAAACAGACTGTCGCCTCTAGGTGTTGACTTCTATGTTCACTTTTATATTTACACACGCTCTATCTCTGATATTGAGCACTTTATCCCATAAATATAGCACACTTTAAGACTATATTTCTTCATATATATATATATATATATATGATATTATACGTTTTACCAGTTTGTGACTGGAAGGGATAATTACAAAGAGGATATAAATCCAGTGAAAGCTCAATGTAGGCAGCAGAGCATTAAAATGATAAGACAGAGACTTTAATTATCCACTCCGAATCGAACCTGTATCCTATATGGAACCATCCTGTCGGAGAGCGAAAATTTTCTATGAAAATTTCTCGGACATTCAGGCCGGTAAATGTTATATAATACTGTTTATTATAAAACAGAGCATTTGCTTAAATACTTGTATCTATAAAAAGAACGTTAAACATAATATAAATGTCTTTAAATAAATTGTCGGACAATGTCCAATTCTAAAATATATGACGTCATTTGTTTACATTTGATACGCTAGAGCAGATATGAATAGAAGAGATTCATGGAAGATTTAAGTTTAAAGATAGTAAAATCGACCTTGCTAACCAGACGCTCATCTGTGGCCGAACGGTTAAGGCACATCACGCGAAATGATGGTTCCGTATAGGATACAGGTTCGATTCCTGTCGGAGAGTGAAAATTTTCTATGAAAATTTCTCGGACATTCAGGCCGGTAAATGTTATATAATACTGTTTATTATAAAACAGAGCATTTGCTTAAATACTTGTATCTATAATAAGAACGTTAAACATAATATATAAATGTCTTTAAATATATATATATATATATATATATATATATATATAACTTTACACCGACATGTATCAACCAAGAATTGAAGGGGACTCTGAAAACCAGCTATTATTATTATCCGCCCTCAGTGGAGTATCAAGACAACCTCACAACATAAGGTGATACCGCAATGGTTTCAGTAGCAACTATGTTTTACAGGGTGGAGTTGGTTGCAAACCACATGCCCAACCAGTTTTGAATCCAGATTTATCTTCTTCAGATTGTTACCAAGGTTAGAGAAACCAGTTTACCCCACTATTTAACCCATACCTGAGGGCAGGGGAGAAGAGATGGATTTATACTTTTCCCAAAGGCATTTGTGTGAAAGTGAACCTAACAGCTTTGCCTGGAATTTGAACCCAGGTTGCTGACCCCACACTCCATGCCAAAAAGCACCAAGCTACACACATACCAAAACAGCAGTATGCAGAGAACAAACGAAAGACAATGTACAAATTTCACGGAGGGGGATGCCCTGTCAGTTATTAAGAATACACTGACTGCACCCCCAAAAGTACTTATCCCAAAAAATGTTTTTTTTTTAATTTTTGACAGCTTACCAACCCTGTGTGGGTTATTTGAAGTCAAAACATATTTTGGCTTTTAAATATAATTCTTTTTTACAAGTCAATATTGCATTAACAATTTTTTTGAGAACAACAATTATTTTTTCCAGGTACAAGTCCTACTATTTAACCCATAGCTGGGGGGGGAGATGGATTCATATCTTTCCCAATGGTATGGGCAGGTAAGTCAATGTAACAAACCTGACTGGAATCGAACTCAGCTCTCTGATTTCTCATTCCAAGCCACTATCCATTAAACAACTCGCATAAAAAAGTTGTCACCTGTTCAACTCATGCAAACCTTTCCAACGTCTATCCTATCTATCATTTATTAAAATAAGAGAATTTGACATTAAATAATCGTGAAAAAGTTGACATACCATAAAACAAAACTAATCAACAAAGAGAACATTATGTAAATAATGCTATTTATCATTTTAGAGGGAAAGTTATGTAAATGTTACTTAATGTCTTATGGTGTTAAAAGTATTAACTTCTTTCATTTATTCAAATTAACCAGGCTTCCTAAAATGTATAATTTAGAGTTGAATTATTAATATTCCAAGAGTTGTTCAGACAAAGGATGCCATGAGTACTATCAGGATATTTGCCATTAGTCTTTTTTACATGTTCACTTTTCAGTAGTCAAAAGATTTGTAAATGCAACAAACAAGAAAATACCAACGAACAAACAAACCACTTTAACTATTTATGGACAAATTTTAAAACTGAGGAAGGCTGAAGAATAGAAAGGATTTGCTGAAGAATTGTAGTAACAAAACAGTTACATCAATCATCCAATGACACTTGGGATTAATCTGATTTGGTTTGGTTTGTTTTACGGCATATCAACCAAAATGGGTTATTTAATGCCGACAAAATTTCATTTTGTTTTTTTGTTTTTTCAAAAATGTATAGTCGGTAAGTTTTTCAGAAATGTATAACTGGAAATATTTTTTTAAGAAAATATATAGTTTGGTTTGTTTTGTTTTGTGGCAGATTAACCTCAATGGTTTATTTAATGCTGACAAGATTTTTATTGCTGGTAATATTTTCTTTTTTCAAATATTTATTGCCGATACTAATTTTTAAAAAAAGTATTTCTGGTATTAAAATCAGTCAGGTTGTGGGGTCAACTATTTGCCCATAGCTGGGACCCTAACAGGTGCTACCACCCTGGGTTAGGTTGGACCCAAGAACACCAGCAATTAAGAGGTGGTCCTATGCTCCTCAAAACCTCCTGATTAGAGGCCTTGCTGCTGGACGTAGTTTATCGTCTTACCCAGGATGGTGGGATTATTCTAAACTTTCATAACATTTTAAATTCATTTCAAATTAACACTTCTGTGATTGTGGATGCACGTGTACATCTTTACAAGGCATCAAAATGTTTTCAAGATGTATCTATATGTCTTTACAAAACTGACATGGCCTGCTGTAGATATACATTTTCAAGACATATATCTTTATGAAACTTTCACTGCCTCCTGTCAACATACTTATACATTTTCAAGACACTGTCAGTTCCTAGTGTTTGCGCAGTAAACTAACTAGTGTTTAGTGCTATTTCCAACCTAGCAGAGACATACAGTAGTACCTGTTTTGTTCTGTATTTTTATGATGTCAAGTGTTGTTTAGCTTAGTCTGTACTGCAGAGTATCCACTTGAAACCAAACTATCAGCACTCATGAATGATTACCATCAGTATCTTTATAGCTAATTCCAGTCAATGGCAATTTTATATTCCCCCAAAACGGGCCAGCACAGCCAGGCATCGAAAGTTTAAACTTTTGATAGTTGGACTAAAACTTACCTGAAAACATAAAATTCCTGCATAGAAGTGAATTGAATAAATGTTTTTGGTCCTGACTTGGTATCTCAACTTCAGTCATTTCCCCATCACGACGACATAGCTTTCCCTCTATGTTTTCTATAAATATTTTCATGGCAGTTGTTTTAATGGGCTTTCCTCCTTGGTACTTTGACAGCATGAATTTAAGCTTGCTACTTGATTGTCTATTAGGTCTCCTCATTTTACTGTTGAAATAGCGAGATGTAACCATAAGTTCTATTCTAATGATTTGTTTTCTTGCAGTTCTCATCTATGGAATTCTTTTGATCTTGTCTTTCTTTACCACTTACAACTTTCAAAAATCTAAATGCAATATCAATTGCTATCTTTTGTCTTCCTGAAACCTATTCTTTTATCGTCCTTTCTCCTCACTAAAGTCTTCACATTCTCTCTCACTTCCAATAACCCCTTTTGTCTTAGTGGCATTATCACCTCGATAGGGGTGAAATGATTAAAAAAAAAAAAAAAAAACTTTTAAGTAATTGCATTATATTTAAAAATAACTTTTTTCCTCTTTATAATTTGTTTATTAATTCTGTTAAAAGCCTGACTTTAACACTGAGATAAAGAAAGTTCTTTGAGAAACAAAACGAAAAAAAAAGAAAAAAGAGAAAAAAAGAAAAGAGAAAAAAAGAAAAGAGAAAAAAAGAAAAGAGAAAAAAAGAAAAGAAAAAAAAGAAAAAAGAAAAGAAAAAAGAAAAGAAAAAAAAGAAAAGAAAAAAAAGAAAAGAAAAAAGAAGAAAAAAAAGCCAGATATGGGAATCAGGAACAATAGAAAAAAAAAAAAAAAAGAAGAAAAAAAAGAAATTCAAATTTTTTTTTTTTTTTTTTTTTGTCTGGAATGTTTTCACCTGAACATAAACCCAAGAGAAAGTAGAAGCAGCAACACTAACACCAAAAACAAAGCGAGCAAAGAAGGAACCCAAGAACCCAATTTATAGTTTGGCCCCTTACCTCTAACACTTTTTTTTGTTTTTGTTTTTGTTTTAATGTCTGCTTCCTTCGTCAGCTTTCTCTCTCTCACTCTGAAAAATCTTGGTTTAACACATTAGTAAAAAAATAAAACTTGTATCAAAAATTTAAAAATCTGACCACAGAGAAGACCTCATGGTTTTTTGTTGTAATTATTTTATAGTAATTGTTTCTATTTGCGAAATTTCTAATTAAGTATCTATCTTTTGTTTTTTAAACTACCTCATTAGCTAGTTATTAGTGCAACAATAAAGAAAAGGAAAGGAAAGAAAAAAGAAAAGGAAAGGGAAAAGGAAAAAAAAGAAAAAAGGAAAGGAAAGAAAAAAGAAAAGGAAAGAAAAAAAGAAAAGGAAAGAAAAAAGAAAAGGAAAGAAAAAAAGAAAAGGAAAGAAAAAAAGAAAAGGAAAGAAAAAAAGAAAAGGAAAGAAAAAAAGAAAAGGAAAGAAAAAAAGAAAAGGAAAGAAAAAAAGAAAAGGAAAGAAAAAAAGAAAAGGAAAGAAAAAAAGAAAAGGAAAGAAAAAAAGAAAAGGAAAGAAAAAAAGAAAAGGAAAGAAAAAAAGAAAAGGAAAGAAAAAAAGAAAAGGAAAGAAAAAAAGAAAAGGAAAGAAAAAAGAAAAGGAAAGAAAAAGAAAAGGAAAGAAAAAAGAAAAGGAAAGAAAAAAGGAAAGAAAAAAGGAAAGAAAAAAGGAAAGAAAAAAGGAAAGAAAAAAGGAAAGAAAAAAGGAAAGAAAAAAGGAAAGAAAAAAGGAAAGAAAAAAGGAAAGAAAAAAGGAAAGAAAAAAGGAAAGAAAAAAGGAAAGAAAAAAGAAAAAAGGAAAGAAGAAAAGAAAAAAAGAAAAAAGGAAAGAAGAAAAGAAAAAAGAAAAAGAAAAAAGGAAAGAAAAAAGAAGAAAAAAGGAAAGAAAAAAGAAGAAAAAAGGAAAGAAAAAAATTAAAGGAAAAAATATCCAAGAAAAAAAACAAAACAAAACAAATCAAATGAGAAATTACTCCCACAAATGGTGGGAAATATTCAATATTTAGCATTTCATAAATTACCAAATTATAAATTTACTTTTGTATGTATATAAGATAGACATTAAAAATCAGAAATAGTTTTAAAGAAACATTCAATATTACTAACAAAGTTTCAGAAATGCAAAAGCGTCATAAATTGCTGACTATTTTCAGAAACTTCTTTAATTCTATCCTAGCATATTACCTTTTTTTGCACAGTTTTTTCACTTACAACTGAAGATCTTGCATTAGACATATTCTCCAAGTTGTATGTTCTCAGATAAATAGCACCTTTCACTGAATATTCAAAGTGCCAACCAACAAAGACTTCTGGTTTGATTTCTATTTCATTCTGAAGTTCAGTAGTATAGATTCTAATGTCCCAATGAGAACTGGTAGAATAACTGCCAGAATGGGGGACATTCGAAGGACATACAGGCTACTTCAATCTGGAGGGGGTTGGCGTATTTCTTAACTTTAGCACTCTGTATTATTAATATTACTTCCTTTTCCACTGCATTATTTCTCAATTGCAGTAACCTTATTGTTAATTTCACTCAAAGGTGTTTTCTGTTGCCATAGAAGGATATGACAACACAACTATGAAATTCAAATAAATTCAAATTCAGTGGTAGGATCAACTTTTTGCACGGCAAATGAAATCACATACAGAGTGATAAATGTTAAGATCATCAATTTCTCTAACCTTGATATTATTATCACCATTAATAATAATATACATGGTTTTTTATTTTATGTCAGTCACTTAAGTGCCATCTGTGGTACATGCTTGGATAATCATGTCTTTGATTCATGACTGATAAGGTAGAAGATTTTCCCCACAGTAGATTACCATTTCTATCTGTGGTAGACTGGTTGCCAACCTAGGCTATAGAACCCACTGTCTTACTATTCAATCCATAGCTGTAAAAGACGGATTCATACCTTTACTGACAGGTATTTTTGCATAAGTGAATGATGTAACATTTTTTTTTATTAGTGCTATTTAAACTATAGCTGGCTTAATGCTAGTGTAACAGAGGTTCGTATGTATCGGTTAGCTATTCTGTTTTCAATTAGAGTTACACTAAGAAAAGCATAAACGCAAACATTTTGTTTGTAAAGGTTTTTATCAATTGCTAATCTAAAATAATCCTGAAAAAGTCTTCAAAAAGAAATTATACTTACATTGAAGTGCCATAGTTTTACGATTATCTGCATACTCAATCATATACTAACAAAAGGTAAGTATTTGGAGGAGGAGGAAAAAATGTCTTGTTTTCTGTTTTCTTTTTCTCTTGTCCAATTTAACTTACTGTATTTTCTATTTTGGTAAGTGTCCAAATTATTTTTTTTCATTTTACTACATAAAAACAATACCTAGGAATTGAATGAGACATTAAGATCATAAAATAATTTACTTGTGAAAAGCATTTTTGCCTATCATGTTAGCAAGAGAAAAGCATTTTGATTTTAACAGGGGAGAAGTACACTACTGCCTTGTTTGTCTGTATGTCACATCTTTATAATAAATAACTATTGTTCTGCTCTTGGTATTGAGCCCTCTTTTAAATTAAGGCTATGAATGTTTGAATTTATTTTATTTTCATTACATCTGGAGATATTATATATAATTTTTATATATATTATATATGCGTGGTACTTAATGGAAAGCGCTCAATATCAGTGATAGAGCTAAGATATTTAGTTGGACTGATGTGAGTTTGTGACTGACGATCACAAATAGTGTGAAACCCAGAGTTACAAACTCACATCAATGCAGCTGAATGTTAGCTCTATCACTGATATTGAGCGCTTTCCATTAAGTACCACACACACACTTTACATATATATATATATACGCACACACACGCTATATATATATATATACACACACATATATATATATACACACACATATATATATATACACACATATATATATATATATATATATACACACACACATATACACACATATATATATATATATATATATACACACACATATACACACATATATACACACACACACTATATATATATATATATATATATATATATATATATATACATGTATACATATAAACACACTCACACACACACACACATTTTACATATATCTCCAGGTATGATAAGAATGAATAAAGCACAATTTCAATGTCCGTAGCATTTAATATAAAAGAGGGCTCAATACAGAGTAGAGCCATATTATTTATTTTAGGATATTACACCAAAATTAGGGTCATGAATCTTTTTGTAGCCCTATGTCCCTGTGCCATAATCAAAATGCATTAATTTGTTTTAGTTCTTGAAAAAGGTTATTTGTGAACCGAAACTTAGATTTTTACCATAAACGCAATAAGGGTTATAAAATATATATATATATATATATATATATATATATATATATATATATATATATATATATATTTCAGAAGCTTTATTTTTTAATTTGCTAATGATGTAATTGGACAGTACTTATGTATTTTTTAATGCATTTAACTGTCTATAGTGATATCATAACATACAAACTTACAAATAAACAAAAATAAGTCCTAGAAGGTTCCATAAATTTCTAGAAACTACCAGAAAGTCATAGTACTATTATACTTACATAGAATTTCATAAATTTTGTGCTGGAGGTGGCATTTAAAAAAAAATAAACCTGAATTAAACCCTTCTTCAATAATTTTTGAACAGAAGTTCATTGAATTAATACAGAGGAAAGGCCTACAATAAATATTATTAGTTTTATGAATTTTATTATTTTTCTTGTTTATTTTTTGTCTTGTTTCTCTTTCACCAGCCTATTGTATCTATATAGTATACAAAGCATACATGAACAATCTTTCTTTACTATATATATATATATATATATATATTAGTACAGTAAAAAAGTTTGTTGGTATATAATCCAAGTGGATACGAGTAATATAAAAAAAATATTAGAACTGATTCACAAAACCTATTCCCCATAGGAGTTAAAAGGATGTTTTGTTTGATTATTATTTCATGTATAATGTATATATATATATATATATATATATAGCATAATGAGAAGCCACGTATACTTTCTTAATATGTATATAATATAGTAAAAACAAATGAAAAGTTGCAAATTAAAAAAAAATTGAATGTTTTTTTGTGAAAGTATTTATATTTTTATATATATATATATATATATTTTTATATATATATATATATATATATATATATATATATATATATATATATATATTTCAGATCAGCCCCGATCTTTCATCAGAAATGACCGTTTTCAGAAGTTTGTTTACATTAAGTAGCATCCGTTGTAATACGCAGACGTCACGTGATATGGAATGCAACTGTGTTTGAATATTTCTAACATAAATCTAACTGTAGTAATATTTTAGATGTTGTTTTCCATATCACGTGATGTCCGCGTCTCGCGACGGACCCTACTTAATGTAAACAAACTTCTGAAAACAGTCATTTCTGATGAAAGATAGGGGTCGATCTGAAATATCAAATATATATATAAATAAATACTTTCACAAAAAAAAACATTCAATTTTTTTAATTTGCAACTTTTCATTTGTTTTATATATATATATATATATATATATATATATATATATATATATATATATATATATAACACCGGATTTTATATCTTACTGTTCTTTCTTTTTTTATATATATATATATATATATATATATATAAAGGGTGTTTTAATAACTTGGATTTATTTTAAATGTGAATTAAGTTTAAGCATCTAATGATTTTTTTTCTTTCAGATTTGGTGGATATTTGGGCAATATTATTTTACACACATAATTGCCGTGAGTTATATAACATGATCCAAAAGAGAAATAAATAAATTTTCACCAATAACACTGATTTATTTACTGCTGACTTTGATCTGTCTTAATAATATAATCCATCTTAATGAAACACCCTTATATATAATCTATCTTAATGAAACACCCTTTATAATTATTACCATTGAAATTGAATCTGATAAATCAAAAAAAAAGTCATGTCAGCAATATGTTTCAGTCATATGTAATATGTATTTTTTTTTTTTTGGTTTTGGGGCAGTCAACTTTGATCTTCAAAAATTTAATTTAAATTTATCAGTTATGTTTAGTTTACTTATGTTCGTATTTAGTTTGTTTTGGGGTTCATTCCCTCCCCTCTCATTTTTCATCATAGATTTTTATATATAATAATTTATTATCATTAAATTTTTATAGCATGGGGCGTGTTTTGTGGGACCCCTTGAGAGAATGTGGTATTATGGTGCATTGAGGATTGATTGGTGATGGACGAGTTTTTATGGTGAATGGGCAAATTGTAATGAGTGAATGGGTCGTGAATTGGATTAGCTAGGTATAAGATAGATAGTGACGACCAGCCTCAACCCCTTCTGTTTTCGGCCTTGTGCCACAATTGTGTATGAAAACACAATAACAATGTCAATTGTTATCTACTGTTTTCCTGATTACTCTTCTATTGTTCCCGCTCTTTAATAATGTTTCTTTTTTCTAATTCTTTTACACCCAGTAACCCCCTGGTGTCTTAGCAGCTTTACCACCTTGCATGGGGTGAAATGATGGAAAAAAAAAAAAAAATTCACTCTTGTAAAACTGAATACAGTACTTTTGGTACTTGAACTAAAAACTGTCCACCAGCTCGAAATTTTATAAATGTGTTGGCTCTATTTAACAGGTTAGGGTGTAGGTGTGCATATATTTAAAAAATTAACAATTTTTATTTTATTTTATTAATCAAGCAGATTTTTATTACTTAAACATTATTTTTAGTGGATAAGGGCCTGGATATTTGAGAAATCTTAGAGAAAAATATGTGCTCTGCAGCAGGATTCAAACTTACGTTTCCCTCGAGGAAACCATCATTAGATGTGATGTGCTTTGACCCCTTAGAGTGCATCAATGACCAAACAAAGTTGGATAGTGCCTTTAAGCACAGATTTTTCACTAACTTCTCTCATTTTAAATAGTCTAAAAAAGTATCTTTCATTTTTACTTTCTTTTTTTTTTCTCACAACTTTCCAGGTTGCAATTCTTTAAATCCAAAGAAACACTATATATATATATATATATATATATATATATATATCTATGTATATGTATATATATATATAAAGCTATTTACATTCACCAAAAGCAACTAACCATTAATAAAACTAACTATAGTCCTAAACCATATATTTTTAACTACATATCATCATCCCCTTGACTTTTGTAATCATAAGGGGGATCTGAATGCAGAAGCCACACTGAATCTGCATTTGGATCCTCCCTAAGATTACATACACACACACACACACACACACACACACACACACACACACACACACACACATATAACTACATATATAAGAAAGGAAAAAATACACATTACACATAACATTCACACATTGCTTACATTTCTGACTGCTCATTTAATTCCAAAGAAAATAAATACAAAGAATTTGAATAGATATGTGTCAATTATTTCTGAGATGAGGTATTATGATTATTTACATTATTCGGACAGTTATCCTCATCTTCATTGTCATATTCATAACGTTTTGGCCATTGTACGCTCTGACCTTCAAGTGATTGGAATTTCGAACAATCTACCCCAGTGGATGAAATAAAGGGTTCGGTTTGAAATTCCAATCACCTGAAGAAGGCTGGAGCACAAAATGGCTGAAATATTGTGAATATGGCAATGAACATGAGAATAACGGTTCAAATAATGTAAATAATTTGAATAGATATTTAAAGGTAACAAGCAATAAAGAGATAACAGTCGTAACAAAGGCTAAGAAGAATTAGGCAGAGATATGTAAAGAAAAGAATCACTTAAATGCTATAAAAATAAATAAGTTGCAAGAAAAAAAGTTCAGATAAAGAGCAATAACAGTTTTTATTTTTCTTATTTTAAAGTTTGTAATAACGAAAAAATAAAAAATAAAGTAACAGTTTTTTTGTTTTTTTTTAATGGCATGTCAGACAAGTGTCGGGCATCCAGGTAGATGACAAGAACCACCTAAGTATTCATCTAAGAGTGCCTGCCTGTCAGATTTAAAATTAATGATTTCAGATTGGATCCTAGATTTTTAAAAAAGTTTCTTTAAAGTAGTGGGAAAAGTATTATATTTGCTGACCAAGATATGAAAAAAACAAAAAACAAATGAAATAATACGAACATTGTATTTGTGTTAGTTTGGTTAATTTAATGATACATCAGCTCCTGTTTGACTATTTAATATCAAATATAACCTATTTATATGGTGTATATTAAAGTGTATGCTTCCATGTGTGCACATATCTATATATATATATATATATATATATATATATATATATATATATATATATATATAGACACACACACACACTCACACGAGCAAGCCTAGAGGATACGATGGGTAAATTGTTGCCATTCTCTATTTTTAATTTTGTGCATGAGCGTTGTTTGTTTTTGATTTTGTCGGTTACACAGTATAGTAGGGTCAGTTGGTCACCATCTCTGAGAGAGAAAAAAAGCACCATGATGCAATTTACTCTGCTAGAAATTTGGAAATGGCATGCTGTACCGTTTAGCATTCATGCTGGAAAACCCTATGTCTGGCAACAGTACTCTGCACCATGCTGCACAAACAAAAGAACCCATTCATGGCTGTCAGACAGTTTCTGCAACCACATCATCCCTTACATCTGGCCACCTAATTCCCCAGACTGCAACCCCCTTAAATTTAGACAATTTTTCATATACAGACACGAGTTAGGATGCTGAAAAGTTCTCAGCATGAACCTACTTCCTAAAATCTGTATTCTGATGTTTAGTTACTGAAATAATGATTTGAGAGAGAGCTGGCTAGGCTGAGAATTTTTCAGCACCCTCCTTTGTGTTTGTGTGCATGTTTTTTTTTTGGGGGGGGGGGAGCATGCAAGTACATACAAACAATTGTATGTTGTATTTCCTTAAAGAGTGTATCCAATGTGTAAGTATCTTGGATAGAAAGCTAGTTACTGAACGCTACAGACATATAACGGCGGGGGGGGGAGGGGTAGACAATCTTGTGTAGAGCAATAATAAAAAAATTTTTTTCTCAAAACGAGAGAGAAAATGCACATCTGAAAAATGACAAATACTGCATAAGGCCAATTCATAATTTAAACACTTATATCTGTTGGTGTATAAGAGAAAAGAAGGAAAATGCATATTTGTACAAATAGTACATTGCATCCAATACACTGGTACTATGCCTGGGAGGCTGATCACCAAAGGCTGTATAGCTAATACATATGGATGTTGTGGAGAGTAGTAATCTTAAATTTTATCTTGTAAATCATGGTAAACCAATCAGGAAATTGACTGATACTTTCACTATGTGAAAATCACAAACTGATGATATTTGTGATGTTATGGTTTACTCATCTGTATGGGTTACGCAATAACAAACATCAATTCTTTTTACATGAATATTTTAACACGAACAAGACTATCCTTTTGATACTATTTACAAATTTATAAACATATTGCTGGATGACATTTGAAAGTCGAACAATTCTTAAAATTATCAAAATTTAAATATGACATAGTGGGGTAACTTAAATGGGGATAAGAAAGACTTAGTATATATTAAGTAATTATATCTGTCTATAGTTCTGAGATGAGGTATTGTAATTATTTACACTATTTACATTGTTCAGACTGTTGTTCTCATCTTTGTTGCCATATTCACAACATTTCAGCTGTTGTACGCTCTAGCATCTTCAAGTGATTTGAATTTTGAACTGAACCCCTTTATTTCGTCTACTGAGGCAGATTGTTCTACTTCCACATGCCATGTCTCTTCCAGATGTCTCAGTACCAGTTATCTACCTTTAACTCAACTAAGTTTTTGTTCACCTCACATGCAGCCAGGTATTGAACTCTCAACTCTGAGTCAAGTCACTGGATTCAACTAATACTTTCATCCACTGGGCCATGTGTCCTAGAATAATCTACCTTGGTGGATGAAATAAAGGGTTTTAGTTCGGAATTCCAATCACCTGAAGAAGATTGGAACATACAATGGGTGGAACATACAATGGGTGAAACATACAATGGGTGAAACATTGTGAATATAGCAACAAAGATGAGGACAACAGTCAGAACAATGTAAATAGTGAAAGTAATTATATATACTTAAATAATTGCTGCGATACATTCATACATCCCCAAGAGATTAGAAGACGAGTGTCTACAAGCAGTAATAATGAACATTTTTATGCCAGTTTACATTTATTTTTTAAAGTTATTTTTTATTTCAAACTTTTCATATGATTAATTCTCCAGCTTCCTTTCAGCAAGAATTTTTCTCTAAGACTGATTAAAATGATTCCAAAGATCTGAACAGTCTTCAAGAGTAGAACTCCCCAGATGAAGCAGTCACCTGAAGAAAGTTGGAATAATTAACCACTAAAAATGCTTAAATTTCTTGAATCAATTCATTTCAAAATTTTATATAGTTGCTTGTATTGCCTTCAGATTTGCCCATCTAATCTATGAGTGGAGAGTGGACATATCTATTTTTATAACAATGAAACAAAAATTACATAACTATCTGACAGGCAGATCAGCTCTAGAATCCACATTATAATGTTTGAGAGAAGCATATACAAATCAGAGCTGACAATAACCAAAATGCTCGATGTTTAGTTAAAAGGTTATTATTATAAAAAGAAAACTTATTTACGAAAGGGAGATAACTCTTAATTCATTATAGAGCAGTAACAACAGGCTCTTCTAAATCTGGACAAATTTAAAACTCAGGAAAAAAAAATTGCAACAAATTGCACAGTTCTTTTTCTATTAACCCTGTTACTTAGAATGATTACTTCACTACTTATGTAAATATAAAAATAGCCTCAGCTGGCAATAGTAAGTGACTGATGGCTATAAAAAGGCGCTGTTTATTATTTATAGCTAATTTGTTTAAATAATGCACTGTTTATAGTTTGCATCATGTAGTAATAATTCTAAGTAAAATGAAGCACTAAAATAAGTAACCAAGTCATCATTTTAAGTTCTTTGAATATTGGTGCCAAAGAAAAATTGTGACCATGAAATTAAACAAAATAATTAATGATAAGATTACTTTAAGGCCATAGTCATATTATTAAAAAGATTTTAAAAGAATATGTATAATATTAACAATAAGACTAATTGATAATGTTAAGATTAACATTAAATCCTAGCAAAATGAGTGCTATTCAAAACAGGATATATATATATATATATATATATAGAGAGAGAGAGAGAGAGAGAGAGAGAGAGAGAGAGAGAGATGTTAAAATTAGCTAAATAAAGAGATATGAGCAACTATATATGCATGCGATTACGTACACATATACATGAGCAAATAAATATTTATCTTATTTTTGATGTAAACAAAACTGATGTAATGGAATAACCTGTCACCTCCATGAATGACTACACTATAGGTAGTAACTACCTACAAGTATCTGTAAGTCAACAAACTACAGAGTCTAGCTGGTATCTGTTGAGTACGACTCAGACTTACGAGAGAACTACCGACCTTCCAATAATAACACTCACTACTGGATTGACTTGCGATGAATTTGTGCATAACTGTAACCTTTATTCTTATTGTACTGGTTTTACAATAAACCTTTACTTATTTTATCCACCGCGTTTTTCAAGTATATATTCCTATTAGCATGGAATATAACAAAAATGTGCTCAATGTAGTTAAACAGATCTATAAATTATATATTACGGATATACCTATATTTGCAGTACAACTCAGTTTCATGGCTTTTCCATTCATCAGGTACCGAGAGTTATGAACTGTTCAATACAGTTCTTTTTTATTTAAAAAAAAAAAAAAAAAATGATAAAGGCATGAAACTGGATCATACTGCAAATGTAGGTATATATTATATACATACATACATACATACATACATATATATATATATATAAGGCTGATGAAGAAATTTTAGAGATAAAAAAATAATGATAAGACTAATAATATTTATTGTATATTAGTAGGCCTTTACTCCAAATAGAAGCATGATGAGAAAAGATGTTAAAAATTGGAATTTTCCAGCACATGTGTTCTTTCTTAACAAGAAATCAAAAATGAAATTGAACTTCTTGAGAGGAATTTTTTTTATGTTATATTAGTGATATAATCTAATAGTTTTGGGCTAGTTGCTTGCAATTTCATCAGTAATACAACACATCCAAAAACAAAAAATTCCTTACAAAAAAGCCCAAAGTCATTTAAAAAAAATTTTTTTTCTCTTTGAGAAAGGACACAGGCATGTCTGAAAATTCCGATTTTTAACATCTTTTCTTATCATGCTTCTATTTAGTTCAAAGGCCAGCTAATATACAATAGATATTATTAATCTTATCGTTATCATTATTTTTTATCAATCAAATTTCTATCATCGGTTTACAATATCTACATATAAGACGCATACATGTCCTCGATTCACACCTTTCCAAAGGGGATTTGAGCATAATGAATCTGACTGGAATTAGAACCTGGCTCTCCAATCTCTAATTCCAAGCCATTATCCATGACACCACCTGCACATCCAAGCAATCACCCATCTAGGTAGTGACTAGAGTTAACTTTGATGTTCATATGAGAACTAGTGTTTCAACATATGGTCAGAAGCCTAGAATCATTAAAGCAAACATAAAAATGATTTAATCAGAAATTTAACAGTAGTAAATTACAATATAAAATGCTACAATACTGACTTAGTCAATGTAATCTAAAATAACAGATACAAGCCTATAAGCAATAAAGAAAGTCTGATAATAAACCAAAACTAATTGTTACAGTATTTGTGTCTTTAGAACATAAACCAAAATGTATGCCTTCTTTCCTTTAAAATCCAACACTACAGACAAAATAAAATTTTCACAACCAGAATTTGCTGAACATGAAGTTAGAAGTCACAGCATAGCCAAGCCAAGTTTTTTTTCTTTTTTCTTTTTGAGGCAAAACAGATTAATCTTGCACAAAGCAAGGTGGACCTTGCCTGACAAAGGATTTGTCAGAATGATTCGCGGTAAGGTTTTATAAGGTTAGATGCTCTTCCTGACACTCATGATAGCCCAAATACACAGTGTTTTTATTGAGACACTATCTCTAGGAAGGTTGCCATTAAAGGCTTGGGACTATGACTATATATATATATATATATATATATGTGTGTGTGTATGTATATATATATATATATATATATATATATATATATATATTAAACATGTCGTGTTGAATGTTAAAGACAACATCGTCCTGCATATTTTCTTTTGAATTTTCTCATATTTTCTAATGAGACTTTTTATTTGAAAATGATATCGAAATAAATATTGTCCGTACGATAACCTAGTACTTTCGAATGTCATTGTTCATCTTCAGCGTCAAAATTTTTTTAAAAACATTTGACTAAAAATATTTTGACCCTGAAGATGAACAATGATGTTGAAAAGAAAATATGCAGGACGATGTTGTCTTTAACATTCAACACATGTTTAAAAGAGAAGTTGCTGCCAAATTACACACACACACACATATATATATATATATATATATATATATATATATATATGTATATATGGGGGGGGCATTGGTTCCTGTAAAACGTTCATCTGCTCTTTGACAGGCCTTGTTTTTCATTCTGTGGAGTGACATACCACCCTCCTCACCAGCAGAAAATCTAGTGGAGGAGCTGGTTCAGATGCCAATCACCTCTTTATGTGGCAGGTTGCACTGAGTTACATGTTACCAGTAGCAGCCACAGAAATATAGCTCAGCTTTTTTGAAGCTGTTGCGTGTGGATGTGCAGGTGGTGTAATGGTTAATGGCTCAAAGTTGTTAAATCAAAAATCTGAGTTCTAATCCCATTTGAGTTCATTATATTCATTAATATGAAAATACCTGTGGGAAAGGTATGAAGTCACCTCTTCTCAACACAGCTATGGCTTAATTAGTAGGTCTTTATCAATAAATCATTATCTCAAAAAACAATTTATAATCAGAAAATTGGCTTTTTTTTTTTTTTTTTTTTTTTTAACAACAGGTTATTTAAACCTGCTGTAAAGAAAAAAAAATCAATCGATTTTACAGATGTAAAATGTATAAACATTGCTTTTAATGATTTATGCAAAACTATTTAAAATTAAAATAAAGAAAATCTGCATAAATTAAATAAAATGATTATAAAATTGATGCATTGATAATTTTCTCCTTATTCAGCACTCAACCTCCAATTGATTTCCAATAAATGCTTGGAATTTAAAAGGGTGCAAGTTAGGTACTATAACAGTCATTTTATTTATTTATTTATTTTTTTTTACAGTAGTGTTCACCATGTTCAAGACCCGAGAGCCACTTGAGGTAGAGATTCACACAGTAAGAGGCACAGTTTTCGGGGATATGCAGGGGAGATAATGGTTGACCATAAACAGGTTAAATTGTAGTGATCAGGGAAACATCCCTTAGAGAGTCGGTTCCACAAAGCAGCAGTTTGTGGGAAGGAACTGCTCAAGTGAAACTTACATCTCATCAATAGAATATGAAGAGAACGAGGGTGGTTTGCTACAATGTGCGTGGCATGCTGGGTTTTAGCCGTGATGGTTAGGACTGGGGAAACAAAAGAATGTAATTTATTTGAGCACTTTCCATGGAAATAGCAAGAAGCTTGCAACGTTTCGTCAGTGAGAAAGATTATAGGCTGGAATATAGTTTGTCACCCACTAGGATATGAAGACATCTTTGGACTCGATTGAGACGGGAAAGTTGTCAGTGTCATCAAGATGCCTTGGTATTATCTTAAGATTTTAACACTATTTCTACAAATATGATTAAAAGAAAAAAGGAACAGTATTTACATTAGTCGGACTATTGTCCTCATCTTTGTCGCCATTTTTGTCACAATGTTTTGGCCGTTGTACGCTCCGGCCTTCTTCAGGTGGTTGGAATTTCGAACCGAACCCTTTATTTCGATCACTGGGGTAGACTGTTCTAGTTCCACGAGCCATGTTTGATGGATGTCAGTTTTCAGTTATCTCCTGCTAATTTTCCCTCTGAAAGTTCTCCACTGCCTGAACCAGATATTGAACTCACACTCTTTGGGTCTGTCACTGGATCTAACCAACACCTTTATCCACTGTGCCATGTGTCCTTGAGGACTGGGGTAGACTGTTCTAGTTCCTTGAGGACACATGGAACTAGAACAGTCTGCCCCAGTGATCGAAATAAAGGGTTCGGTTCGAAATTCCAACAAGAAGGCCGGAGCGTACAACGGCCAAAACGTTGTGACAAAAATGGCGACAAAGATGAGGACAATAGTCCGACTAATGTAAATACTGTACATAATACCTCATCTCAGAAATATAGACAGACTCAGAAAAAAGGAAATTGGTAATAAAATGTTACCAATAGTCAGTGAAAGTTAACAAATGCATACCTCTGTTTGTTACACCTAAATAAAAAACAAAAACAAAAGATCATTTGCAATGGAACTGACATTAGTCTTTCAGGCAGAACGTGAAGGAAATGCCTGAACACCATCAGTGTCCATGAACACTCAAGGGAAATAACTCTCTTGGTCCTGAAATAACCTAGCACAAATGTCCAAGTCATTCTTCATTTTCAACGAAAAATTCGAAATTGTCTCTAGGTGTTAACTGGAGGTACATAGAATTATCATTACATGAATATTCATTTGTTTTTATTTATTTACTGATAGTTCACCCAATACAAGGCCCAAGGGCGACTCAAGGTAGAGGGCTACTGAGTGAGATTTTAAGGAAGGGGAAAATACGAGTATTATGACAACGAGTAGGATAGATATCAGTTGGCCCTGAAATGAAGACTGTAGTTGTCAGGGAAGCATACTCTCAGGAGTTTGTTCCACAAAATAACAGTTCTGGGGAAGAAGCTGTCTAAGTGGAATTTACTTTTTATCAAAGGAACACGAAGGGAATGGGGATGGCTTACCACCGTGAACATGATATGGTGGGTCCTAGCAATGAAGGACCGAGCTGGTGGTGGTACTAAGTAAACATTTTTACTGACTTTCCAATCTGTACTATCAACTTGCTGCCATAGATTGAATGGCTTGTGCAAAATTGTAATAAAAACAACTGAAATTAAGATAAAAATAAAGGGTTAACAATTTAGGGCTCAAAATTAACATTGTTTCATCCAGGAGAGAGTAGAATGTTAGTAATGGTCAACCAGACTAGCCTCGTTAACCATCAACCCATGCCAGAGCACCTCTATTATTTATTTTAGATTATTTTTAATATCTTGTATGGGGGCACTCAGTGAGAATTGACCTTACTACTCAGTGGTATGGGTCAACCAGACTAGCCTCACTATTTCTTACACTGTGCTGATTCTTTGTTGGTCGATTTTACAATTTTGTATAGGTCATAGTAATATTATTGGTTTCGGCATTCACTGACTGAAGAGCATTTAGGCATGGAGATTAAAGTTAGAAAATCTTCCCTCTTAAAATAATTTTTCAGAAAAATTGGTTTCTCAATTCCAGTCACTGTTAATGCTCTTGATGGTGACTTCCTTCCTTGCCTTTTGTTTAAGGTAGAGTGGAATGTCAGCATCTTGATTATGTTTGTATTTTCTGTGTTAGCCCTTTTAGCCATTGCTGCTGTTGAAAGACCTCAAGTGATATAATTTCTGCTTTTTGGTAGTTCTTTGTAATTCTTCAATGCCAGTCCATGAGGTTTGAGAAAAGATGGCCCTCATTGAGGGCTTCATGCTTCACTTGCTATTTTCAATCATCCATATGAGAAAGCAGCTGTATATAGCTGACAGTTTAGATATTTCTGGTATTTCATGCATGGCACCCATATGAAGGTCTTGATCTCTCGAGGATATTTAAGATGATGACTCATTTTTAGTTTAATGTTTCGGTTTTGTAGCAATTTGTGGTGTTGAGTGAAACTACAAAATAGCACAACCTATTTAATGCTCAATTTCCTTATTCCCTCTACTAAATTTGTTATAATTGATCCATACACCAAAGTATTTGAAGTGCTTAGTATTTACTAATTCCCTATCTTGGATTTAGATGATAGATTCAGCATCAGTAACTGTTGTAATGGAAAGTCCCACATTCCCTATCGCCTATGTGGACTGACTATATGAGTAATTATATATAGTAAGCATAGGATATACCTGGCGGACTTGCTTTGAGAATTACTAGCCTGATTCCCTGTCTTTCAGTAGTGTATTCTCTCTTACAATAAACCTCTTTGTTTCATCTACACCCATGTTGCTGTTCCTTTCACTCGAATACCACCTGTCTGTTTGTAACCACTTTAAGGAAACAACAGTAAGCAACATTGCTTTCATTCCAATTCAAAATCATTTCTGTTTATCTTAAGTCCTAATTCTTAGAACACTTGGTAGTGGATGCTGATTTTTTTGTTCAAGGTTATTCTTGAGGGCATTTAGTTATGATTTAACTTGATACCCAGTAATAATGATCAACCAGACTAGCTTCACTAATCATAGCCTCATACTGAGGTGCCTCTTTTTTGGTTATCCATCACAGCTTTTTCCCTATGGAATTATTAAGTAAAAACTATGAATTATTTAACTCTGTCAATGACCATAAGAAAATAAAAAGCATAAAGAGTTATATCAATTATTCATTTTTTGTTATTTTGGTTTGTTAATAAAAAAAATCCTTATACATTATATATTAAAAGAAGGTTGTAGAATTCAATGATTGCATCAAACCTTGGAATGTTAATAACTTCTCAAAATTATAAACAGGAATAATACTGTTATAAAATAACTTTTTGTACTTAATACCGTATATTCAGTGAAACCCAGATATAAGAGAGATTTTCTCTGGTCCCAAATTAGAGCCTGTGTTAATGTATATATAATAGACCAAACCTGGATATAAGAAAAACCCAGATATAAGAGACTTCTTATCCGGTCCCGGCAATTCTCTTATATCCGGGTTACACTGTACTTGAGTATAATGCAAATTTTTATGATCAGTTTTTTGTTTTTTTTCACCCAAAATAGAGAGTGGCACTATACATAGGTAAATTTTTTTTAAAGAGATTAAAAATCATCTGTTTTCAATGACCGGTTGTACTATACACAGGTAAATTTTTTCATGCAAAAAATTATTCAGGGGTCGCACTATACATGAGTTTATACGGTATTTATACTCCAAAAATATGTTTATACATTTACAAATCAGAAAAAAAGGAGTTAAAAGGTCAAAGAGATTGTTAAAAAAAAGTTATCAGAGGTGGGGAAACAGTACCTAAAAAAAATTCTTGGAGTTATTTATTTACGATTGAACTAACGACCTCATCTTTGTTGAAACAGTCACAACATTTTGGTCATTTGGACCACCATTCTTCTTTGGGTAACTTTCTGATAATTTCAAATTGAATCGGGGTAAATTGTTCGTTCTAATTCCACTGACCATGTCTAGTAATATCTCATCTTTGTTATTCATTCAGTTAATGCTTGTCCCATTTCCACTAAGTTGGTGTATATCCATATTACACAAACTGGGGATTGAACTCACAAATACTATGCCACCAAATTCACAAAGCAACACTTTAATCCTTGAGGCTGTCACAAGAGGACTCAAGTGCAGGTTAGTGAATTTGGCAATATAGGAGTTGAATTCCTGGACTGGAGAATTCAGATAGATGCATTGGAATCAAAACTAGCAATAAATGGGTAATACTTAAAAGAGGGGGGGGCAATTAATCAAGATGTGATAACTCTAGACATGGACAGGAAAAGGGGAACAATCTAACCTATAGATTAAATAAAGGGTTCAATTCTGAATCGACAGATCCTTGAAGTCCAAAACGCAATGATAGTACCAACAAAGATGAAGACTAACAGCAAACAATGTAAGTAGAAATATATGTATTTTACTATCATTAGAGCATATTAAAAAGACGTATTTGAAAAAAAAAAAAAAAAAAAAAATCATAAGGCACTAAAATTTTTTTTTTTTTTTTTACAGTAAAGTTCACCCTGTACAAGGCCTGGGGGCCACTTAGGGTAGAGGGTTACGTTAAGTGATAGTTTATACAGATACAAAAGGAAGATAAGTTAACTCTAGTCTTAAACCAGTTAAGATTGTAGTGATTGGGCAAACATCCTCTTGAGAGCCTGTTCCATAGCTCACAGGAAGAATCTGTTTTAGTGTTATGAACTTCTCACCAATGGAATACGGGGGTGGGGGAAATGGGTGGTTTGCTACAATATAAGTGTCATGGCAGGTCCTAGCTATAACTTGTCAACAAAATTCTAATCTTTAATTGTAGGCAAAGGACACTACGATAAATTAACCTTAATTTACGATCCTTACACCATTGACAAAAATCAATAGCAATTATTACAATCTGCTACAATGTCTTGTTTTTTTTTTGTTTTGTTTTTTTTAACTATTTCATGATGAACAATCAATTCTTGAGTAAGTCATTGGTGATGCCCCAAAGACACTTGTATTTCAAGGTGTGATCAATAACAAATTGAGTAAGCATTATCTTCTCGGCCATTAAATATAGATTTTGGAATGATATATCAGATAAGATTAAATATATCAAAGAACAATAAACTTTTGATATAAATCAGAAATATGTTTAAGAACATTAACATTTAACAAATGCTAAAATAAGCAAAAATATATAACTATAAGCATACAGAAAATAATATATTGGATGACATAGAAGACCAACCCACAAATTACAGCAGGGAATATTTCTGGAAAAAAAAAAAAAAAAAAAAATTGTTTGATAGTATAGTAGATGTTCCTTCAGACATGACCCCTCCCCTTGGCTCAGTTCAGAAGTTTCTTCCTGTATATTTATTAAAAATTTATGAATGTGGGGCAAGTCTTATATGTCAATGAATATGGTAATTGGAGTTTGTTCTCACAAACCAAAGTAAATAAATTTTTTTTTTTTTAACATTTTAAACCCTCAAAGTTTAAAAAATATTGTTTGTAAAACTCAAAATTACTTTAGTATATATCAAAAAATAGTTATTTGGAAATAATTTTTTTTAAAAACAAAGTCATGCATCAAAAATATAAATACGAAATCTACTAATACTGTCCCCTATTGAATGCAAATCTTGCCAACTGCAATTAATCTTTTTTTCTTCTTTGAAGTATAGAAATAATATATAATTTCAAAAGAGAGTAAGAGTAGCCAAAATATATGCGCAATCCAGGGTTATGCAAGAATATATTTTGTCAATACTAGGATGAGTAAGAATTATAGGGACTTAAAAAAAAGAAAAAAGGGGAAAAAAAGGAAAAGAAAAAAGAAAAAAAAATGGAGAAAAAAGAAAAAACGAAAAAGAAAAGTTACCCGTTTTCTGATGTTATTTGGGAATCATCAAGAATAAGAGAGAGCAAAGACATTATAAAGAGTAGCTTTTGAAAGTGATGGACAAAGATTTAATTCTCAGAATTTTTAATGTTTTTCCAAAGAGCTAAGAATATGGAGGCTGCAAGTTTTACCCAAAGGTGTATAATCATAACATTTATACATATTAGATTTGGTCTAAATATTAAAATCATACTAAAAACTTACAGAACTGTATTTGCCCTTTCAATATATTTATATGTGTATAAATCTTTTTAAGTTTTAGCCATCAAAATTATCCTATATACTTCAGACTTTAAGGAAAAGTTAACAATCAGAGATAAATTTAGAGTAGATATTAGGTTCCAGAAGCCAGACATTCCTTGCAGTTGATTTAAGATAGGTTAGACCTGACTGACAATAACAGGTTTATATGTCGCCTTATGTGATTGTAAAGTTGATTAAAACAGGAATCAATTAAGCTTAAATACACAAATAACACAATGTTTAGTATAAAAGAACTTAGGCTGCCCAAGTGAGTCCTGGGGAAAATGAGATTTTCCCAGTTGTATTTCTATGCTAAAAATTCATTTTATATATCTTATTAATTAAACACTATTTTTAGTGGATACCCATATTTAAATAGACACTCCAATTATTTATTAAATAGTATATTTATTTATACCAGTCCGAATATTCGAAAAATCTCATTAATGAAAAATATGTGCTTTCCAGAGCAATTTGAACCTCTGTCCAATTGGGCAGAAGAAACAATCATATATATATATATATATATATATATATATATATATATATATATATATATATAGTTTGTTATTTTTATAGATACAACTTATTTAAGTAAATGCACTATTTTTAATTAAACTGATCATTTACTCAAATAAATTGAATCTATAAAAATAACATAAACAGAAAATATATTAAATAATTATATGTATATATATATATAATGCAATTGTATATAATTTCATTATATATATATATATATATATAATGAAATTGTATATAATTTCATATATATATATATATATATATATATATAATGAAATTGTATATAATTTCATATATATATATATATATATATATATATATATAATGAAATTGTATATAATTTCATATATATATATATATATATATATATAATGCAATTGTATATAATTTCATATATATATATATATATAATGCAATTGTATATAATTTCATATATATATATATATATATATATATATATATATAATGCAATTGTATATAATTTCATTATATATATATAATGCAATTGTATATAATTTCATTATATATATATATATATATATATATATATATATATATATATATATAAAAAATGCACACAAAATACTGTTATCCTGCTTACCAACATAAAAAAAATATCTCCATTAACATTTATTGGTTGTATGAAATAAAATTAAATTTTATATTTCAAGTTAGTGACCGATTTGTAATATCAATGTCACTAATCAGCTATAGAAAAATTTAAAAGTAGTATTTTAAAAAAAGAAAAGGAAAAAAGGAGGCTACTATATTCAACAGCATGGTAAGAAGACACCTTCTCACCATTTGCAATTAACATTTCAGTATTCGGAGTCAGACTAGGTGCAAGTACCGATTGTCTACAGCATCTGAGTAAATAATAGCTTACCAACTTTGCATATAAGAATGAAGATACTTTTTGAACCATTTTTTGGAAAGGGGGTGTAAAAAAAAAAAAAAAAAAAAAAAAAAATGTAAAACTTATTTGCCATCAAATTTTGAAACTCATTATATTTTACTCTCATAAAACTTTGCACAAACGTAAATAACTAAGCATTAATACTTATTAAAATAAACCCTATACATTATACTATCATAGGCATCTGTTCATCTCATGAGATAAAGGTAGCATCCTGTTTTGTCAAAATCCAGTCCTTTGGTGGTATGACTCAAGTGACTTTTCCAGGATGCAAGCATGCGCAATGGCATATGGGTGTTGACCCCCACTCCCTCTCAGCCATACCGATCCAAAGGAATGCCGAAAAAATTAATATATATATACATCCAGACATAATAAAGTTGCACCGTTACTGTATGCAGATTTTAATACTTCTTAAAACCTAAAAGAAGGACTTCAGTAAATTTTACGGTACAATCAAACATATCCTAATATACCCAAGCAGCATTTAAATATAACCCAGTATCCAGTAGCAGTTAAATAAGTCCATTAACTAGCTTAAAATGTAGCAATATAATTTACGAAGATATAAAGACACTTAGGCAAACATTGATAAACATGCCTGCAATAAGACAAGAGGCCAAAACAAAGGTTTTTTTTTTCGTTCCACATGACAACATTTTTATTTTAACTACCTCCACTCGTCGGCAATGTTTGTTTTAAAAAGCGATGATTAGAATTGGAACATAATGAAAGTGAATTTATACATTTTCTTTTTTCCCTGGAAAATTTACAACAAAAATATTATGCACTATTTAATAGATTGTTTATTTGCAAGAATAATTTCATATTTACAACATTCTAAAAACTAACACAATGCAATATTTATCATTTATCAATTTATAAAGAAATAAATATGAAAACAACTTTTAATTCATAAATTTATAAACATTTACCAAATGATTAAAATATGTGAACCAACTATAAGGAAATCTTTATTATTTACCATTTTATAAAGTTTGAATCCATTGGCAATTAACTGATGTTTTAACAATCATTCCAACAAATATAATAAATAGTGTAAATAAACAATCTAATAAATAAATAGTGTTTATTATTTTTGTTGTTAATTCTCAAGAACAAAGAAAATGTATAAATTCACTTATGTATGTTTAGGTTTTTTTTTTTATGAATAATCAAGAGTGGTCTACCCTTGTTTTGTTACTCTCCTCTTTGAGGGAGTTATTTTTGTTTACTGGGACTATAAAAGGACACTATACGTGAACCTTGTATTCTCAGTTGAATAAAGCTTTCTTAAATCCTACACCTGCATACTTTTGTCATTAGTTTTATTACATTTCTAATCATCGTTGTTTAAAAACAAACATTACCGAAGAGTGAAGGTAGTTAAAAAAGCAATGTCAAGATAAAGAAAAAGACAACAAAAAAAAAAAAAAAAAATTTGACACTATGTACTGTTGGCATGTTTATCCATGTTTTCCCACACTTCTATCAATCTTTGACAGGACACACCCATATACCCATGACCCACAAAAACAATACCTTAATTTAAATAATTTCAATTTAAAATAATTTAAGTATCTGCTACTTTTTGTCAGATTAAGGTATGCTTAGTAAATACCTATATATTTGATGCATGAGTGAAAATCAACCAACCACAAAAATAAAGGAAATAAAATTATTATGAAAAAGAAAAAAAAAAACAATCTATCAATGTCTCCAACTGGAATGTTTTTTTTTGACATTTCACAATTCAATTTCCGGCATACTGAACTCGACACAGTCATATAACTTGTCCCAAAACAGAAATCCACCAGACATGACAATACCTAAAGGGAACAAGACTTTTAAAAAACGACAAAAACCTTGATGCTCCCGCCCGGCGTTGTCGTAGAGGATCGTCTGCTGGCGTTGCACTTCCTGGTGCAGGGACTTAACTTCACTTTCTGACATCTGCAGATCATGGAGTTTGTTGCGTAAGGTTTCATTTTCCATTACCAGGACAGCTTCTCGGTCCTCAAGGTCCTTCAGACGAGTGCTTAACTGGTCACGCTCTTCACTGAAACCCTCAACCAAACCTGAAGAAATGTCCAGAAAGAAAAGAAAAATAGAAATGAGCAGGGTTAGGTGGTACATCAATTCTTATACAGTGGTCATGTAGTAAAATGTTTTTTGTTTACGTTTTTTAAATTAAGAAGTGGTTAAAAATCAGGAGGGAATTCTGCATTAATTCATTTCCATCTTATAGCAATGCTTTTAGGTCATTAAGAGAAGGTGCTGAAAATTTAGTGATCTGATCAACTTCCCAGTATCCAAACATGAGATTTTAAAAAAAAGATTAATTATAGCTCAGGTGACAATACTTCAGCAACCATTCACAAACCATTTTCTTTTGTACTTTGATATTAGTCTTAATGCTTATCTAATAATTACCAGATTTGGGAGTTACGGTAAGGTAGTGTTCGTATTATCATTTATTATGACAAGAGAAGGAGAAGAGATTAACAATTAAGTTGTTCATATAATTGTAACAGAGAGCATTAAAAGAAAGTGAAGAGGAGAAAACAGAGGAAAGGAAAAAAATGGAAGGGGAACGGGGAGCAAAGAAAAATAAGGGGAAACGGGGAGCAAAGAACAATAAGGGGGAACGGGGAGCAAAGAAAAATAAGATTGATTGATTGAATCAGCTTCTATGGCTTATCAACCCATTGCAGGTTATTTTAAGTCTGAAAAATATTTTTAGCTTGTAAGAATTTTTTTAAAGATAATTTAGTGATACAAGTCTTACTAATTAACCCATAGACTGAGGGAGAAGAGATGAATTCATACCTTTCTCAAGAGTATTTGCAAGTAAGTGAATATAATGAATCTGAGTGGAATTGGAACCTGGCTCTCTGATTAATTCCATTATCCATTACACCACACACACACACACACACACACACACATCCGAGCTAACAGCAAACGGTATTTCCAAGTGGTCACTCATCTAAGTACTGACCAGGCTTGATGTTACTTAATGTCAGTGATTATACAGGAATCAGAATGTCAACGTGATATGGCTGTAAGCCAGTAAAAAAAGAAAGGGAGCTAAAGAAGAAAAAAAAGGGAGCTAAAGAAGAAAAAAAAGGGAGCAAAAGAAGAAAAAAAGGGAGCAAAAGAAGAAAAAAAAGGGAGCAAAAGAAGAAAAAAAAGGGAGCAAAAGAAGAAAAAAAGGGAGCAAAAGAAGAAAAAAAAGGGAGCAAAAGAAGAAAAAAGGGAGCAAAAGAAGAAAAAAAAGGGAGCAAAAGAAAAAAAAGGGAGCAAAAGAAAAAAAAGGGAGCAAAAGAAGAAAAAAAGGGAGCAAAAGAAAAAAAGGGAGCAAAAGAAGAAAAAAAAGGGAGCAAAAGAAGAAAAAAGGGAGCAAAAAAAGAAAAAAAGGGAGCAAAAAAAGAAAAAAAGGGAGCAAAAAAAGAAAAAAAAGGGAGCAAAAGAAGAAAAAAAGAGAGGAAAGGGAGCAAAAGAAGAAAAAAAAGCGAGGAAAAGGAGCAAAAGAGGAAAGGGAGCAAAAGAGGAAAGGGAGCAAAAGAGGAAAGGGAGCAAAAGAGGAAAGGGAGCAAAAGAGGAAAGGGAGCAAAAGAGGAAAGGGAGCAAAAGAGGAAAGGGAGCAAAAGAGGAAAGAAAAAAAAGAGGAAAGAAAAAAAAGAGGAAAGAAACTCCTTAGTATTTACTCCTGAGTAAAAAAAAAAAAAGAAAAGAGAAATGGAGTAACTGGAGTAAAATAAATAAAATAAAAAAAAGAGCAGCAATTAAGGAAAAATGATGATACCTTGTGATTTGTGCAATTCTAATGCCAAATGTTCTCTCGAGTTAATCTCTTGTTTTAGTTGCTCAGACATTTCCTGCAGACGTTGGTTCAAATTCTGGACGTCTCCATCTTTACTCCTTAGACTGTCCAACAACTCTTGTTGCATTGTCTTTGATTCAAGTAACTGCTGTGTTGTTTCCTCCATCATTTCAAGGAGCCGCATGATAGAACTTTGCAGACGGCTGCTTGTATCTGGAAAAAAGATTATATAAATCAAATATAAAAATAAGCCTTTTAGGAGCCAGTTCATTCTTCCAAACATGTATTATGATTTAATGCAGATGAAAGCAAGCTGAAAAGTGGAATCAAAACGTTTGACTAAATTTTTATTTGCAAATGATGATCTTCCTTTTGATCAAAAGCAGAAACAGAAATTGGCCATAACAGAAGTCAATGATTCTTCAAATTAAACTGAACATCAAACTACTCCCTCCACCATAACTATCCATCTGTTAGAACAGTCCATAAAGTAGTTGGATAATAGTCAAAATTTAAAATTTAATGAGTTCTGTAACATGTTCTATAGATGCTCAATAGAGTTTCAATCTGGTCAGTGTGTGGGGCAATGGAGCAACTCAAAATCAACTGAGTGTTCTAAGAATCTGTTTTATGCCAACCAGATTTCATTAGGAGGTGGTGTTACTTTGTTGAAACCATCACTGGTAAATATGGCAAGCATAAAAAGATACAAATTGTTAGCTACAAGTCATTACATATCTGTGTCTATGGCTGCTACTGTGGCAATACCTCTTTACCTATGACACGAGGCCACTATCACGCATGGGGTTACAGAAGGGTTGGAGGAAGAGCAGATAGGAGTGGTAAAAGAGAGGATGTGGAGAAAGAGAAAGACAGTGGGTCAATCAAGGCAAGGGGGTTACAGAAGATTTGGAGCGAGAGCAGATAGGAATGAAAGATGAAAGGATGTGGAGAAGGGAAGTGGATAGATCAAGGCAACTGGAGATGTCGATTGACGCTACACTTAAACCGTTGGAGATTGTATTTGTCAGGGAAACAGTAATAGGGAAGGGAGTTCCATAGGCGAGATGTGCGAGACATGAAGCTATTGGAGTAGAAGAGACGTCTACATCTAACAGTTTCAACGGTGAAGGGGTGGGAACGGGATGCCAGCCTCGTAGGACGTTTAAATTCACGAGGCCTAGGGACAAGCGAAAGCAACTCCTCGGAGCAATTACCGTGAAAGTAATGGGACAGGGTTAAGTAGGGGGGAAAAAAAAAATTATTTGCACTTCTATGTCTAATTTTTTGATACCTCCGTTTATACTTGAAACACGCTCAGAATGTGACCCCAAATTATCAAACTGGTTTATTTAATCCTAAATAAATTAATACCATATTTTCTGGCTTACAAGACGCACTTTTTTTTCCTAAAAAAAAAAATACCCTGAAAAATACGTGTGTGTCTTCCAACATGTCAGGCAACGCCCAGGCTCAAGTAAGCTTGGACAGTCACCTAATTGGCTTGACTGACAGGGACGTGGATTTCTATGTTGAGTCATTACACTATAACCATAGCTATCTAATTCAGCCTTTTATATGATATAACCCCAGTACTTAGCTGTTACAAGTATTTCCAAGACTATAAACCTTCCTGGAGCTGAGCCACAAGCTTAAACATGCTCTGTTTACTAGCACGGTGGCCTTTCTGCTCTTGACTAGTATGTCATTGCCATATAAACAAAATCAGACGAGTGCTTAATGTTAACAATATGTGGCACCAGTATGTGAGGGAGGCATGGTGAATGTGTTGTATGAGAATTACTTTTTTTTCTTAGAAATTTCTTTCCAATATTAGGGTGCGTCTTCCAAGCTGCAGCATTTTGTAAGCCAAAAAAATACAGTACTAGCCAAAATCCTGTCTTGCAAACATTTTTATGAATAAATTTATGTATAAGTAAGGGTATACAAATAAAAAGATTTGAAATGGAGAACTTTTTCCATTCCACTGAAACAGACACTAAACACTTCCCTTCTTTTTTAAATTTTCTCACTGAATCCTAGTAGGGTCTTTGATATGTTAGATCCATGTTTTTACTCTTCAGCTAAAACAAATTGTCCATTATGAGGCATTGGCAATGGTCGTAGGAACTAATTAACCAGCAGAATTATAATAGAGATATTTCTTAGTGCACCAATATCTTGCGATAATTAAAGAATGGCGCCTTTGAGAAAAGAAAAGACAAGATGGGGCATTATCAAAAAAAAAAAGTCAAGATCTGTTGGAGATGAGCTACAATAATTTGCAAAAATAATTTGAAAATCTGTAGACTAAAATTAATCATTACTTCTTTTTTTTTAATCATTTCACCTAAAGCAAGGCAATAATGTGACTAAGACATGAAAGGTTACTGAGTGTGAAAGATTTTAAAAAATGTACGTTTCACCAATGATACAGCAGAAAAAGAATTTTATTTCTTACCGACAAAACAAAAATGTAGTAAATTTCCTAGATACAACCTTCAATTTAAACAACAGAACATACAAACCATAGAGAAAAACAAAGAACAACACAATATATATTAAAAATTCCAACCACCACCCTACCAAATTTGAACACCCACCCATATCTTTCAACAAATTCTAGCAACTAAAATAATATATTTGTTGAAAATAAAAATACAAATCAGCCCTAAAAAACAATGGATATTCAAACGAACTAGAATATAAAAAGGAAAACAATACACAAAACATAACTTAGTTCAATCCATCCTATAACAAAACAATAAAAACTGGCAAAATATTCTTCAAACTAAGTGAAAAATATTTCCCTAAAAACAGCAAATTATCAATAAAAATAAACTAAATCACTTACAGTTGCATGGATAGCATGGTCAAAAATAATAACCAAGCACAATAAAAAAAAAATTTAAAAAATACTCAACAAAATCAATAACAATCAGTAGAATAATACTGTCAAATGTAAAAAAGAAAATTTCCCACTTAATAAATGTTTAACCAATAACATAATATACAAAGCTACTGTAACTAATAATACTAACACAGGTTTGTTTATATAGGTGGTACAGAAAAAAGAAAAGATATATAACCACAAAATATCTTTTGATAGAAAAAAAAAACATGGCAACAAGACAACTCTATCAAAATACATATGGACCCAAAAAGAAAACAATAAAAAACAATATCTCCACAAAATTAAATGGGAAATTACAAAAATGACACCCTCAAACAGCAAAAACTGCAAACTATCCTCAGAGGAAAAATTATAAATAATTAATTTTAGAAGCCAAACCAAACTAAATAAGAAAAATTAGATAAGTGCAGACATATAAACAAATATTTACTTTGTCACTCACTGAAAGCAAATTTCAATCATTGAGTAAGTGATTCTATACAGCTGACAGTTTATATATTTCTGGACAAGTTTGGCACTATGCATGACATACATATGAAGTCATTATTTGATGAGGTTATTTTTAAGTAAATATTTTAGTTTTGTACAGTATGTTAAATTCATACATAAGAATTTTTAGTAAATAAGTGAATTATTTGAATTGGTTTAATTAACAATAGAAACAAGACAGTAGACACACAAAAATTATTGAATATCAGTCAACATAAAAAATAAATTATGTGTGTACTGCCTACATACAGATAGAAAATGAATTCAGTAAACATAAAAACAGAAAGGGGTTTAAGACAAGAATGTATCTTCTCACCAATCTTATTCAAACTATACAGTGAGGCTATTCAGAAAGTCCTACTAGGGTTTATTATTGACGTCCACAATCTTAACATAAAATATGCAGATAACAGTGTTGATAGCAGACAGAGAAAGGAAACTACAAGAATTCTGACAGTGAAAGAAAGCAAGAAGAAAGGACTATCAATTGTAAGATGACAGAATGTATGATAGCAAAAGGAACAGCCCAACATGCAAATTACGCATTGGAGATACCAAAATCAAACAAATACAACAATTTAAATATCTGGGAAGTGTATTGACATAGGACAGAAAGTGAGACACTGAAATCCAAAGGCGTATTGGGATAATAAAATAGATCTTTCAAAAGCTAAGCTAAGTATTAAGAAAAAGAAAAACTTCATTAGAAACAAAGAAAAGAGTACTGAAATGTTAAGCAATATCAGCCCTCCTACATGACAGTGAATACTGGACAATCCCCTCACAGATGAAGAAGAGACTTGAAGCATCAGAAATGTGTTTCTACAGAAGGATGCTGAGAATACCATAGTATACATGTGAGCAGTATCTGTCTATATTTCTGAGATGAGGTATTATGTACACTATATTCATTATTCGGACTATTGTCCTCATCTTTGTCACCATATTACAACGTTTCAGATGTTGTACACTCCAGCCTTGTTCAGGTGGTTGGAATGTCGAACAGAACCCTTTATTTCGCTCACTGAGATAGACTGTTCTAGTTCCACATGCCATGTTTAATGGATATCAGTTATCTCCTGTTAATTACCTCTCCAAGTTCTCCACTGTCCTCAAGGACACATGGCATTGGTTAGATCCAGTGACAGTACCCAAAGAGTGTGAGTTCAATACCTGGTTAAGGCAGTGGAGAACTGGAGAGGGGAATTAACAGGATATAACTGACATCCATTAAACATGGCACATGGAACTAGAACAGTCTACCCCAGTAAGCGAAATAAAGGCTTCAGTTTAACATTCCAAGACACCTGAAGAAGTCTGGAGCGTACAATGGCCAAAATGTTGCAATAAATATGGCGACAAAGATGAGGACAATAGTCCGAATAATGTAAATAGTGAACATGTGAGCAACGATGAAGTTTTAGAGAAAATGGAAACAAAAAGGACACTTATACGTAACATCAAGAAGTGATCGTTGAAATTTCTGGGACACATAATAAGGAAAAGGGGCTTGGAAAATTTGATACTCAAAGGACAGATTGAAGTAAAAGACAAGAAAAAAATGCACAATCTATATAGTGATCTTGACTAAATGAATAGTGGAAAAAATTTTAAGCAAGATAACAAAAAGACCAAATTTATTAAGAGCTACAAAGGACAGGAAATTGTGGAGAACCATGTTCTCAAAAGACACAACACAAAGAAAGAAGAAGTGCATATTGTAAACATCCAGGTGTTATATGAAATGGTTTTATTTACAATATTTGGTTGATTTACTGTTTTTATTTTCCAGCATATCAATCTGTATGGGTTATTTAATGTTGAAATCTAAATGTTTTGTACAGTTTGGTTTGTTTTACGACATATCAACCTCAATTGGTTATTAAATGCCAACAAAATTTTTATTGCTGGTAATATTTTTTTTACAAAAAAAAAAAAAATTGCTGGTAATGTTTTTCTTCAAAAAATGTATAGCTGTTTGTATTGCTAGTAATTTCTTTTTTAAAGTATTGCTGATAATTTTTTCCTTCAAAAATTTATTGGTGGTTATAATTTTTTATTTTTACAAAGTATTACTGCTATTAAAACCTATTTTTACACTTAGTGTTTTGACTCCAGTTTTTTTTTTGGGGGGGGTAACTATTTACCCATAGTTGGGACCCTAACAGGTGCTACCACCCCAGGTCAGAATGGACCTAGGAACACCAGCAATTAAGAGCGGGTTCCACACTCCTCAAAACCTCCCGATCAGAGGCCTTACTGTTGGACATAGTTTATTGTCTTACCCAGGACGCGGATATAGTTTATCATTATACCCAGGACGATTCTTAACCTATAACTGGAGAGAGAAGAGATGGATTCATAACTTTTCCAAGGGTACCGATGCGTAAGTGAATATAACAAACCAGACTAGAACTGGAACTCGGCACGGATTAACAATTCTGAGTCATTATTTATTACATCACCTGCATATCCATGCTTACAGCATCTGGTATTCCCAATTTCTTTTCTCGCACTTCTTGATAGTGGAACTCTCTTCCGTTTACTTGCTTCCCTGGAAACTACAATCTTCAAAAATTTAAATGCAACGTCAATTGCCATCTTCTATCATCTTGAACCCCATTCATCTTTTATCTTTTCCTCAATCCCCACTATACCCAGTTTTTTCTCTCACTTTCACTCTCTGTAGCATCCTGTGTACTAGTGACATTCTTGCCTTGCTTGTGGTGAAATGATTGGAAAAAAAAAAAAAGAAAAAAAGTTACCCATCTAGGTAATGACCAGGCTTGACATTGCTTAACTTCAGTGACTGTACAAAAATTCAATGTGATGTGGCAGTAAGCTTTATTTACAATAGGCACCATTTATTAATATAAGCAGAATTACAGCATTAAAAATGAGATGCTATGGAACTATTCTAGGTACTGTCTACGTAGACTTCGTCACAAATGATGCAGTATGAGACACCATGAAACAAAAAACAGACCCAATGGAAAACCTCTTAACCACCAACAAGGAGAGAGAGTTGAAATGATATGGACATGTCCCAAAAGCCAACTGTCTTTTCCCCCTGCTATCCTATAAGGTACCACCTTAGGCAAAAGATGAAAAGGAAGTCAGAGGGAAAAAAATGGGCTGATATCACTGAGTGAACTGAAAGATCATTTACAGAGACTCAGACATTGACATGCAACCAAGACAAGTGGAAGGAGCTGGTTAGGTTCTCAGCTATCCGATGACCACACCTGGTCATGAGGCTGATGGTAATGATTATCATAATTTATTTTAATTAAAACTGCAATAATAATACTGACTAAATATTAAAATAAAAAATTAATTAACTGTAAATAAGTTTCAGTGTTTATTTAATATTTCAATATTTTTATTATATGTCCAAAGGCAAACATGTAAGCCTTAAAAATCAAGAAAAAGAAATCTATCTGCACACAGAAAAAATTGATGCATATTTCTGCCCTTAAAACTGTCTTTGTTTTCAAACAATTTTAATGTCATATTTCTATACACGATGAAAAACCTTACAGAAAAAGTGCTGACAGGCATTTCGAAAGAGTGTCTAAGAAAATGATTCCATAACTAAAAAAAAACAACAAATAAAAAACAAACCCTAACATGGCTTAGCTTGACATTGGAGTAGAAATACTATTTATCCTTGACATTTCTATATATGAACTAAAAACCTTACAGAAAAAGTGCTGACAGGCATTTCGAAAGAGTGTCTAAGAAAATGATTCCATAACTAAAAAAAAAACAACAAATAAAAAACAAACCCTAACATGGCTTAGCTTGACATTGGAGTAGAAATACTATTTATCCTTGACATTTCTATATATGAACTAAAAACCTTACAGAAAAAGTGCTGACAGGCATTTCGAAAGAGTGTCTAAGAAAATGATTCCATAACTAAAAAAAAAACAACAAATAAAAAACAAACCCTAACATGGCTTAGCTTGACATTGGAGTAGAAATACTATTTATCCTTGACATTTCTATATATGAACTAAAAACCTTACAGAAAAAGTGCTGACAGGCATTTCGAAAGAGTGTCTAAGAAAATGATTCCATAACTAAAAAAAAAACAACAAATAAAAAACAAACCCTAACATGGCTTAGCTTGACATTGGAGTAGAAATACTATTTATCCTTGACATTTCTATATATGAACTAAAAACCTTACAGAAAAAGTGCTGACAGGCATTTCGAAAGAGTGTCTAAGAAAATGATTCCATAACTAAAAAAAAAACAACAAATAAAAAACAAACCCTAACATGGCTTAGCTTGACATTGGAGTAGAAATACTATTTATCCTTGACATTTCTATATATGAACTAAAAACCTTACAGAAAAAGTGCTGACAGGCATTTCGAAAGAGTGTCTAAGAAAATGATTCCATAACTAAAAAAAAAAACAACAAATAAAAAACAAACCCTAACATGGCTTAGCTTGACATTGGAGTAGAAATACTATTTATCCTTGACATTTCTATATATGAACTAAAAACCTTACAGAAAAAGTGCTGACAGGCATTTCGAAAGAGTGTCTAAGAAAATGATTCCATAACTAAAAAAAAAACAACAAATAAAAAACAAACCCTAACATGGCTTAGCTTGACATTGGAGTAGAAATACTATTTATCCTTGACATTTCTATATATGAACTAAAAACCTTACAGAAAAAGTGCTGACAGGCATTTGAAAGAGTGTCTAAGAAAATGATTCCATAACTAAAAAAAAAACAACAAATAAAAAACAAACCCTAACATGGCTTAGCTTGACATTGGAGTAGAAATACTATTTATCCTTGACATTTCTATATATGAACTTTACAGAAAAAGTGCTGACAGGCATTTCGAAAGAGTGTCTAAGAAAATGATTCCATAACTAAAAAAAAAACAACAAATAAAAAACAAACCCTAACATGGCTTAGCTTGACATTGGAGTAGAAATACTATTTATCCTTGACATTTCTATATATGAACTAAAAACCTTACAGAAAAAGTGTCGACAGACATTTCGAAAGAGTGTCTAAGAAAATGATTCCCTAAATAAATAAAAAAATAAATAAATAAAACGACATGGCTTAGATTGAGAATGAAATACAAATATTATTTACCCTTGACACACTCAAACTGCATATATGGACATAATGGAAATCAATTTGAAAAGAATTAAACAATGTTTTTTTTCATTCACACATGTACAACACAGGCAAGACAATGTGTGCATATCCAAACACATGCCGTTATAATTAGTATTTTTATTTTCATGCAATCATAACATTTACTGTAATGCCAAGGAAAACAAGACAGACACACTGACACTTAATATCTGTAGTGTAATATAAATGAGATACATTAAAGAAAGTTAAATGACTATCAGTTTTTTTTTGGGGGGGGGTGCTACACTCTCTATGGTATCACAGAAAAAAAATATAAATACACAACAAGGACATGGGGGAAGCAGACAAAAAAAAATAATAAAAACCTGGAGACAGGCATAAACATTAGAGTGGGTATGAATTATAAAGACATATGCATGTGTCTGCATGGAGGTTGGGGAGGGATAGAAATGAGTCAGTGCTTGAGGAACTGGCAATATGGAGGGATAGTTTTCTGAAAATGTTGAAACAGATGTACATGTGTTTTCAGATTAGAGAGAGAGAAAGAAAATACCAAAAAACTGTGTTTATGGATTCAGGTGTATACATTTGAAACAGACTGTATTCAATTGATGTCTGGATTTTATTTTTAAAATCCCAATTATAAACCATGTCTTAAGAATAAACTAGGCAAACATTTCTCACAATGTAAATCTGTACATTAAGTGGTATACATAAGCGTACACAAAGTAAGTATGAAAATAAATGATATATAGACTGACACGAGATGTGTGTCAGAGGTTCATCATGCATTTGCACATTTTATATATATATATATATATATATATATATATATATATATATATAAAACCCACACATTTATGTCTATAAATTAAAAAAAAGGTATGAGAAACGAACACAAGTATACACACAAAAATGCACACGTGTATGGTGTGTATTTGACACACACACACGTATATATATATATATATATATATATATATATATATATATGTGTATATATATATATATATATGTGTATATATATATATATATATATATATATATATATAACCCACACATTTATGTCTATAAATTAAAAAAAAGGTATGAGAAACGAACACAAGTATACACACAAAAATGCACACGTGTATGGTGTGTATTTGACACACACACACGTGTATATATATATATATATATATATATATATATATATATAACCCACACATTTATGTCTATAAATTAAAAAAAAGGTATGAGAAACGAACACAAGTATACACACAAAAATGCACACGTGTATGGTGTGTATTTGACACACACACACGTATATATATATATATATATATATATATATATATATATATATATATATATATATATATATATATATATATATATAACCCACACATTTATGTCTATAAATTAAAAAAAAGGTATGAGAAACGAACACAAGTATACACACAAAAATGCACACATGTATGGTGTGTATTTGACACACACACACACATATATAAATAAATAAAGGTAAACATATTCATATGTATACAGTCAAAAAGGTATGTAAGAGGAACAACACGTATACACACAAAAATGCACATGTCTGTATGAGTGTGATACAAGAGGAAAAATTTTGTAATTATGTGGCAATAAATATCAAGATCAGAATATTTGTGGGGGAGAGTTTTTATTTTTAGTTGGTCTGATGACATTTCAACACCCCCTTTATATAGGAAAAGATTTATATTCATTTTGTTGGTGCATATATAAGAAGAGAGGGGAAAGAAAGAGCTATGCATAATGACATAAGAGTTTGGGGGGGGGGGTCATTTCCACAACTTTATCGATACACAGTTGTGTTTGTTTACATATTTGACAAAGACACACATGCATCTGCCATTGTACTGAAAATTAACAGAGAAAGCCGCACAAACTTTGAGGGAAAAACAGCATTTGGATGAAAACTCTAAAAAGGAGCAGAAACTGCTTTAATTTTACCCATTTTATTTCCACCCAGGCTGATTTACATTACAAAAAACACAGACTTAACAAAACATTTACCTAGAAATATATAGTCACAATTTAATCTGAAATATGTTAGATAGTTGCTGAATACTGATAATATAAAATAATTAAATAAAACAAATTGTATGCATAATCTAAAATAATTGATAATTTTGAATGTTATGAATTATGTGGTTGTGAGGTTATTTGACATAATATAAAAAACAAAGAAAAAAACGTACATGTGTAAATATACGTGTAAGTTAACGTGTGAGCATGTGTGTGTAGTAAAAAAGAAGTACATTTTAACTGGTTCTAAACTTAAATGTTACATTTTAAATAAAAAATCTACCTCATAATAATTTGAAATTTTTGATTAGTGTTTCTCTAGAGAGGTATATTTCAAAAGATTTGTCAAATGTCTGGTCTTGAAGAATATTTCAACCTGGAACTCTTGAGTCAGACAATTAAAACGTCAATTTAACTTTCACTGACTTATTGAATAAAAAAAAAAGATTTATACAAAAAATTAAAATAACTGACATATTTTAGTTACTTATGAAGCAGTGTTTACTCAAGTGGATTTCATACAAAAGAGACATACAAACAATGAGCGGTTCTCTTCCTGTTTTGTCTCAATGCAGGAACGCAAAACATAGAAAGTCCAGTGAAAAGAAATTAATAGTTTCACACACACACACACACAAAAAAAAAAATTCACCAACTTTTTCATTCGGACCAAAAAACAAAAAAAGGATAAAAATCACCTCTTTTGTAGAAAAAATATCCCAAAATATCAATGTACACTCTCCAAAATTAGCAACTTCCTGGTCTGCCTGCTTTTCAACATATTCAAACTTTATTGCCACAGGAGGGTAAAGAAGGGGAAAATTGGGACTGGAACAGAAGGGTGTAGCAGCCAACATCCCAAACCATTGTTATAGTTTTCCAGACTGGGCCTCTCTAGAAAGACCCTACCCATGCCCTACCTTTTTAATTTCAATCAGTCCACATCTGTCACCATAGCAACATCACTCTCCTCTTCCCTTGATGATCACCATCATCACAATAACATTCATAGAAGAAAGAAGGAAAGGCTAACAGAGTGCAAACACTGATTTACTCTCCTTTTGTCTCTCCTTGCTCTCCATTATAAATGAGCGATGACATAAGAAATAGAATGATGAAACAAGTCTCTGGGCAGGGAATCCCCCTTTAGAAGCAGCAAAGAAGCCTGCCATTCTACTTACTTGTCTGAGAAGTTGATAAACACCAAGAAATTTAAAGAAAAGACAATCAAAATCATCCAAGAAACATCTAATATGTTCTTTCGGAAATCAATATTGCTTTAATGAAAGATGATTTCAAAACTATGCAGGAAAAATTTTATATATATATATATATATATATATATATATATATATATATATATATATATATATATGTATGTATATGTGTCATCCACAGACAGTTTTGCTGTAACACAGCTCATCAGTGTGGCTAGACATATTACTTTAAACATTATTTTTAGTGGATACTTGTATTTGAGTAGACAGTAATGTTTGCAGTGAGGAAAAAGATGTTAAAAAATAATAGGCATTGGAAGAACAACAAATTTCACTTTCTACTCATAAAATTTATCTTCTTTCAGGTCTGGAACTTTTCAGCACCCTCTCATATCATTTAGATCATTTGATCAGATTTTATAAAATGAGTTAGGCCAAAAACATTTCAGCAACCCTGTACAAAAACAGTAATTAAAACCTTTTCTCTATTTATATTGTTTACAGACTAATATCCTCATCTTTGCTAATATTATTTGTGATAAGATCAGTGTACCCTCCAGTTTTCTTCAGGTGTCAGTTGATCTGGTGAATATCAGGGAATTTCAAACTGAAGCCTTTAAAAACATTGTGATGACAACAAAGACGAGGATATTAATTGAAATGTAATTATAAATAACACTTCATTTAAGAAATTCAAGTTTTTTTCTAATATTCATAAAATGTAAACAATATTAAGTATCTTGTTAACATATATAAGTTAAAATTTATAGCACATAGGTATCTCCTATTTTCTTCTCAACCTCTGAAGGCCCTTTGTTGGATGCAGGCTTTCTCCAGACTCCTGGAGAGGAATGAACCATTACCCTACCGTGCTGGTCCATTGCATGTTGGTAGGAAGAGATATGGCAGGCTTAGGTCATCAGGTCTCTTTTTGATTCATATGGTGGAGTAATAGGTAGTGGCTCGGATTGAGGAATCAGAGAGCTGAGTTCGAATTCCAGTCGAATCCATTACATTCACTTACGTGCTAATACCCTTGGGAAAGGTATGAATCCTCTTCTCCCCCCCCCCAGCTATGGGTAAATAGCAGGTCAGACCGGGTTCTATAGCCTTGGATGGTAACTGATCTACTGCGGAAAGAAATGGCGACCTACTGCGGGGGAAAAAAACAGCCTTGTCAGTCATGTATCAAAAGATACATGATCACCTAAGCGTGTATCACACATGGCACATAACTGACTGAATGTAACAAACCCAACTGGAATTTGAACTCGGCTCTCCAATTTCTCATTCCGAACCATTATCCACTACACCACCATACATCCAAACTTAAAGCACTTAGTAATACCAAGCAGTCACTTAAAATGGTCACTTTACTGTACCGCTCTAGTAAGTACCTGACTCTTCATGCTATCCTCTACCTTTACAAGAGCCAGATCAGGCCTAAAATGGAGTATCTCTGTCATATTTTGGCAGGAGCTGCCCAGTCCTCACTTTCCAGTCCAAAAGTGTCTCAGAGTCCCTGTAGGTGACAAATTATTTTCCAACCTCTCTCACATGTGGGATGTGGCAAGCCTCTCACTCTTCTACCACTACTTCCATGGAAAGTGCTTGGACGAATTACATTCCTTGGTTCTGTCAGGCTTAACCTTCACAGCTAGGACCCGCCATGCCACTCACATAATAGCAAACCACCCTCATTCCAAGCTTATTCCATTGGTGAGAAATAAATTTCACTTGAACAGCTTCTTCCCATGAACCATGGTTCTGTGGAACAGATTCCCAAGAAGATGTTTCCTCAATCATTACAATCTTAACCTGTTCTCAAGTCTATGGTTAACCATTATCTTCACTTCCTATCCACATAAACTGCCTCTTACTGTCACCCTCTACCTCAAGTGACCTCCGGGACTTATACAGAGTGAACCACATTGTAAAAAAAAAAATAAAATTTAAAAAAAAATAAAAAAATACTGACCAGCTTTGACTTTGCTTAACTTTGGTGATCAGACGAGAACTGGTATTTCAATTTTACAAGTATATAAATATACTAATTAGAAAAGGATAGGAAAATATTTTAATTTTTCAAGGGCTGAGGGTTTTTTTATGTCTGACATGAAATGTTTAATGCCAGAGGTAAATTTCACATTTCATTCCCTGAGCAAGCCCCACACAGGTGAAATAAGATCTAAAAAAAAAAAATGTATATAATTATTTTATCAAAGCAGAAAAAGATTTTTAAAATCTATTTATAAACAGAAGTTTTAAAAATTCTCACAAGGGAATATATTTCAGATGACAATCAAAAGATTAATTTCAACTGGTGACATGGCCAGGTTTTGTAATTGGATCACCTAATTGTCTAAAGTCCATTTTAAACAAACCAAGAATAAAAAATAGCCATGTCAATTTTAACTGTTTAATAATGATAAAATTAAACTCTATCCAATTATCAAGTCTTTTATTTCACACTGTTGAGTAGAGTCTTTATAAACATTGTGTTCATTTTTTAGCTTAAAAATGAAACTATATTATAGAAAGACGATTTCTAAAGTCTGTTTCCTAGAATATGACATATACTTAAAGGAGAGTACAAATATTGAAATATGGAAACAAAGATAAAACATCAGGCCAAAAGAATCAATATAGAATAGTAACAACATTTTATCACAGTAAGAAATATTTTATATTTGATTTTTTTTTTTCAATTTATAAGTAAAACAAAGAAAAACTGCTGCAAAATGTTTTCAACCAAATGGAATCAGGATAGAGAATTTCTTTCATAAGCTACTGAACTGAAATTAAGCAACTGCAACACATGTCAGTGTGGCTGAACTAACTAAATAAAAATTAAACAGAAAGAGTTAATATTATTTTATACTGTATTCAAGAATTCTACCAATTTCACTAGTTTAGTTCCATTGGAATTTTTTTTTTTTTTTTTTTTAAGCGTTTCACCCCAAGCAAGGCGGGAAGCCACTAGCATGCAAGGGGTTACAGAGAGTTGGAGCTAGAGCAAATAGGAGTGATAGAGGAAAGGATGAAGAGAAGGATAGGGGATAGATCAGGGCAACTGGAGATGCCGATTGACATTACATTTGAATAGTTGGAGATTGTAGCTATCAGGGAAACAGGAAGAGGGGAGGGGGTTTCACAGGCGAGAGCTGCGAAAGATGAAGTTATTGGAGTAGAAGTAACGGCTACATTTAACAGTCTTTCTTTTCTATGAATTAGAACAAAGCATAAAAAAATTAAGCAATACAAGTACTGGTCAAAAATCATAATATGGTCAAGTTACTTATAAAAAAAAATTATTTGTATTGTTTCAATTTACTCTACAGAGAATGAGTGGTCAATATCAGAGATATCTGTAGGATGACTGTGCAAAGATTATAGGCTATAATTACATATCTTTGACCATTTCAACATTCTCTTGATGGTGGAGTGTGTTCTCAATTCAGCTGATTTTCAATACAAAACTAATGATCAATTTTTAGTATTCCAGGCTCATCCATCTATTTAGATGAATGAAGCCAGTGAAGTTTGGGGATTTACTGAGTTGTGAACAGTTTAACATAAAATGCCATTCTTTTCTGTTTATTAGAACTATGTGTGAAATGTTAAAGTAACCTTAGTATGAATTCTTGGGCAAAAATTAATCAACCTGAGTACCAGTCAAAATCATAAGTTGCTTGTTAAAAAAAAAAATTACATATTTCGGTATGACTTCATACTGAAAAATTCTTTTAACTGCCTTCATTAATGGATTGTATGAATAAATATTTGATTCCCTGCCAGAGTAAGAAGAACCAAAACAGAATTTTTTTATTTTTTTTTATTACAAAATATCACCTCAGATACTCTCTAGTAACTATTAACAAACATTTGCATTATGTTTTCTGCTTATCAAAAACTACACTGAAAGTATAAGGGAGAATTTGAAAAATTATAAACAAACAGAAAATTTAGTCATGGTATGAAACCAGTAGTTGTAAATGAAGATTTTTTATAAAGAATTTTAAGTTTTTTGTTAACAGTCAGAATGCACAAATTTTCTTTTCTAAAGAAAATGAAGTCCATAGAACAGTTATTTATTTATTTTTTAACTACGATAATAGTTACTCTTCAGATCAAAATTAATAAAGGAGTATTTCCATGTAAAATTAATTCTTCAAAGTGATTTAACCAAAGTGTTTAAATAAAATTGTAATTTTTATAAAAAAAAAAAAAAAAAACTCAGAAAAAATTTAACTAATGTTTTTACATTTATTAATTCCTGAAACTAATATTTTAGCTTTTTTAATTTTTGTTATAGCATTAAAGCAAAGATTGAATGGATAAACATATTTGTTTTCTAAAGTTTTTGATCTTGTTTTTTTTTTTGTTTTTTTTTATTTGTTAACAACTATAAATGATAACATTAACAGCATTTTTCATTTCAGAATCGTCAGAGTCTATCTTGCACATTTACAAAGCTACCATTCACCCATGCATTAAATACTGTTGTGATATCTGGTCTGGTTGAGAGAATCCAATGAAGGACCTGCAATATAATCGGTCCTGACTTGGCATCTCAACTTCGGTCACTTTCTCAACGACAATTTGGAAACCTCTGCCTTTTCTACAAATATTTTCATGGCAACTGCCTTTTTTTTTTTTTTTACCTGGTGCTCCAACTACATGAATTTAGGCATACTACATCTAGGTCCCACCCATTTGCTGTTGAAATAGCTAAATGCAACCGCCACTTCTACTCCAACAGCTTCTTTTCTCACACTTCCTGCCTGTGGAATTCCCTTCTGTTTACTTGCTTTCCTGATAACTACAATTGTCAAAAATTTAAATGCAACATCAATCGCCATCTATCTTTTTGAATTCCGTTCATTTGTCCTCTCCTCAATCCTCCTTATACTCAGCCTTTTCTCACATTTTCACTCCCTGTAACCCCCCTGTGTACTAGTGGTATTCCCAACTTGTTTCAGTTGAAATGATGAAAAAACTAAAAGGTACCAAATTTTTTTCATAACAAAGTTATCGGGGGGGGGGGATAATTGTGGAATGTTGGTGAAAAAAAGTTAGTCTGGAGCTCTGATATACATAATACAAGGAAAAGGTTTTCTTAAGTAATCCTTGATAAACCGTAACACTTTCACAGATCATTAACTTAAAGCCCCATTATGCTGGCCATGTGCCAGAAATAGCTATAAAGAAAAAAGGACAGATCCAAACAGTATGTCCTGTTGGTAACAGTATTAGAAGATACCAAAATTTTCTGTTACTTACTCCCTCAAACCGCCACAAAATCAAATCTGACTCCAAACATTATAAGTGGATCAGTTTGTTGTCAAGACTGATTAATTCATTTTCTATGGCTTATCAACCCTTTGCATGTTATTTAAAGCCAGAAAATATTTTAAGATTGTAAATTTTTGGAGGAGAAGGGGGATAATAATAATGGCTTAGTGATACAAATCTAATTAACCCATAGCAAGAGGAAAAGAGATGGATTTATACCTTTCAGAAAGGTATTTCTGCATAAGTGAATATAATGAACCCAACAGGAATTGGAAGTTGGCTCTCTGATTAACAATTCTGAGCTATTATCCAGTACACTACCTGCACATCCAAGCTTATTGGTATTCCTAAGTGCTCACCCATCTAGGTACTGACCAAGCTTGACATTGCTTAACTTCAATGATTCTATGTCATGTGGCTGTAAGCCTGTCAAGATTGAATACTGAAAGTAATCAGCAATTTTTACGAAAAGAAGAGCTGAATTTTACTGTCCTTATTTTTATTTATTTTTTAATCATTTCACCCCAAGCAAGGTGACAATGTGACTAAGATGCAAGGAGCAACTGGGAATGAAAGAGAATGAGAAGACTTTAATGAGGAGAAAGGACAATAAAATGAAAGGGTTCAGAAAGACCGAAGATGGCACTGGGTGTTGCATGTAAATTTTTTCAAAGATTCTAGGTGGTAGGGAATCAAGAAATTGGAAGAGATTTCCACAGGCAAAAAGCTTAAGAACAGAAACTATTAATATAGAACTTACAATTACATTTAGCCATTCCAAGAGGAAACAGTGAGACCTAATTGCCAATCTAGTAATACATTTAAATTCATGCCGTCAAGGTACCAAGGAGAAAAGCTCATCAAAACAACTGCCATGAAAATATTTATAGACAAACTGAAGTCAAGATGCCAGGTCAGTATCGATTACATTACATGCCCTTCTTTGGATGTTGTTGAGAATTTCAACATATATAGCAGGAGCACCAGACCAGATATGGCAGTAATATTCCCTGTACAAACGAATGGTAGATTTATAAATGTGCAAAATTGATTCTGACAAGAAAAACTGTGGCATGACAGGGTGAACCACCTTTCCTAGCAGTAGACCTAGAAATTGATTCAATATAATCACTCCACTTCCTATCAGTAGAAAACATGAGCCCAAGAAGGTGTAAAGAGTTGCTCTTCTGGAGGTTAGCATCAGCCATGCTGATGGAAGGGAGAAAAAGGTTCTCTATGGTTATTAAATGATAGCAGTTTTGTTTTGGAGGCATTCCTTGCAATGAGAATAGATGATACACATTTGTGCAATGCTCATCTTGCAAGTCGTTGTGAAGATTTTCCTCAGTGGTCTTGTGGTATGTTTCAAGAAATCTCTCCAACATTGATTCAACAGTAACTACAAAAGAACTTTAATGATGTATTAGACCCTTCTCCCGCCACATTTGCATTTAAGTATTAACAAAAGCCAATAAATCAGTCTATCAGTTAGTCTTTTATTACTGTATCTGATGAAATATAAAACCCCTCCCCCATTTACGTTTTATATTACAGTATTAAATGCTGTTAGCTCCATAGACAACTTTAACATGAGTCAATATACTAGAAAGTATAACTAAGCCATATATTACCATATTTAATATCCCTACTCCCATATACATTTAATATTAGGAGGTTAGGCTAGGTTCAAATACTGGTAAATATTACTCAACCAGATACAGCTGCATTACGCTGAAACACCAGTTCTTGTAAAATTACTGAAGTTAAGCAACATTGAGCATGGGTGACCACTTGGGAATACCAGGTGCCGTAAGCTAGGATGTGCAGGCAATGTAATGGATAAGGGCTTGGAATTGGATTTCAGAGAGCCAAGTTCCAATTCTAATTGGGTTTGTTATATTTAATTATATCAAACTTTGTACAAAAATCACAACAAATGAGAAAAATGGCTGTCAATTGCTGAAACCTTCTGACAAATGAACCAAACAATTACAAAAAGGGTTTGTCTACAAAGCTCCAGAGTTGAGGAACTGAATATAACATCACAATCAGTTAAGTGACAAATTTTGTGTGTGTGTGTGTGTGTGTGTGTGTGTGTGTGTGTGTGTGTGTATTTATTCTTATACACAAATACCCTTGGGAAATGTATGAATACACCTCTTCTCATCTCCCAGGTATGGATTAATTAGTAGGATGTATCAGTAAATTATTATCTTCAAAAAATTATTACAAACTAAAAAATAAAATATTTTTCAAATAAATAACCTGGAATATTGTGGTAATATTTGGTCTGGTACTCCCGCTGTAAGCCTTGAGGTCCTCGACAAAATCCAGAGATGGATATGCAATGTGCTGATCTGGCATCTAGTCTACAGTCGCTTTATCAAAGATGTGCCGTAACTTCACTGTTTATTCTATAAATATTTTCACGGCAACTGTTCTGACGAGTCGCTTTCTCTGGTTCCCAGACTGCATGAATTCAAGTGAGCTCGTAGGTTGGTATCTCAGTCCCATCCTCTTCTACTCAAGCAGTTTCTTCTCTTGCACTTCCCGTCTGTGGAATTCTTCTCCTTGCTTCCCTGATAACTATAATCTTTAAATATTCAAGTGTAATGTCAATCGACATCTTCTGAAACCTTGAACTTGTTCCCTGTCTTTCTCTTTATCCATTCCCCAAACATGACACTTTACTCTTGTTCTCTACACACTGTAACCCCTTGCATGCTAGTGGCACTCCCACCTTGCTTGGGGTGAAAGGCTTGAAGAAAAAAAAAAAAAAAAAAAAATGGTTGATACTTTACAGCTAAGTCCTCAGAGATATTTTTAAAGACATTTTTTTGGGAAAAAGCAAAGGTATATATATGCTATTGGATACAGTAATGCCAATTCTAGGCATTTGAAGAAAATTCAGTTTAAAAAAAAAACTATAACATAATATACTCGATAATACATTTTAAGGTTAATTAATCTTTGTGTTTATATTTCTATTATAAACTATGAAAATAAAAAAACATTGTCTTTCATTAAGAACAAAAAAAAAAAAACTACACTGACAATATTCAAAGAAATACACAATACCAATATCTAACAATATAAAAAAATCTATGAGAAGCAAACATAAGATGGGTACTGAAAACTTTTCAGCACCTGATCCACTTCCCTGAATCAGAATTCTCATGTTAGTTCACTGAATTATTGATTTTGAAAAACGAGTTGGACACAAGAACTTTTCAGCAGTCATAAAAATGATTGAAAGCTTTTGTGTATCTTAGCAACAGAATAAAATTCCTGAAATTACAAGCTCTCACCTTTTTTGGAGAGCATCCTCCTGATTTTGCCAAATTTCTCATAAGCTGGACACAATAAATAGTATATTTCCTCCATGGTTGAAAAAATGGTATCATGAATATCAAATCTCCTTTCATATGAAAGAATGTACCAAAATTTTCAAAATTCTTCTAAAGCTTGTGTTCATCTCAGCAAGGAATGAAAATGTCATTTTGGTTCATCAAGGAACCAAAAATAGAATTATTTAAAAAAAAAAAAAAAAAGATTGTCACACTTGGATTTGAAGACAAAGATCAAATGGTTTAAATTAACAGAACTTTGACACTTATTTCCATGTAGAGAATAGGTCTTGATTATTTTATCAAAAAACAGGAGAAAAATGTTTTTGCGTGTTCACAGCACTGAAATATTATAGCCATGGTATTTTTTTTTTGGTTTGTGTGTGTGGGGGGGGATGCTTTTAAACTAGTTTATCCATAAATAATGACATATTTCAATCATTTTGTCAATGTACCCTACTTATATACCATCTCTGGATGGCCAACCGTGGATTTGTTTTTTAGAAGTTACTCCCATTCAGCAAAATTTTACAGTTCAAAACTTGTACTAAAGTATTTTGCCGAATATATTTCAAAGAAACAAAAAAAAAAATACAAAACAAAAACAGATACTTTTTATTTTAATTCTGGAAATGCATTTAAAAAGAAAAATTAAATATCTTCAAAGCCATCAAAGTCTTCATCAACGATTCCTATGGGATAATATAAAAAAAATTCTTTCATGGATTGCCAAAATGTTTTGGTTTAATTAACTTTACTTTTAAAGTTAGTTTGCCATGTAAATCAAATATATTTTTTAGTATGGGGGCGATTGGTTTGTTTTCTTTTACAGCATATCAATCTCAATGGGTTATTTAATGCTGACAATTTTTATTGTTGGTAAAAAAATTTTTTTTTAAATATTTCTGGTAATATTTTTCCCCTTAAAAATCTATTTCTGATAATATTTTTTCCCTCAAAAATCTATTTTTGGTAATATTTCTTCTTCAAAAAACCTTTTCCTGGTAATATTTCTTCTTCAAAAAACCTTTTCCTGGTAATATTTCTTCTTCAAAAAACCTTTTCCTGGTAATATTTCTTCTTCAAAAAACCTTTTCCTGGTAATATTTCTACTTCAAAAAACCTTTTCCTGGTAATATTTCTTCTTCAAAAAACTTTTCCTGGTAATATTTCTTCTTCAAAAAACCTTTTCCTGGTAATATTTCTTCAAAAAAAAAACCTTTTCCTGGTAATATTTCTTCTTCAAAAAAAAAACCTTTTCCTGGTAATATTTCTTCTTCAAAAAAAAACCTTTTCCTGGTAATATTTCTTCTTCAAAAAACCTATTTCTGGTAATATTTCTTTAAAAAAAACCTTTTCCTGGTAATATTTCTTCTTCAAAAAACCTATTTCTGGTAATATTTCTTCTTCAAAAAACCTATTTCTAGTAATATTTCTTCTTCAAAAAACCTATTTCTAGTAATATTTCTTCTTCAAAAAACCTTTTCCTGGTAATATTTCTTAAAAAAAAAAACCTATTTCTGGTAATATTTCTTAAAAAAAAAAAACCTATTTCTGGTAATATTTCTTCTTCAAAAAACCTTTTCCTGGTAATATTTCTTCTTCAAAAAACCTTTTCCTGGTAATATTTCTTCTTCAAAAAACCTTTTCCTGGTAATATTTCTTCTTCAAAAAACCTTTTCCTGGTAATATTTCTTCTTCAAAAAACCTTTTCCTGGTAATATTTCTTCTTCAAAAAACCTTTTCCTGGTAATATTTTTTTCTTGAAATCTGCATCGCCAGTAATTTTTTCCCCAAAAATGTATGGCTGGCAATAATTTTTTTCTTCAAAAATTTATTACCGGTAATAATTTTTTACAATGTATTTCTGGTATTAAAAACTATTTTTACACTATCATAGAGTTTTTTTTGGTGGGGGGTAACTATTTGCCCATAGCTGGGACCCTAACAGGTGCTACCACTCCAAGTCATTGTGAACCTGGGAACATCAGCAATTAAAAGGTTGTTCCATGCTCCTTAAAACCTCCTGATCAGAGGCTTTGCTGTTGGATGTAGTTTATCGTCTTACACAGGAATGAGTGTGGGGGCGATCCACCACCAAATGGGCTTATGGTGTAGAGTAAAAAAAATTAGAATGTACATAATATATATGGCAGACTATTATCTACAAATTTCAATATCCATGGAGGACTAAACTCCTACAGATAATCAAGTCCTACTACATTTGACTGTCTTATGGCTATATCATGGTGAAACAATGGTTCTCAAACAATCACTAAAGTTAAGCAATGCTGAGCCTGATCTGTACCTAGATGGGTGGCCACTTAGGAATACTAGATGCTGTAAGCTTAGATATATGAGCAGTGTAACAGCTCAATTGGTAATCTGAAAGCCAAGTTCCAATTCCAGTTATGTTTGTCATATTGACTCATGCATCAATGCCCTTAGGATATATATGAATCCACCTCTTCTCCCCTAACTGTGGGTTAATTAGTAGGACTTCTTTCAGTAAATCTTTATCGACTAAAAATTTTTACAATTTAAAAATATTTTCTGGCTTTAAATAACCTTTAAATAACCTGCAAAAAGTTGATAGGTTGTAAAAAAAAAAAAAAAAAAAAATCAATCATTCAACTACACTTGATTAATTACATAAGCAATATGTAAGCTTTGAAGACAGTGTTTAAATGATGGCTCTGAGAATTTTTGCATTAAGCTTAAAACACTTACGTTGATAGATACAAAAATTAATCAACTTAAATAAACTTAAAAAAATATTAAAATCTTCAAATGCTAAAAAAAAATTAAAAAAATTAAATATGCCTTTCACTGACTACCAAGATATGTCCCATCTCATTTTTACAGTTATATATTTGGGTAGGAAGTGTCAACCACTGTCATCAAATGGGCTTCTGGTGTATTATTACCATAGTAAAAATGATGGGCAGTATTTAGTATACATAATGAACTATGATCGGTGGGGATATATATATATATATATGTGTGTGTGTGTGGTTTTGAATATATGTAGTTGAAATATATATATATTTTAAATTAAAAAGAGCTTTAAAACAACCAATGTCCTGTTCTGTATAAAACTATATCACATAATCTAAGAGAGTAGACTTTAATCTCTTCCACTATCAACATTTCCATAGTTTTCTCCCTTACCTGAAGGCATTCCTAACTTTCTCTTTACCGGTGTTGTCTACAGAATTCACTACCATACTTTCTTAAGTATAATACGATCCTGTGTTTCTGAAGCTAAAAACAGGGAATAAATTACATCCTTGAATATAATACAGCCCTGTAGTACACTAAGTAAATTTTTGCTGAAAATTTGTCAGACGCCTTTGAATAACTCACACTAATAGCACTTGCTCGAACAATACTCGCTTGAATAGTACTCCAAATAATGATCAGTATAGTGAATACAGTAGAGAATAGCATTCCATATAGTAATAGAGGATAGAATAGAAATACAGATCCAAATAGTAATAGAGATTAGACTAAAAATGACAATCATTTAGACATTATATGACTTCCTATTTATGTGTTTCCTCTATGGTCACGTGGTCTAATTAATTCAATAATGGGATCGCCTGTGTTTGCTCACTGGTGATCTATGTTCAAACTCAAGTGTTGGCAGTGACACTTTATTCCTATATAATAATTTATGAATAAAAAAATGTTCATATTTATTTCTGTATAAATTGGTAAATGATAAATATTGCAATGCATTAGTTTTAATTTTATTAGTTTTTTTAGAATGTTGTAAATATAAAATTATTCTTGTAAATAAACAACCTAGTAGCGTTTGATATTTTTGTTGTAACCTAGGGAAGGTTACTGAATAGAATAATCAAATGAAGGTTTGTAATGAACAATAATACTTAGGACACGAACAATACATATAAGATTCGCCAGCAGTGTGCAGAAGTAGTCAACAGCCAGAGGTAAGTCAAGTGAATTCCAAAATGAATCTCCAACTGCAGACCAACATACAGTATTCACTACTCTATTTATGTGAATGGGGATATACTCATTATCATCCGTAGGTATGCTACAACAATTTTCAAGAATAAAAATAATATATGATTTCACTTTTATCATATTTTTAGATTTTATTAAAATTCTCATCATCACTTTTTAAAATAAACATTGCTGAGGAGTGAAGGTAGTTAAAATAATAGCAGTGTCAAGGGAAAAACCAGTTTGCTGATATTTCCTCATCTCAAAAATTCTAACCTAAATGGAGACAAGGTGCAAATTCTACAAAGTGCAAAATTATGTAATTTGGCAATTAACAGGTTAAATAGCAATATTTATCAATTAAAATCTTTCAGCAGTGAAGGTGTTAAAACCAGGTTTAAAAAAAAAGAAAAAGAAAAAACAAATCTGAATGTCCTTTCACTTCACAAAATCAAACTTTTCTTACCTGTAATCAGTTCAATGCTTTCACTGTCCAATGTAGGTCCAGTAAAGATGATACTGTCACTGAACTGTTGTGACAGTACCAGGCCTTCATCAGTGACACTTGATGTGATACTGGTTTCTTGAAAGTCATCCCCACTACTGCTACATTCCTCCACAGAGGAAACACCAGCTAAAAAAATAAAATAAAGTCAAAGAATATCAACTGAATTGACAATTTAGATTTCCGTTTCAATTTTCGGTCTTGATAATTTGACAATTGCCAGTCACATCCACAACAGTGAGGGGTGAAAAATAAAAGTAAAACCAATGAACAAAAAATAATGCCAATTTCCGAAGTGTATTGCACCAAAAAGTGAAGAATACAAAGAGGATGAAAAATAGAGACAGAAATGGAGAAATGGAGAAGCCCTTCACCAACCAAAAGGTTTACATGATTGAGTGCATTGCTTAAAAAGTTAGAATTTTATAGTGGAATTTTTAAAACTCTTAATTATGAATGCAATTTTATGGCATCTTGTTTTTTTCTGGATAGAAGTCAGTCTGTTGCTTTGCAATGCACAAAATATAGAACAGACTGACCATTCAAAATTTGCAAGCACAGCTTCAAAATCTATCTGAATAAAATAATGTAATTTATAAGCTGCACAATCTTAACTAGGTAGATGTTAAACATATCCCAATTTGTTGCAATAATTATGAACATTTTAATAAAATTTTAAAAGGCATTGCAATTATTTTAACAATTTCTCCAAAGTTTTAATCTTGGCTTTAATTACAGGTAAATAACAAATTTATCTGTGAAAATATTTTTAAAACTATTTTTGTGTACTTAAATCAAACTTAAAGTTCAATTACACCAACATTGCTGTCTGTTAACAGAAAAATTCAACTGTCAGTAAAAATCTTTAAAAAAAAAAATAAAGTAGCCATGACAGAAATAAAATTAACTGGATTTTGAAAGAGCGAAAAAGAGAAAAAAGAGGGAAAAAGAGAAAAAAGAGGGAAAAAGAGAAAAAAGAGGGAAAAAGAGAAAAAAGAGGGAAAAAGAGAAAAAAGAGGGAAAAAGAGAAAAAAGAGAAAAAAAGAGGGAAAAAGAAAGAGAAAAAAAACAAAAAACAAAAAACAAAAAAGAAAAGGAAAAAAATGAAAAAAAGAAAAAAGAGAAAAGAAATAAAAAAGAGAAAAGAAATAAAAAAGAGAAAAGAAATAAAAAAGAGAAAAGAAATAAAAAAGAGAAAAGAAATAAAAAAGAGAAAAGAAATAAAAAAGAGAAAAGAAATAAAAAAGAGAAAAGAAAGAAAAAAGAGAAAAGAAAGAAAAAAGAGAAAAGAAAGAAAAAAGAGAAAAGAAAGAAAAAAGAGAAAAGAAAGAAAAAAGAGAAAAGAAAGAAAAAAGAGAAAAGAAAAAAGAGAAGAGAAAAGAAAAAAGAGAAGAGAAAAGAAAAAAGAGAAGAGAAAAGAAAAAAGAGAAGAGAAAAGAAAAAAGAGAAGAGAAAAGAAAAAAGAGAAGAGAAAAGAAAAAAAGAGAAAAGAAAAAAGAGAAGAGAAAAGAAAAAAGAGAAGAGAAAAGAAAAAAGAGAAGTGAAAAGAAAAAAGAAAAGTGAAAAGAAAAAAGAGAAGTGAAAAGAAAAAAGAAAAGAGAAAAGAAAAAAGAAAAAAAGAGAAAAGAAAAGAAAAAAGAAAAGAAAAAAAGAGAAAAGAAAAGAAAAAGGAGAAAAGAAAAGAAAAAGGAGAAAAGAAAAGAAAAAAGAGAAAAGAAAAGAAAAAAGAGAAAAGAAAAGAAAAAAGAGAAAAGAAAAGAAAAAAGAGAAAAGAAAAGAAAAAAGAGAAAAGAAAAGAAAAAAGAGAAAAGAAAAAAAAAACTTTTTTTTTTACTTAAAATATATTTTAAAAAAAAACAAGTTTACAGCAGCTATGTTGTTACCTGTCATCTCTGTTAAAAGATCAAGTGGGTACAGTTTTAACTTTTTGCCAATGAAAATCTGACTCAATTCATGCACTTATCATGAGAGACCTGAAGTATGGATGACCATATGTGACAAAACCTGATATTACCCTCAATGACAAAAGTATATTCCCAACATTCAAAAACCATCAGAAGATAGTGCACACACTGCATTTAATATAACAGATGTTAATTAGTTATGTATTTTAACCAGGATTTGGCAACATTGTTTCTAACAGAGGAGTTAACTCTTTAGCATTCAACATGCTGAAACCCATCCTGGAAAATCTTAGCTATCAAAGTCTCATTGTTTATCTGACTTCTTGCATTATTTGTGATGATGTAGTCATATATTATTGGCAGAGTATAAATAGGGCAGGTTACAGTGGATTGAACATTAAGAGCCAGTATTTGTGGCAGGTTTGGCTATGTTGAAGGCAAAAGGATTAAAGACCTGAGTGAATAAAGGCAAAGGTGGGATGACATGTTTCCTTATAAGGAAACATTCAGCAATCATTGACTAAATAGTTAGCATTACTGACAGTTGAAATTTATAAAATCTTTCTCCTAAAACAGTTTTTTTAATAGAAAAATTGTTCTTTCTAGCAGTGATGGGAGTTTCCTTCCTAACCTTTTGTTTAAGGTAGTATGGAAAATCAACATCTTGAGAGAATCCTAAAGCATCTCCAAGCCCTTGTGGATAACAAATTATTCTCCACTCTCCAACCAATCTCAGAGGTAGGATGAGGCAAGCCTCTTGCTCTTCTATCACTACTTCCATGGAAAGTGTTTGAACAAACTACATTCTTTGGTTTTGCCAGTTCAAACCTTCACAGCAAGAACAAGCCATGCCACCGATATAGTAGCAAACTACCCTCATTCCATCAGTGAAAAGTTCCACTCTGACTCCCAAGAGGATTTTTCCATGATCACTACAATCTTAACCTGTACAAGCCAAGGGTTAACCAATATCTTCCCTGCCTGTCTGCACAAATTGCCTCTAATGTAACCCTCTACCTTAAGTCACCCACGGGCATTGTACAGAGTGAACCTTACTGTGGTAAAAAAAAAAAAAAAAAAAAATATTATTTTCTTCTAGTCACATGTGCAACCCATTTTAATTGTTACTACTGTTGGAAGTCTTGAAGTGATGGAGATTTTATTATTTGGTAAAGCTTTCTGTGATTCTGTAGCACCAGTCTCCGATAAAAGATTGTCTTCTTTAAGACAAAGAGGATTCATTTGCTTGACGCCATTTTTAATCAGTGACCTGAGAAAACAGTTCTGAGTCATGATAAATTATAAATACCGTTTTATTATGAATAAAACATAAATTTGAAACAGGGTTTGTGTATTTTATTGACAACTGAGTAGAATTCATTAAATATGTCAACACCTCTCTCACAGATGAAATGTCATAAGCCTTTCAATGCTCTTTTGCTATCTCCATGAAAAGTGCTCAGACATTCTTCAGTTCCACCAGTTCTAACCTTCATGTCTAAGACCTGCCATGCTACAGACATTGCAGCAAACCACCTTTTCTATAAATACTTTCAAGGTAATTCTCCTGATGAGGTTTCAGTTTTTTCTCACTTGTGGAACTATCATCCGACTTCTTTTTTACAACTTTGATCTTCTTTAAATACAATGTCAATCATTCTCTTCTGTCTTCTTAATTCTTGTTCTTTTATTGTTCTTTCTCCTTAATAATGTCTTTCCTTTTTCTCATATTCTCTCTCACTTAGGAACCCCTTATGTATTAGTGTCTTTATTGCTTTGTTTGGAGTGAAATGATTAAAAGAAATGAAAATAAAATAAAAGAGAAAATGAGTGAAAATAAATTCAATATCTGTCTAGAGATGAGGTATTGGTATAAAATGACAATTGGAAAAATCTTAGATCTTGCCGACGCGTTTCGTCTTCCGACTTTTTCAAGGCAAAAATGAAATCGAAATATCTCTGTTGTTATAGTTACATTAAAATCCAAATTTAAAAATGTAGACACTTCTGTCCAAGCCTTTTTTTTTTGGTTAATGTAAATTACATTTATAGTAAAGAGATTTAAGAGAGAAACCCCCCCAAAAAAAGGGCTTGGACAGAAGCGTCTATGTTTTTAAATTTGGATTTTAATGTAACTATAACAACAGAGATATTTCGATTTCATTTTTGCCTTGAAAAAGTCGTAAGACGAAACGCGTCGGCATGATCTAAGATTTTTCCAATTGTCATTTTATACCAATATGTCTTGTCCACAGAGTTGATCTGGGAATTTAACTAGATGAGGTATTATGATTACTTGCATTATTTACATTACTTGGACTGTTATCCTCATCTTCACTGACATGCTGTACGCTCTAGCCTTCTTCGGGTGATTGGAATTTCGACACAAACTTTATTTCATCGACCGGGGTAAAGTGTTCTAGTGCCATGCCTCTTCTGGATGCCTCAGTTATTTCCCTCTACCTCAACTCTCCAAGATTTTGGTTCTCCACTGCTGTCGCCTGGTATGGAACTCACAACTCTTTGGGTCTAGTAAGTGGATCCAACCAACGTCTTTATCCACTGAGCCATGTGCCCTTGAGGAAGAGGTATGGCATGTGGAATTGGAACCATCTACTCTGGTAGATGAAAGAAATGGTTTGGTTCGAAATTCCAACCACCTGAAGAATGCTGGAGCATACAAACTTTGTGAACATGACAAAGAAAATGTAAGTAATCCAAGTAATATAACTAATGCAAGTGAAAATAAATTCAATAAAAAACCCAAAAACTCTTGAAGAAGGTACGACAAAGACAACCGCAGCAAACAAGACGAAGGGAACAAAAATGTCTTACGCCGAAATTTATGATTTTTATTTTTCTGCATACCAGATTCTGAAAAGACAAAGTTCATGGGTTGCAAATCTGAGAAAAGCAAAATGAAGAATCTTTCTTAGATTCCTCTTAAAGTGGGTGGGGAACAAAAGAATTAAGAAAGAAGAGAAAGTCAGAGCAGAATCTTAACAACGGATGTTTGGAAGCTTAAAATCAGATTAGAGAGGGGGTAACTATATTTGGCAAACTTTGAGAAAAATTGGGTGAATGTGGCACAACTGTCATGTTAAAGTGTCTAACTTGAAGTGATATCATAAAGTGACTAACTTGGAAAAGGCTTTTGCACTTTACTGAAAGACCTCTTAACTCAGTACGAGTTAAGGTAGAATAGTGTTGTTTTTTTTTTTGTTTATAAAGTGCCATTGAGTGACTATGGCCTATTCTGTTCAATGGCACACTTCCTCTGCGACTAGCGATTCAACACTTTTGATGAAGTGAAAGAAGCTTTTTGACAGTTTTTTTTATTCATAACTAGTGGACTGGTAGCTGAGACACATTCATGTGCTGGCTGATCACTGCAGAAGATCTTCAAGAATGGACTTTATTTTGAAGAATAAATTTTGGCATTGCTCCATCAAATTTTGTTTTCTTACTGCTTCCTAAGTGAGTCAGGACTTTCTGGCCAATAATATAAGTGGCACAATTTAAATCATCATGAATAATTTCAAATTGCAAAGTATGAATCATTTGATTTTTATTCCTTCTTCCCTATGAAATTTCTAAATATAGGTTTAGTTCATTTCTCATAGGAAGAATTTGACCTTTTGATGACAGTTACATAAAAGTAATGTGAATTTATTCAAAAAAGAATAAAGAATAATTGGGTCAGTCAACTCAATAAGCTAAGTTAGTTTTTGGCTTATAAAAAACAATACCTAACCTCATCTGCTTTTACTTTCTTCTTGTTAAAAAAGTAAATGACTTTTCTAACCTGCCTTTGTAAACCTTTGCTACTGTCATTCTACAAATTCACTCTTGTAAAATTGAATACAGTACTTTTGGTACTTGAACTAAAAACTGTCCACCTGCTCGAAATTTTATAAATGTGTTGGCTCTATTTAAAAGGTTAGGGTGTAGGTGTGCATATATATAAGGAATGGATTTCTTTGGGTTTTTTATTTTATTAATCAAGCAGATTTTTATTGCTTAAACATTATTTTTAGTGGGTACCGGCCTGGATATTTGAGAAATCTTATCAGAGAAAAACATGTGCTCTGCAGCAGGATTCAAACTTACATTTCCCTCGAGGAAACCATCATTAGATCTGATGTGCTTTGACCCCTTAGCTACAGAGTGCATCAATGACCAAACAAAGTTGGATAGTGCCTTTAAGCACAGATTTTTCACTAACTTCTCTCATTTTAAATAGTCTAAAAAAGTACCTTCCATTTTTACTAGTTTTTTTTTTTTTCTCTCACAACTTTCTAGGTTGCAATATATTTTTTAAATCCAAAGAAACCCAATATATTATGTATTAAAAAAAACAAAACAAATATATAACACTTACGAAATGGAACATAACGTGGGTCAACTGGATCCATAGACCTTGCTCTATTAACCCTTGGAGAGGTTTCATTGTTAGGAGGTGTCCGATCTGCTGATCTGAACCTTTTTCTCCGTCTCTTTGATGATGAAGAATTTCCTGGTACATTCAAATGGTCAGTTTGAGGTGGACTTTCAGAAGGAGATGGACCTGCTGCTGCTGCAGCTGTCTTGCTGCCACTTAGGACTTGGTGAAGTTTCTTGTTTATTGTGTCTTCAATGCTCAAGTAACTTCGAACCAAGTTGGACAGGTGACGTAACAGGTTCTGGTTGGCCTCAAGGATGACATCTCTGCAACAAAAAAAAAAAAAAAAAAAAAAAAAAATGTTAATTTGTTTTCATTGTATTTCTATTAGATATAATATTATTTAGGTTTCAATTCATAAAAACATTGTCTTTGCAGGCATCAAAGGTAGATTGGCAGCTGAAACGTCTCAATTTAACCCTTTTGCATTCAACATTCTTAAAACCAGCCTGCAAATGTCAGCTCAAAGACTCCCATATTTGTGGTCATGGTCATATATATGAAAATGTATATTTGGGCAGGAAACTTCCTTTCATTGAAAAACGGCTGACAAGGAAGATTTAATTAATCTTTGGAGTTTTTCTAGCATGCTAATGCTGAAAAAAAAAAAACAATAACAGATTAAATAAATCATTCTTGTTGGCTGTTTTCAATGAAATTACATATATATATATATATATATATATATAAAAATCTAAAAAATTATGAATACTAACCTTTTCAGCTACCATGGGGTTTCTAGAAATGAAGGCTTCCTCAGGTAATGAAAAGGTCAATTGTTTTCCTATCACTCCATTCACCTTAACACTGCCTGAGGATCTGTTCATTGGTAGAAACCATGGTAGAAGAAAAGGTTAGTGTTTGCAATATTTTAGATTTTAACTAGCTGTTAATAAAGGTGAGGCCTTAATAAAATGAAACATGTTTGATTGAACTATGTTTCTTGTTTATTTTCATATATATATATATATATATAATATTATATATATATATATATATTTAAAGACATTTATATTATGTTTAACGTTCTTTTTATAGATACAAATATTTAAGCAAATGCTCTGTTTTATAATAAACAGTATTAAGTAACATTTACCGGCCTGAATGTCCGAGAAATTTTCATTCAGGCCGGTAAATGTTATTTAATACCGTTTATTATAAAACAGAGCATTTGCTTAAATACTTGTATCTATAAAAAGAACGTTAAACATAATATAAATGTCTTTAAATAAATTGTCGGACTATGTCCAATTCTAATATATATATATATATATATATATATATATATATATATATATAAGTGCGATGGGTAAATTGTCACCATTTTATATTTCTAATTTCGTGCATGCATCTTGTTTGTTTTTGTCACTATCAGAAAAAGAGCCCCATGATGCAATTCACTCCACCAGAAATCTGAAAACAGCATGCTGTACTGCTTGGCAATTGCACAGGAAGCTCTAATACAAACATTTCAGAATGCTTAGGTGTCAATTTGAAGACAGTGCAGAAGATTCAGAAAGAGTTGGATGAGTCTAATGGCGATTATGAAGGTGTTTCGAATGATCACTAGTTATAGTAAAATTTATGCCTCCATCCATCTTCCCACAGGCCATCAGACTCAACTTGGGTCATGAGGGTAGTTGCTGTAAGACCCTATGTCTGGTAACAGGACTCTGCACCACGCCACACAAGCAGGAGAACCCAGTCATGGCTGCAGACAGTGTTGCTGCTGACTCTTGAGTCTGAACATAGATTGCCAGTGAGCAAACACAGGTGATCTCATTATTGAATTAAGCAGTAGTCTCTACTATAATGAGCATTTACAAGAGTGACAATGAGTATTCATTGTCATTACAAAAGTGGCACCAAGTGTTCGTTGACGTCACAAAACATCACCTCTTACATCTGGCCACCTAACTCCCCAGACTGCAAGCCCCTTCATTATTATGTGTGGGACGCAGTTGAGCGAGATACAATCAAAACTCCTTGTAACACCAAAGATGAACTGAAAGCAAGGATTATATTTGAAGCCAATGGTGATTTTATTGAATAAATTTACTCTTTAGTAAAGCAGAATATTTTTGTGCAATTTTGGTAAATATATCTGTTAAAATGAGATATCTGTTATTTTCATTTTTATCTAATTCAGACGACAATTTATCCAGCACACCATATATATATATATATATATATATATATATATATATATATAAACAATATGACATATGCACACACAGTATATTTATGGATGCAAACATAGAAGTGAACCCTAAGGTCAACACCAAGCTTCATGCTTGTAAGCAATCTTCAGGCCATGTGTGTTGTTTTGGCTCAACTATTTATATATGCTGGCCAATGGTGCATTATGGGTAGTAAGGTATATTGTATTATCCTAATAGTTATTGGGCAGACAGGACGGCCATGTTTCAAATTATTCTAAACATTACTGAGTAGAAATAATTGTGGATCCGAATATGAGCAATTTTATAATGGATGATAATGACTGTACTCAAAAAAAAAAAAAAAAAAAAAAAGTTAACTATAACTACAAATTGGTGGTGACTTACTGGTCAGCAGTTTTGGCGACATCGCTTGCTTCTGTTTCAGCCTGGCTGGCATCCAAGTCCAATGAGTTAGCCTTTTTATTAGACTGTACAAAAGACAATGCAAACATCAATATTCAAGCAATGTAGTTTACAACAGAAAAAAAAAAAAAAACATTATAGCAAATGTGCACTTCCATGTAGATGTCATGGAGTTAAATAAATGTTTCTTGTTATATCAGAAAATTGTTGCCTGTTATTTTCCTTGCTCCAGTGATGTAAAAAAGGGACAATAAGAACATGTAAAAACCTAATAGTAAGGATTTAACAAAATATGCTGTCTTTTTGGGGATGCATGGCTAATATAATTTATCTTCTATACATCCCTCTCTCTCGATATATATATATATATATATATATATATATATAATTGCTGATAACCTCTGACAAGTGGATGGAGTGACTCCCAGAGGGAACATAAATCAACTCTGAGCGACAAAACTTTTACTTGTATTAATTCTCTTCCTATATATATATATATATATATATATATATATATATATATATATATATGATTTAAGAAACAGTAGATATTTTCATATATAGTACTCAATATTAAAAATAGAAAAATTAAGATATTATTTTTTTTAAAAATAACTTAACTTTTAAATATCAATTTTACCCCGACTTTGAAGTTTTCTGGTAAGATTCCCATTTTTCTTGGGATTCGAACCCCCTGAAGAGCGCAAATCTTACCAGGAAACTTCGAAGTCAGGGTAAAATTGATATTTAAAAGTAGTCTTTTCACACACACATATATATATATATTTTTTGCATAATATGAAACTCAGAATTACAATTAGAATCAGAGTCCCTGAGTGTTGTTTGGTTCATTTATTTTGTTACTCTAAGTTTCTTAACTATTTCTTTTTTTGTGTAGGCAGTGGCTTCTCCCCCCTCTTCTTTTTCTTGGTCTCTTCTTTTGTCTTTTCATGTTTTTTTCCTTTAGTAAGCTTATATTAAATACTAAAATGTTCTATACTTATAGGAGGAGAGTGCTCAATATAAAAGATAAAGCATATATAGATATGGACATTGTAGATATAGAAATCATCCCATCCAATGTCATCAGATGATCAAGAGATGTGAAACAGAGTCACTAAGCAGTCTTGGTCACTATACTAGCACTAAATAAATAAATTTAAATTGTTAATATTTTTCATATTCATAGGAGAAGAGTGATTAATATTTGAGAAAGAATATTTAGAGATAGTGTAGACACATGGATCAACACTACATGATGATTGCCAGTTTCACACTTCAAGATGAAGTTTGTGCCATGTATATATATATATGGTTGATCAGTAATACTATTATAATATTCAATTAATGTGATCATATATGTAAATAGCCATGTGTATCACGTCACTCATTGAGGAAGGCACCATAGTTTTTCTCATTCCTTTTATTTTCCCCAATTACTTTCAGTCTCATCCAAGATCATCTTTAGAGGCAAATTGCTGAGCGAAAAAAATTAATGTAATTGATAGATGCAAATTTTTTGTAAATGTGCATGAAATGTGCCCTGTTAATTCAAAAATTTACAATATCTAAGGGACTTAATTTATATTTGTAATTTAAAAAAAAATTACAATTTAAGTATTTTAAAACATTGCTGTTGTAATTTAAAAAAAATACAATTTAGGTATTTTAAAACATGGCTCTTATAGACATTTTAAAACATTTTTGCTATACTCATAATCTTATTTAGTTTCGGTTGTACTATTCTTATATAGAGGGCTTTAAGAATTTGAAGGTTTTGTTTTTTATTTTCATGATGGAATATACTTGTATTGTCAATTAATATTTCTTTAAATTGTTATTGTAGACAGAAATGTTCCTTTAAATATTGTACAATAGAGCTTGAATCTGACAAGTGTAATAGAAGTCTCCTCAATAATGTTGCCGTCATGAAACCAACATATACATTTACTTTTATGTCAGCAATACAATCTCCCAAAGGACATTTAAATTGATATATAATGTTTGTCTCTTGCAAAGCATTAGTTGCCAGAGAAGAGTTATTGCTGATGACTAAGTTGGTTGTATTAAATTTAGTATAGTATATAATTAGTTTTATTTGTTTTTTCAGTCGGGGATATATTAGTACTTACAAGTTTGTTTTTTTTAGGATTTTTTTTACTTTGTAGTTAGAGTGTATTTTATTGAAGTATAGTAGGTTGATATGTCAAGGGTTATTTGAAGAAGTGTTATGTTCTTTTTGATTTATGTTAATATTTCTAATAGCTTATCTAATTTGTTCATCAACAATGTAATTAAGAAAGTCATTATTAATGAGACTGTGTAATATTTTTTAATCTGGTGTAGAAATTTTCTTTTGTTGAAGAGTTAACTTTCGCATGGTTTATTAAATTTTGTGTAATCATTGTTTTGTAATAGTACATTCACTTTTAAAGTTTAAAGAGTACATGATTATACTAGTTATTTTTTTTTTACTATGGTGGGGGGTAGTAATTGAATTATTATGGATGTCTTTCAGTATATTAAGAAACAGAATTTTATTGTTAAGTTCATATGTGAACTTAACAGAATTTTCTGGGAAGTTTTTTTTTTATAGTTCATGTATTTCATCTGTGTTTTAAACTAAGATGAGAATATCATCTACACATCTTAGGTAGATGGAGGGTTTTGCTTAACCTTTTGTGAGCTGTTTAAAGCCAAAATATAATTTTGGATCATTGGAGGTTACTTACAGTACCTGGTGTTCCCAAGAAGCCCCCTCAAGTAATGACCAGGCTTAACACTGTTCACAGAACAAGAACAGAATCTGATGTTTATTTGTTCATGTTAATAGCTTTGCAACACACACTGGTGAGTGTGAGAGTTTACAATCACTAACTATAGAAAACAGAAATTAGAAAAAAACATAGAATCTTTGAGATTAACCTAACAACCACCCAACATTTTGATACATTTTAATCTTTCTTGCTCTTCTATTAGCCACAGTTTTGATGGGTTTATTCTCCTGTCATTATCAGACATTAAAATCTCACAACTGTCAAACAAGTTAATATCATTCTGAAACAGAAGAATACTTTCACATAGCATGTTTCAAGTGTAAAATATTTAAACAATAAAAGCTGAAACAATAAAAGCTGAAGCAATAAAAAAAAAATTTAAAAAATTTTGTTCATTTCAACTATGCAATAGCAACAACACCAACATCACCATGACCACCACCATCACTTATCTATCAACAAAACCTCACCTGACCAGACTTTTTACTTTTATTTAAAGACTTTGTTCTGTTATCCACTGGACTGGTGGAAGATGTACCAACAGTTGGTGGACTAGAAGGCTTTCGTGAAGACCTAACTACATCAGCAAATGATCGTGTGGTCATCAGTTCGACAGGTGTCGCACTGCGGTCAAGTTCTGCTGTTGAAGAAGGCGATGACCACGGGCTGACCAGAGGTGAAGTGGCTTGGTTAGCAGGTGACAGTAAGTCCACCTGACAAGAAGAGAAACAATTACAAATGAACCCGCAGGTGTACACTCAAATCAAGGTGCAAAGATGCAGTGCAAGATGATATCTGAGAGGGAGAGTTGAATTTAAAAAAGGTGATAGGGTTGGCATTGTCCATACTGATGCCTTCATTGGAAAGTAAATACATCACAGCGGTATCTCGAATGATGATTAAAATTCAAGGAAATTAGGATGAATGTCCAATAAGACATTGGCAGTTTCTACACACTATAAACTCCAGTCAGATTAATGTCCTCATCTTTGTGATTATTAACATAACGTTTCAGCCATTATGTCATCTGGCCTTCTTACGGTGTCTGTCAATCTGGGTATCCTTCAAGGAATTTTGAACTGAACACTTTATTTAATCTATGAAGGTAGATTATTCTAATTCTGTTATGTCTACAAATATTTTGTTGTTTTTTTTCCCCCTTTTTTTAATTCTGAATTGGTACAACCTGGTCCAAGGATTGAACTCACAATCCCTACATTACCAAATTCACAAACCAATGCTTTAATCATCTGGACTTTTAGCTCAATTGTAAATAATCACAACTCATCTCAGAAATGCAAACAGAAACAATCGACTCCAGTTTTACATAGTGACGGTCCTACAGATAGTTTTTTTTCTCATCTATTCCATCAGAAGAATACTAATTGGATTAGGTTTCATAGGATCTTAGTATGCAGAAGTATTTCAGCACAAACTTGCAATGAAAACTACTATTCAGTCATTAAATACCTCACCATAAAACAATGCTAAGTAACCCTACTAAGCAGACTAATATAGTGAATTTAACTATTGCTACTATACAGAGATTGATCCTTACTACATGCCTCTTGACAGTGGTCTTTATAACATAGTACACTTGGTTTTTGGTTTGGTTTATTTTGTTTTACGGCATATCGACCTAAATGGGTTATTTAATGCCGACATTTTTAGGATAGATTCGTATGAATAGAATATGTATTCTTTGGTTTAGATTGGTTTGGTTTGTTTTGTTTTGTGGCATATCAACCTTAATGGGTTATTTAATGCCGACATTTTTAGGATAGATTCATATGAATAGAATATGTATTCTTTGGTTTAGATTGGTTTTGTTTGTTTTATGGCATATCAACCTCAATGGGTTATTTAATGCTGACAACATTTTTTATTGCTGGTAATAGTTTTGTCAAAAATCTGTTTCTGGTAATATATTTCCTTCAAAATTGTATTGCTGGTAATATTTTTTTTCAAAAAAGTATTGCTGGTAATAGTTAACTATTTGCCCATAGCTGGGACCCTAACAGGTGCTACCACCCTAGGTCAGGGTGAACCTTGGAACTCCAGCAATTAACAGGTGGTTCCACGCTCCTCAAAACCTCCTGATCAGAGGCCTTGCTGCTTGATGTAGTTTATCATCTTACCCAGGATGAATATAGTACATTTGGATTAGTAATAATTGTGGCCTACTTCAGGTTTTCAATACTTAGCCACTGATCCTATTGGAGATTCCCTTCCTTTCCTTTTGTTTGGGGGTAGTTTGATACGTCAGCACACATGGGTGTTACAGTGAGTGAAAGAGAAGATTGAAGATAGGGAGGATTGAAGAAAGGACAAAAAAAGATGAACAGGATTCAAGAAGACAGAAGATGGCGATTGATGTTCCATTTAAATTTTTGAAGATGGCAGTTAACAGGGAAGCAAGGAAACAGAAAGGAGTTCCACAGTTGGGAAGTACGAGAAAAAAAACTGTTCGAATACAAGTGACAGTTGCATTTAGTTATTTCAACAGTAAAATGGTGGGACCTAGTTGCCAATCTAGTAGCACTCCTGTATTCAGGGAATTAAGAGAAAAAAGCTTGTCAGTGCAGTTGCCATGAAAATATTTGTAGAAAAGACAGAGGGAAGCCACATCACATCGGTGAGGAAGTGACTGAAGTCAAGATGCCTGGTTAGATTCTTCTTTGGATTTTGTCAAGAATCCTGAGATGTACAGCAGGAGCACCAGACCAGATATAGCAACAATTATTCAATGCATGGGCGAATGGTAGATTTGTATATGTGCAAGATGGATTCTGACAAGAAAAGATTTCTGGCCTGACACAGTGACCCAACTTTCCTTGAAGTAGACAAAACAATTTATTTGATATCGTCACTCCACTTCATGTCAGTGGAAAACATGAGACCAAGAAGTCACAGTGTGTTGCTCTCTTGGAGTCTAGCATCAGCCATGCTGATGGCAAGCAGAAAAGGTTCTATGTTATGGTTAACAAAAATATACAAATGATCTTCATTACCAAAAAAAAATTAATCCTATTTGAAAATTATTAAAGTATCAGACAAAAACAGTTGGGAAAACCAACACTCCAGACAATTTCTTCACACACTCAATTCTCAAGAAAGAACATTTGGAAGGAGACAAGAAAAATTAAATAGAAAAACTCACAAAATATTCCTTGTCTGTCATATGTAATAAAAGATGCACATTAAATATATGTATGTATGTAAGTGTGTGTGTGTGCCCCACTTTTATGAATTGCTTGCTTGTTTACTTACTTACTTTTACCTGTGTTCTTTTAGCAGTTTTCTTTCAGTTTTTTGTTTAATTTTCGTATCATAGTTTTCTATACATTTTTTTCTCCTTTGTTAGACCTGTTGATCGCATAACTGTTTTCAAAGTCCTTATATAAGAATGTTGAAGGTTTATTTGGTTGTCAAAGTTTCTGTTGGAATTTAGAACAGCAGATAATGACCAACAAACTCATAGTTACAAACATGGCAGATGAAACAAAGTGTGTGTGTGTGTGTGAAATTTCAAGTAAGTTGAAATGACAGAAGTATATAAATGCTAGAGATATTGTCGAGACAAGTTTAGATTCCTGTTAGCAGATTTATAGGTCAAAGGCTAAGCAAGGTGAAGAATGTGTAAAGAAGATGGCTATTTTCTTTTATCCATACTTTCATTAAAAAGAAAAGGAAAGAGTGGAAAAAAGAAAGAAAAATAAGTGAAAAGAAAAAGTGTAAATTAGAGAGAGAGGAGGGGGGATGAAGGGGGGAGAGAGAGACAAAGAGGGTGAAGAGAGAGAGAGAGACAAAGAGGGTGAAGAGAGAGAGAGAGACAAAGAGGGTGAAGAGAGAGAGAGAGACAAAGAGGGTGAAGAGAGAGAGACAAAGAGGGTGAAGAGAGAGAGACAAAGAGGGTGAAGAGAGAGAGACAAAGAGGGTGAAGAGAGAGAGACAAAGAGGGTGAAGAGAGAGAGACAAAGAGGGTGAAGAGAGAGAGACAAAGAGGGTGAAGAGAGAGAGAGAGAGAGACAAAGAGGGTGGAGAGAGAGAGAGAGAGACAAAGAGGGTGAAGAGAGAGAGAGAGACAAAGAGGGTGAAGAGAGAGAGAGAGACAAAGAGGGTGAAGAGAGAGAGAGAGAGACAAAGAGGGTGAAGAGAGAGAGAGAGACAAAGAGGGTGAAGAGAGAGAGAGAGAGAGAGAGAGACAAAGAGGGTGAAGAGAGAGACAAAGAGGGTGAAGAGAGAGACAAAGAGGGTGAAGAGAGAGACAGAGAGGGTGAAGAGAGAGAGAGAGGGTGAAGAGAGAGAGAGAGAGGGTGAAGAGAGAGAGACAAAGAGGGTGAAGAGAGAGAGACAAAGAGGGTGAAGAGAGAGAGAGAGACAAAGAGGGTGAAGAGAGAGAGAGAGACAAAGAGGGTGAAGAGAGAGAGAGAGACAAAGAGGGTGAAGAGAGAGAGAGACAAAGAGGGTGAAGAGAGAGAGAGACAAAGAGGGTGAAGAGAGAGAGAGACAAAGAGGGTGAAGAGAGAGAGAGACAAAGAGGGTGAAGAGAGAGAGAGACAAAGAGGGTGAAGAGAGAGAGACAAAGAGGGTGAAGAGAGAGAGACAAAGAGGGTGAAGAGAGAGAGAGAGAGAGAGAGACAAAGAGGGTGAAGAGAGAGAGAGAGAGAGACAAAGAGGGTGAAGAGAGAGAGAGACAAAGTGGGTGAAGAGAGAGAGAGACAAAGTGGGTGAAGAGAGAGAGAGACAAAGTGGGTGAAGAGAGAGAGAGACAAAGTGGGTGAAGAGAGAGAGAGACAAAGTGGGTGAAGAGAGAGAGAGACAAAGTGGGTGAAGAGAGAGAGAGAGACAAAGAGGGTGAAGAGAGAGAGAGAGACAAAGAGGGTGAAGAGAGAGAGAGAGACAAAGAGGGTGAAGAGAGAGAGAGACAAAGAGGGTGAAGAGAGAGAGAGACAAAGAGGGTGAAGAGAGAGAGAGACAAAGAGGGTGAAGAGAGAGAGAGACAAAGAGGGTGAAGAGAGAGAGAGACAAAGAGGGTGAAGAGAGAGAGAGACAAAGAGGGTGAAGAGAGAGAGAGACAAAGAGGGTGAAGAGAGAGAGAGACAAAGAGGGTGAAGAGAGAGAGAGACAAAGAGGGTGAAGAGAGAGAGAGACAAAGAGGGTGAAGAGAGAGAGACAAAGAGGGTGAAGAGAGAGAGAGACAAAGAGGGTGAAGAGAGAGAGAGACAAAGAGGGTGAAGAGAGAGACAAAGAGGGTGAAGAGAGAGAGACAAAGAGGGTGAAGAGAGAGAGACAAAGAGGGTGAAGAGAGAGAGACAAAGAGGGTGAAGAGAGAGAGACAAAGAGGGTGAAGAGAGAGAGACAAAGAGGGTGAAGAGAGAGAGAGAGAGACAAAGTGGGTGAAGAGAGAGAGAGACAAAGAGGGTGAAGAGAGAGAGGGGTGGAGAGACAAAGAGGGGGGAAGAGAGAGAAAACAAGAAAGAGAAAACCATAATCCAAAACAATGTTAAAAAGTAATACTTTAAAATATTTTAGAAAAAATATGTCCTGATATTTATCACTAAAGAAACAAAATAGCCAGTCTTTAAAGAAAAATGTAAATTTCTTCAATTATTAATTTTTCATCAGTTGCTTTTTATCACAACTCAAATCTTCATTTACAGTCATTAGTGAACAATGTGGTTTTGAATAAGGAATAAACTCTCAGCAGGATTCAAAATTATATCTCGAGATTACTAAGGAGTTTGGACAAAAGAAGAGTAATCAAGAACACAGTAGATTAACATTGCATTTAAGCTTTGGAAGTTTAATGTTGACTGGAAAGCAAGGAGCTGAAAGAGTTCCACATGTGAGAAGTGTGAGAAAAGAAACTGTTAGCACAGAACTTATGGTTAACTCCAGTCAATTCAAGTGAAAATTGAAATCTCATAGCCAGTCTAGTACTGCACTTAAATTCATAACATCTAGGCACTATAGCAAAGAGTGATATTTATTCTGTTTAATACACAGAAGTGTGGCACAAGGCCGAAGGGGGGATTGGGGAAAGGACGGTCTTCTTCTGTCTTAATGATAACTTAGCTAGCCACAAACACTGACCCAATCATACGAACAATATTCCTTACACCAAAACACATTCTTACGTACCTTTCTTACTACATCCACCATAATACCTCATTGTCTCTATGAAAATACTAACTAGTCCCCATATATACAATTCATTGACTGTGGGGGGAGGGGAATAAAACAACAATTCTAAAAACTAGCCCCAATAATATACTATAATGAAGAGCTCATCTAAATAATTACCATGAAAATATTTATAGAAAAGGCACAGGGAAGCAACTTTACAGCAGTGGAGAAGTGACTGAAACCGATATGCCAGATCAGGACCAATAACATTGCTGGTTCTTTGGATTTTATGAAGAATCTCTAGATATACAGCAGGAGCACTGGACCATATGTGGCAGCAATATTCAATGCATGAACAAATGGTAGACTTATAGATACCTTAAATATGATTCAACTCACATTATCTATATAACCACAAAAACAAACCTGGGTTATATGTCAATGTCTGTGCTGTGGTTGAAAGTCAACTTGCAACTAGTACGTAGGAAATAGGAAATTCTCAACAGTTTCTTTCTAATCAAGAATTAATATTGTCTATTTTTGAATAAACTTTTAATTAAAAAAAAAAAGATTAATTAATCCAGTGAAGAACAATTCTATAAGACTTACTTGTACAGGCACATCCTTTTTCTCTTGAGAATTTTTACCATTTTTATCTGCAGTTTCCTTCTGTAATTCTTCTAACTGCACCTGAAAATACAACAAAAATGAGTTTCTATTTTGTTTTGCTAAGGGAAATAAATTCTTTTCAGATATTTCTCAAAAAGAAAATATTCAGTGAGGTGTTCAACAAAATTAGCTAACACAAGAGTGTGGTATGTTCAATCAATCATAAAATTAAATTATCAGTCTATCCCTGTAAATTAAATGAATGGTTCAGTTTAGAATTCCCTAGATTGATATACACCTGATGAAGGCCGAAGGGCACTATGGTCGAAATGTTGTAATAACAACAACAAAGATGAGGACAATAGTCTGCATGTAAATAATGAAATTATCAATTTTCTGAATTTCTGGGATGACAAGTTAGCTTTACATTTGGGCATAATCATAAGTTCAGTCTCTGGATTTGGTAGGACAGATTTAGACTCAAATAAAAAGTGAATATTAAATGAGCAGTGCACAAAAAAAAAAAAAAAAAAAAAAAAAAAAAATAAGGATGAGATCAGATATTCCCAGCCATTTACAGTGGAATGGTAACAATCTACTCCCACAGATTAAATGGTTCAGTTTGAAATTCCCTGAGGGATACATGGATCAACATAAACCTGAAGAAGGCTGGAGGACGACAGTCGAAACGCAGTGATAATAACAACAAAGAGGTCATTAATCCAAAAGTAAATATTATAAATAAAGATATCCAATAATCTATCATATCAGGGCATTTTAATGTGAATATGGCTTTTTTATTATTCAACATAAAAATTATTTTTTGTAATCATTTCAATCTAAGCAAGGCAATAAAGCTACTAAGATGCTAAGTGGCTATTGAGTATGAAAGAATATGAGAAAAAGAAAAACGTTATTAAAGAGAGAACAATAATGGAACAGGAACTATGAAGAATTTTTGAAGATAAAAGGTAAGAGAGTTCCACAAGCAAGAAGTATGAGAGAAGAAGCTGTTAAAATAGAACTTATGGTCACATCTAGCCATTTCAATGTAAAATAAGGAGACCTAGCTGCCAATCAAGTAGGGTACTCAATTGGTCAAGGTACCAAAAAGGAAAGCTCATCAGAACGATTACCATGAAAATATTTTTAGAAAAGGCACAGGGAAGCTATGTTTCACCAGTGGGAAAGTGACTGAAGCTGAGATGCCAGTTCAGGACTGATAACACTGCAGATGATTCATTGTCTTTTATCAAGAAGCTCTAAATACATAACAGAAGCACCAGATCAGATATGACAACAATATACAATATATGGACAAATGCTAGACTTATGTTACAATATGATTTTTCACACATCTGTAAAAGATAAGGAGATAAATTCCTTCCTTTTAAATCCAATCAGCTACTGGAGATTCGTAGGAATTTTGTCTCCAATCCAGATTCGTGTTTCCAGTTTGCATTTGAATTGGGAAACATAAAAAATTTATAAATGATTTTAGATAGTCATAAAAGTAGTCCTTTAAGGATTTGACCACCCATGTGGATTTGGGGTGGTCCCAAATCTTCCGGAAAGACAGGTGGTTGGAGGGGGTGGGCAGGATTATCCATATAAGTAGAGAGAGACAGGAAGTCGAAAAAGTGGGTCCAGTCATGAGAAATTTAGGTAAGTGACCAGAGGAGCTAGAGATGCTCATTGGCCAGTGACATAAGGACTGGTAGTGGGGAATCAGGAGTTGCCGAGGCCAGTGAAGTTAGAGAGATAGCCAGCTATCTTTCCCTTCAGCTGAACTGCTAAGTGAGAAATCGTATTGTTGCTACTTCTCGACCAGACAGTCTTGAAAAACAATTGTCTTCATTTTTTTGTTGAAAGCAATCACAGCAGAGAATACTCAACCTTGGATGTCAACACAGGTGCAGTGACCAACAGAGGTATTGGAGAGCGCTATCACATTTATAAATAAATATCAACACAGAAAGAGAGAATACAAACTAAAAAGAGATATTTTTCCATATCATAAATTTTGAACACTAAAAAAAATAATCATGAATACTTTTAACAAGTCCTTTCTCAGAAAAAAATTGTTTTGAGAAGGGCAAAAGAAACAAATAGAAAACTTTTAGGCAAAAGCCTAGTTATTAAGTTGTTTGCGGAATCAAGATAAAGAGTGTCCATCGGAGAGATAAATGGAGACTGAAATAAATGTTAGATGATGGCTTCTATTTGTTTTTTTTTTCAATCACTTCACCCCAACTAAGACACAAGGGGTTACTGAGAATGAAAGAATCTGGGAAAAACTTTGAGGACAATAAAAGAAGAGGATTTAAGGAGACAAGATTGACTTGACATTTTTGAAGATCATAGCTGACAGGAAAGCGTGAAGCCAAAAGTGAGTTCCTGAAGCATGAAGTACAAGCGGAGAAACTGTTAGTATGCGGTAGGAGTGTTGATTCTATTTTTTTTCTTTTTTTTTTTCTTTAAAAAAAAAAAAAAAAAAATCACATTTTTTTTCTTTTTTAAAGCAATTTTTTTTACTTAAAAAAGAAACTGATTTTTTTTTATGTTTAAATTAAAAAAAATTTAAAAAAGAAAAAAATCAGTTTCTTTTTTTCTTCTTTTTTTTTTTACATGTTTTCATTTTTGCACAAAAGTAAAAGGAAAAAGCAAAGCTGCTTAATAATGTTTCTCTTTTTCGATATTGATGGAGGTAGGGTTGAGTAATGGATAGCAGCTCAGATTGAAGAATCGGAGAGCCAAGTTTAAATTCCAATCAAGTTCATTACATTCACTTATGTGCTAATACCCTTGGGGAAGGTATGAATCCAACTCTTCTTCCCCCAGCTATGGCTAAATAGTAGAAATGACTGGATTCTATAGCCTTGGATGACAACCAGTCTAGAAGAAGGAAAACTGAATTCAAATTTATGTAGCCCAGGCAAAGTATATACTCTGCAGCTAAGGAAACGATTGTTTGCATTGACTCAATGATCTTGACTAAGGTCAATTCCTCATTTTCTTATTCTTTCACACTCAGTAACCCCTTGTGTCTTAGTGGCTTTATGGCCATGCATGGGGTGATATGATAAAAAAATCTCAAAAGCTGAAGAGCTTTTGTGTTGGCATTATGTTTAGCGGAGAGAAAAAAACACAACAAAAAAAAAGCTTCTCCAACTGGCAAGAACAACAAACATGCAAATCAGTTTCACTCCTAGCCAATAACAATGAAATGAGCTGAGTTGAATAGACTGCTTTAGAGATTATAGAGACCCATTTAATTCCTGGTGGCATAAAGAATCAGCGTAGTGAGTCTATAGACTGCTTTAAAAACTGCTGACTTTTTCTGCCAAGGGTTAGAAGTAAACTGACCTGAGCACTTTCACATGGTTGAATGGTTAGCAAAGTAGATCAATTACAACTGAGTAGTGAATTCCAAACTTGCAGCCTTGTGCCACATTTAACCGAGGCAAAGTAAATCACTAAAAGTCAACTGGCCTTGGGTGGCTCCAACATCTTTAAAAAATTCTATATGTCCTTTTTACACTCATCTTTTCTTTTAGATTCTTACCTTGTGTTCTTTCTGTAGTTCTTCAATCTGCATTTGGTGTTGTTTTTCAAGATTCTCAATCATTTTGGCATGTTCACTGCTAAGTTCTTCCTTGACTAAATTTAGTTCAACCTGGTGTGCAGCGTCCAATTCAGACTTGATCGTGTCAACATCCCTATCAATGGATGCAGTTTGGTCAGCATGTCTATCAGGGGCATCAGCTACAAAACAAATAAAACAATTATTCCTTTTCATTTCCCGTCACTCGATAGCAAATATCTGACGACATAAAAACCCACGTTTTTATATGATTATTAGAGTTTCAGAAATTTCTAAGGCAAGGCATGAAAATAAACTGGCCTTGGATCAGGCAAAGGAAGAAAATTGAATAAAATTCTAAGAATATTTACTACACCATTTTAACAATTTCTTTTCTCAATATTTTCTGCTGAAGTAAAAGTGAGGTAGATATTTTTAATCATTTCACCCCAAGCAAGGCAATAATGCCACTCAGGCAGAAGGAGTTAATGGAAATGAAAGAGAACAAGACTTTATTCAGAAGAATGGCCAATAAAAGAACAGGTTCAGGAAGATTGAATGTAGAATTTGGTAATAGTAACAGACAGTATTCAACTGTAATAGAAGTTGAGTCTGACTGACCAAGATAAAGTTATTTATTTGTACTTTAGTACAAAATGTGGCACAAGGCCAAAAAGGGGATTGGGGAAGGACGGTCTTCTTCTGTCTTAATTCTAAACTTAGCTTGTCACAAACACTGACCCAAACATACTAACAATAGTCCTATCACCAAAACAACACATACTCTCCTACCTTTCTTACTACATTCACCATAATACATCAAATTCTCTATGAAAATCTAACTAGTCCTCATATGTACATTTCAAAGTCTGGGGGGGGGGGGAATAACAATTTAAAAACCCTAATGAATATTTACAATATGAATTAAATACTATTTACATGAAAGCAAAACAAAATAAGGTTAGTAATAAAAAACCACACAATACCTAAATGTGGCAGAAACATCAGTTAACTGGACGAAAAGAATTGCGAGATTATAAAAGTATAAAAAAAAAAAAAAACCCCAATCATCCATCCAACAACTGACCAAGATAATCAACTGGGCAAATTGGTAGGTGGTTTATGTAACAGCCTGGGAGATTCCATTCTGTTACCCAGGCAAGTCTATTCTGTAAATTCTGATTGGCTGATGATTCCGGTGTGGATAGTGTGCTCAATAAATATCCAGCATACTGTGACTATTCAACAGAGGGACATACCTTGAGCTACAACCCTGTTTATTTTTGTCAGCCAACTGGATGCTAGTTGGAAACCTCCTTGCGAAGGTGAATCTAACACGCTTGATTGTTCACAGAAGATGGTAATTAGCATTGCATTTAAGTTTTTGAAGATTGTAGGTGGCAGAGGGGAGTTCCAAATGCAAGAAGTATGAGAAAAAAAACTACTGGAATAGAACATACAGTTGCATCTTCCTAATTCAACAGTAAAACAGTGAGACCTAGTTGCCAATCTAGCACTACGCTTAAATTCATGCAATTAAGGCACTAAAGAGGAAAGCTCATCAGAACAATTGCCATGAAAATATTATAACTTATAACAATTGACAGCACAGGTATACTTGTGATATATTTTAAATGGAAAAGAAATAATTTACTGTATTTGATGATCTTGAGATTCTTGACAAAAATTCAAAGAAGGGTCTGTAATGTTATTGGTCCTGACCTGGCATCTCAACTTCAGTCACTTTCTCATTGACATGATATAGCTTCCCTCTGTCTTCTTTACAAATATTTTCATGGCAACTATTCTGATGAGTACATTATCACACGAGAATAAAATCTGTAGAAATTCCCCTCTCACACTGTTAAATATTTGAGTTTAAAAACTTTAATAAAATATTGCAATAGCAATTCTAAGTAGGAATGCTGGACATTATTTAAAGAAGTAAGAGGGTACAAATGAAAAGATTTGAAATTGACAACTTTTTCCATTTCACTGAAACAGCCATAGAACACTTATTTCTTTCTTTGTTTCTTTCTTTCATTTACTCACTAAAACCAAGTAGTGTCTTTTCTCCTCTTTCCATTTCTCTTAATAATAATTTTAAAATAATTCAGCAAACAATGTTATTTTATTTATAAGTGGATTTTTGTTGACTGCCTTACTCAGTTTCCATCAGTAAATACTATGCGACTGAAAAATGGTGCTTTTATTGCAGTCATCTTAGTTTCTCTGCCTTTTCAATAAGATCAAAATGTAGTATCTGTTCTTATCAGCTTAATCTGATTCTCTATGCTTCTAATTTCCTTTCTTTCTTACATTTTTCACATAATCAAAATGGAGTAGTCCATTATTTATGAGGTATTGGCAGGGTGTAACGGCCGTGCAAACTAACAAAGAGAGAGACAAGGCAAAATTATAAAAGTATACTGTATAAAGGCCTTGAAATTTATCAACCAAAATTTATAGATAATAGCATGTGTGAAAATACAACACAAAAATAAACTGTGGAATAAAGACAGTGGGTCATTTTAGAATTTCGGAGAATATAAGGGAGACCAAAAATGAGAGCATTTAACAGGTAGTGATGAGAAAAGTAAGGATGAGGATACGAGCAAAAATAACTCACCCGCTGAATGACAGATTAACTTATCCGCCAAACAGCGGATAATCTATCAGTTTCTGTTTGTCATAAAGCATGAATCAGTGAAATTTTTTGTGTGTTTATTAAGACACCAAATCATCTGGCCAAGTGCACAATGATAACAATTCTTCATTACAGAATTTCAGAGTTAGAAACATTTTTCACACTCACTGTTTTTCAACTGAGCCAGTTTCTCTTCATATTCTCTTTGGAGTTTCTCCATTTCTTGTTTATGTTTTGCCAATTCTTCGGCCATCTTGTTGTCTTTCTCCTGCAGCTGATGCTTTAAGTCAGTCAAAATCTGGTTGGCTCCTGACCCATCCGTGTCATCTGTACTGCGTTGTTGCTCATAAAACTGAAGCATTTTCTGCAGGGAACTGAGATTTTCATTGTACTTCTGCTGCAGTTCTCGCATCTCAGAAGTCTTCTTGACTAAAAGATCTTCTATCAGTTTGTCATGGTGATCTTGGAGTCGAGACTGTAAAATAAAATAAAATAAAAAAAAAAATGAATTAAAATAAAAAATATAATGAAGACAGGCAATGTTTCAGAATATTTAATTTGTTCAACATAGCATATCATTGATAAATACAGTAGACTAACAAAATTTACACCCTTTGCATGAATTAATATTTTTGTGGTCCATCTGACATCAAGTAAACAATACATCAATTGCTGACCATATCCTACTTAGGATTTTTGATTTCATTTTTTTTTTTTTTTTGTTGAAGACATATATATATATATATATATTTCACTTTTAATTCCACATAAATATTTATCTACCACAGTCATTTTTACAGTCAAATCCAGGGCCCAAGACTTTCTAAAGTCTGTTAGACATTCGAAGCAATATGTTGGCAGCTGTGTGCGGGGATGTTGAAATATCTGGATTGGTGTCCAGAATCACAGTCAGCCCACAGGTAGTGTTGGATTCTCAGACATATGAAAAATATTACAAGAAAGCCTGTAAAATAATGGTAACCCTAAAATAATAAATAAAAGTGATTAATGGTTACCTGAAAATCTAAGACCAAGTACCTATTGAAAATCATAGAACCAGGATCCACCACTTTCCTGAAATACACCCTGCAAATGCGAAGAAATTGGCACTGATCATTGAAGAATTCCATACCACATCACAAACGAGTCTACCAAGACAATGATCCTGCTCTCCCTCCAAGGTCAATGTATTGATAATGGGAGGTGGAGGAGTGCTTTGCTGATGCCATAGTTAAGATTAGAATGATCTTAATATCCTCTACCTAGTGTTCCCACAAATAGGACTCAAGATAAAACTTTACAAAACAGAAACAATGATCTGGAATTGGAATGAAAAGAGTGATCCTATTCAGAATCCATCATAAAAAAAATCAGATCAAATTATTAAATACCAAACATTTGAAAAAACCTCGGTGTGTGCCAATTTTCTAAGCGTAGTTTAGATGTGGCACACAAATGAAAATACAGGGCATCCAGTGAGGATCAAACTCACTATTCAGTCCTAATTGATCTAGTGAGACAAGCTTGCTAACCCTTACACCATATCGAGACGGCCAAAACCTCTGTGTATGCATCAGTTGTAACAAATTTAGTCTAGGAAATACGGAAATTGAACATAAAATAGACTGTGCCAGAGGGAGTTTTGCCCAACACTGCAAATTGCTACAAAGCATTAAGCTGAAAACTAGAAAATTAAATAGGCTTGTCAAATCGAGACTTTCATATGGACATCATGCTTGGTGACAAACCTGTTCAGAAATATCTAAACTGTCAGCTGTATACTCCCACTTTTTAAGATCATTGATCAAAAATGACTTTGAGGAAGTGAAGCCTGTGGATTTTGACAAAGATACTCCTCCTTTGAACCTTGTTGACTGGAACTACAGAATTACAAAATAGCAAAAATCACATCACTTTCAACAGTACCAACAACTAAAAAGAGAAAACAATGATATAATCAAGATGTAGACAGTCTACACAACTTCAAAAAAAAAGGTTAGGAAGGAAACTCCCATCAATACTGGAAAGAGTGATAACAGCTACTGGACATGAGGAACTGTACTAAATAATAAATCATTTAAAGACTTTCAACAACAGAAGTAGCTAAAATGGATATTACATGCAACTTGACAAGAAAATAATGACAATATCCTGAACTGGCACCTAGGTTTCAGTCAATTTCCCACTGCTATGTAGCTTCCCTGTGCCTTTTCTATAAATACTTTCATAGTAATTGTTTGGAGGAACTTTCTGCTATGGTACCTAGACTTTATAAATTTAAGTGCAATACTAGATAGGCAACAAAGTCTCATCATTTTACAGTTGAATTGGATAGATGTAACTGTAAGTTCTATGCTGACAGATCCTTTTCTTGCACTTCACACTGGTGGAACTGTCTTCCAACTTCTTGCTTTCCAGTAGACTTTGATCTTCAAAAATTTAGATGCAATGTCAATCATCATCTACTGTCTTCTCTATTCCTCCTTTTTTATTATTCTCGCTCCTTAATGTTTTCTTTTCCTTATTATTTCACTTAGTAACCCTTGCATCTTAGTGGCTTTATTACCTAGCTTGGGTGAAATGATTCAAATAAAAGGTTAGGAAGGAAACCTCTATCAATACTGAAAAAGCAATAACAGACACTGGACTTGAGAAACCTATTTTCCTGAAAAATTGTTGAAATATTGCCCAAATATTGTGGCCTTGACCAGACGTGACTAAACAATGAATACTTATACTTCAGTTCAAAAGTTTGAAGAATCCCCCAGAATTAGCATGTGATGAACTTGACAGAAAAGTGAAGCCTTTCCATCCCAAAAATGAAATAAAGCTCTTAGAGTCATTGAAAAGAGAAAAAAAAGAGAAAAAAAAGAGGAAAAAAAGAGGAAAAAAAAGAGAGAAAAAAAGAGAGAAAAAAAGAGAGAAAAAAAGAGAGAAAAAAAGAGAAAAAAAAAGAGAGAAAAAAAGAGAAAAAAAGGGAAAAAAAAGAGGAAAAAAAAGAGGAAAAAAAAGAGGAAAAAAAGAGGGAAAAAAAGAGGAAAAAAAAGAGGAAAAAAAGAGAGAAAAAGAGAGAGAAAAAGAGAAAAAAAAAGAGAAAAAAAGAGAAAAAAAAGAGAAAAAAAAGAGAAAAAAAAAGAGAAAAAAAGAGAAAAAAAAGAGAGAAAAAAGAGAAAAAAAGAGAAAAAAAAGAGAAAAAAAGAGAAAAAAAAGAGAAAAAAAAAGAAAAAAAAAGAGAAAAAAAAAGAAAAAAAAAGAGAAAAAAAAAGAGAAAAAAAAAGAGAAAAAAAAAGAGAGAGAAAAAGAGAGAGAAAAAGAGAGAGAAAAAGAGAGAGAAAAAGAGAGAGAAAAAGAGAGAGAAAAAGAGAGAGAAAAAGAGAGAGAAAAAGAGAGAGAAAAAGAGAGAGAAAAAGAGAGAGAAAAAGAGAGAGAAAAAGAGAAAAAAAAAGAGAAAAAAAAAGAGAAAAAAAAAGAGAAAAAAGAGAAAAAAAAAGAGAAAAAAAAAGAGAAAAAAAAAGAGAAAAAAAAAGAGAAAAAAAAAGAGAAAAAAAAAGAGAAAAAAAAGAGAAAAAAAAAAGAGAAAAAAAAAGAGAAAAAAAAAGAGAAAAAAAAAGAGAGAAAAAAAGAGAAAAAAAAAGAAAAAAAAAGAGAAAAAAAAAGAGAAAAAAAAAGAGAAAAAAGAGAGAAAAAAGAGAAAAAAGAGAGAAAAAAGAGAGAAAAAAGAGAGAAAAAAGAGAGAAAAAAGAGAGAAAAAAGAGAGAAAAAAAGAAAAAAAAAAGGAAAAAAAAGAAAAAAAAGAAAAAAAAGAAAAAGAAGAAAAAAAGAAGAGAAAAAGAGAAAAAAGAGAAAAAAAAAGAATGGAATCAATTATTAAGCTTATACTTTGAGAAAGTTTTGCAACGAATGCCAAAAATTTGTGCTGCAATAATCAAGGCTGAAGGAGGATATTTTGATGAGAACTAAATTTAATCATGAAATACTTTCTTTTTTAAACCATATACAGTGTAACCCGGATATAAGAGAGTTGCCGGGACCGGATAAGAAGTCTCTTATATCCAGGGATTTCTCTTATATCCGGGTTTGGTCTACTTTGTTTAGGTAAGTATGTCTAATTTGGGACCAGATAAAATCTCTCTTATATCCGGGTTACACTGTACAGTGTAACCCGGATATAAGAGAGTTGTCGGGAGGGGGGCTGAGAAGATGTCTCTTATATCCGGGTTTGGTCTATTATATATACATTAACACAGGCTGTAATTTGGGACCAGAGAAAATCTCTTATATCCGGGTTTTTCTTATATCCGGGTTACACTGTATAATAATTTCCTCTTAAACTTTTAAAATGAGTGTAGGTATACACATACAAAACGCCATTCATCTTGAGTACCTCTTATTTGAACAGAATTCTCAAAGTGCTTTAGGAACAGCTTTTATCCATGGACCCTGCATAAAAATGAACACTCCCACATGCTGACAATTTTCAACATTTTAAACATTATTTGATTAAGTGTGTTGCATGTGTGCTCTTGTTACACCTAGGGACAGCTATCCAATTTTGTTTTGCATTGTACAGTGACTAGAAGAATAAAATAAATAAAAATAAATAAATATGAATGGACATCTGTTGGTGTCTCTGAGTCAGCTCAGTCATTAAGTCACATCTAGTATTGTTAGGTGAGGCTACAATTACTCAATACTTACTACACTAAACTCTAGTACTTCAGGAAAACATTTTAAGTGTCAAGTTCTGAAGGAGAGATATTATTAAAAAGGAGATGCAAAATTACAGCACTTTTTTCATTATTCTATGTTTGTTCTTAAGATTAACTATTACTACTACTAGTCATAGTAGTAGTAGTCATAGTAGTATCAAGAACTTAATAGGAAAATGTTCATAATGAAACAGCTATTTTTATATTTTCATAATAAATTACTTACTACCCTAACTTTAAAATTTTCTATTGACAGCTCCTTGGCCAGGATTCCACATTAAAGATTTACAGCGGTCTTTCTTATCAGTGGGTTTCGCTTTTCATAGTTTTAATTGCTCAAAGTCAATGCTAGAAATATACTACTAAGTTTTATTTTATAACTAGACCACCCAAAAACCTGTTGGGTTCTTTTTAAAACCAGTTCATGATACAAAATTGTTGGCTCCAATCCATATGGGAATGACTGCAAAAATATCCCTCTCTCTCTCCAAATTTATAGCCAAAACACACAAATGCATGCTGGGATTTCTTGCTAGCCAGTAATGCCACTTCTTGGTCGCATCAGACTTATTTCTGTTCTTTCTTGTCTGGAAGTCAAAATGCTCCAATTGTTTGTCTGTATCACTTTTTTTAACACCATTCTTAGTTTGTGAACTTTTTGCCTTATTATTGTTACTTTTTTGCCTTATTATTGTTACTTTTTTGCCTTATTATTGTTACTTTTTTGCCTTATTATTGTTACTTTTTTGCCTTGCATACATTGGTTGTTCAATATTATTTTCCCCCCTGTTCTTTTCTTTGTCTTTTTATTGTAAACTTTGTCAATTATGTTTTTTGGGGGGCATTTCTGCGAATTACACTTAACCATGGTCAATTACACTACAAAAATAATGAGGTATCAATTTTATTATTAATTACACATATTTTAATTTGTATTTGCAATACAAGTTATTGCAATAATTATTATTACTCAGATAATACAATATTACTTAGATCAAATGCAATAATAAATTAATAATAATTACATTTTTTTGTTATATATATATGTTTCTTCTTCACATTTCAAAACGTAATGGCAGCAAACCAATGTGCATCAATTTATTTAACATCAAGTTATATGACACAATTTTCCAACATTACAGATTACGTTTTACAATAACAAATCCAGTGTTTTACAATAACAAATCCACATAGTGTTTTCAGCTATCAAATACTTGCTAAACCTCCAAGATAATTGTTTATAACAAACAGTTCTAATGTAATGAGTTGTATAAAAATTTGTTGTGTTATGTATATTTAAATTTATTCAATATTGTTATGTATTATGCATGTTTCTTATTTTTCACACACATAATAATTAGATTATGCAAGTGTTTGTTTATATATGTGGATTGATATGAGAATGTGTATAGAAAACAAATATTGTATTTCCTATTAAACATGATGCACCAAAGAAAAAAACGTCTCTTGTTAAAGAATCCCTGGTCTAATTTTAATGAAATTTCTCGACAGGGGTCAAGGTACAATAGGCTATTAAAATAGAGTATTATGTATTGTTTGACCTGTATCTTGGGAATGCACATATATACAAGATTAAAGTTTTAGTATTATATAGATCAGTGGTTCTCAACCAGGGTCCATACAAAAAAATAGCAAACTGGAGGGTCCGTTGGTAACATTTTAGTGGTCCATACAACAGTTTCACTTCAGAACGCTTGTTACAACTAAGAATTGGAATTTCTACAGTAATCTACACCATATTAAAATACTAAAAATAGAAAAACAACTCTAAAACTAGCAGAAAATGAAATCAAGGGATGTAAGTTTTAGCGTCCATTTCATTCTAACAGATATTTTGATTGTAAAAAAATTTAGAAAATAGTCTATTACGAGTTATTTTACTCGTGTACATAAATGTTCCATAGAATTTAATTGTTAAATACAAGTTTATTTTCATTAAATTAGTTTTACTTCAGAATAAAGCGTATACATTCACAAATTCTATAATATGATTCCTAAACTTATCTATTAGTAAAAAATAAAATAAGCATTTTTTTTTTCTTTTCTTTTCATCAAATGGTTATTGGGGTCCACCAAAAAAAAAAAAAAAAAATCAAGAGTAAAAGTGCTCTATGGATTAAAAGAAAAGGTTGAGAACCAGATATAGATGGTCCTACAGTGAAAGCATATTAACCCTGACAGTTTATGTATACCAAAGAGTAATTGTAAACTAAGCATATTCTGAGGTTACTAAGATCTACTCTAATCAACCTTTCCATCACATGCTTGACGACAAGATATGGTTACAACTAATCTATTCTATTATTAGCTATTAATATTTCACTTAATCTTTTATCAAGTCTAATTCATGAATAAAACTTAACAGTTGTGCATAGGAAAAAACAGAACAATACTATCTGCGTTTTTAGCTATCCACAGAGTATCTTGGAATGTACACCCCAACCTCATTAAAAGGAGTTGTGGGGGGGGGGTAAAAACCTTACTTGTTTGCCCATATAAGATACCATTCTAAAGTCTATCTTTACTTATATGCAAATATTTTCATTTTTTTTCTCAACAGTGAAAAGGTGAAAACATTTTTTTTTTAATCATTTCACCCCATGCAAAGCAGTTTGACCACGAAGACACAAGAGGTCACTCAGTGCGAAAGAATAAGAAAAAATAGATAAACATTATTAAGAAGAGAGAGAAAATTCAAGAAGACAGTAGATAATGATTGACATTGCATTTAAATTTTTGAAGATCAAAGGTGGATGGAATGGAGCCTGACAAGAGTTCTACAAACAAGAAGTGCGAGACAGGAAATGGTTATTATTCGACTTGCATTTTCCCAGACATTCAAGCTTCTGAAGTAACCTATGTTTAAAATATTTAAAAAAACAAAACACTCTTCCTGGTCTAATTTGGAGGTTGACCACAAGTTCTGGTTTGAGGGGAGGGTCTGTCCCAGTGATATAAGCTCTTAATATTCTTTACTTATTATATCAGTACACAAGTATGCAGGATAGGTGTCATGAAATATTCTATTATGCAAGAAAACTAAATCTGTAATAATGAATACCATCCCAGTTAGGGTTGCCAAATGTCCCTTATATACTGCACATGACCTCTAGTGGATAACTTTATCCCCTGTCCTGTATCAACTTTTTAGGGGCACCTCAAGTGTCCCATGTTTAGTATTTTCAAATTTTATAATAAAAATATATTTTTACTACCTTCCTATGATTCTTGGTTGTAACTTTATAAGTATCGAAATACTTTCTTTTCTCAGATTCTCTTGATGAAAATAACCCAAATGTAACAAGGAAACTAGTATTGCTAAAAGTTTACACAAAACTGGCATGTTTATTTCTCTGTTGTCTGTATTAAATAATTTTTTTCAAATGATTACACTTTTACAGAATTTCTTTTTCTTTGCTTGTATTATACGAGGGTCATTCAATAAATAAGGTGAATTTTTCGGTATAAGGATATAAGGACTTCTAATACAGATAGAAGCTTACTTTTTTATTTTTTTTTTTGTTTTACTTCTTTTTCACATGGATTTAATTTCTTTTGCAGATTAAAGAAAAACTTCGAGAGTTTTGGCGATTAACAAAGATGGCCGACCAAGAAGCGTGCTCCAGGATTGAACAGTGGTCAGTTATCAAGTTTTTGAGTGGTCAGTTATCAAGTTTTTGAGTGAAAACCAGTTGAAATTCATAGAAGAATGTCAACTGTGTAAGGCGCCACATGTTTCATCCAAAAAAATGTCTACAAGTGGGCTAAATTGTTTAAAGAAGGACGGAGCAGTGTTGAGGATGAAGACAGGCCTGGGAGGCCTACAGAAGCGAGGTCTCCTGAGGTGATCGAATCAGTCAATGAACTCATTCAGTCTGACAGTGGATGACATTGCAAGGACTTTGAGCTTATCTGTTGGAACAAATGCAGGGGTCATCAGTCAGGAGTCATCTTGCATCATGACAATGCAAGGTCTCACACAGCAGCCCAAACAGTGCAGACCATCAACGAGCTGGGCTGGGAACTGTTCCCTCATCCCCCTTACAGCCCAGACCTTGCCTCTTCAGGCTTTCACCTGTTTGGTCCCTTGAAAGCGTTCACGAGAGGCACGAAGTTTAAAAGTGACGATGAAGTCAAAAGGTGTTGTGAGTGACTGGCTGAGACATCAGTCCAAAGATTTTTACACTGAGGGAATACGGAAGCTTGTGCACAGATGGGAAAAGTGTGTGACAGTGCTGGGAGACTACGTTGAAAAAAAAAAAAGAAAAAAAAAGAAAAGAAAAAAGTAAGCTTCTATCTGTATCTGTCCTTATACCGAAAAATTCACCTTATTTATTGAATGACTCTCGTAGAATTTTTGATATGATTTTACTTTCCTCATAACCCATTAAAATCATTGGTTTATGTTTTTAACTTCTGTCTTTCATTTTATATAATATATTGGTCTGGGTGTGTAGGCATAAATGTATATGTGTGTGTGTGTGTAAAATAAACAATAAAATTCAAAATCATCTCGTATGAGGAATAGCCTATTTTGGCAGATGAAGATATCGGTCATCTGTCTTATCAACCCCAGTGTGGACTGAGTTTGTGTCAGAAATAGAAATTTAACTGTGAAAGCTAAAAAACTGTCAAAAAGCTAAGACAGGATTTATCTACTTCAATGTTTCAGGGGAGGGTGGAAGGTATTTGTCCAAAAAGGAAGAAGTTTTATAATATATATATATATATATATATATATATGTGTGTGTGTGTGCACGCGATATATATATATATATATATATATATATATTTGTGTATTTAGGCAGAAATCCTTCTTTCATGCACATTTCATTAAAAACGACTGACAATATGAAGAAATATAGTCTTAAAGTGTGCTATATTTATGGGATAAAGTGCTCAATATCAGAGATAGAGCGTGTGTAAATATAAAAGTGAACATAGAAGTCAACACTTCGAGGCGACAGTCTGTTTCATGCTAGATGCAATCGTCATATATATATATATATATATATATATATATATATATATAGAGAGAGAGAGAGAGTTTCTCATATTTCTAACTTTCTAATCTGGCAACCCTAGTTCCAGGTTGAGGCTTGGAAATTATACTATGAAATTATACTATGTCGATGTATTTATTTTTTGGTCTCTAAATTTTGGTTATTAATAGTTACCTCCCTTGCCCTTACTAAGCTAAATTGCAGTGAAACCTTTGCTATGAAATTGTTAGCCTGTTCAAAGATATTTGCAACAGATGCAAAAAACCAACTACATGAAGAAAAAAAAAGAAAAAAATAGAGTACAACAATAGTTGAAGAAAAGTATTTAAATTTCATCTGAATTTTTAGTTATTTTCTTACCACAATGGCTGCTCATACTTAACTGTCACTTTGTGAAAGACTTTCAAGAGGATGCTTCCCTAGCCACTAAAATTTTTAATTTCTCCAAGTCTAGGATAGTTAATTATCTATCCTACATATCCTCATAATATGCACTTCCTCCTCCCTGTACAGCCTACAGCAATCTCATTCAGTAACCCTCTACCTTGAGAGGCTCTTGAACCTTGTAATGGGTGAGCAATAGTTAAAAAAAAAAAATTTAAATGTAAAAAGCTAATAATACAGGGTTTTCTATAATGAGCAAGTATATAAAATGACATAGAATGCCAAATATATTTATTACATAACTGATATACAAGAGTTCAACATATTAACTAAGATTTTACTACAGGTATCTGATATCTTTTTTGCTGACGGTGGACCTTCATAATGTCATGGTCTCTAAAAGAAAATGCGCATGTAGTGGAAGCATACTTCACCAGCCAAAGATCCATTGTTGCAGCCCAAAGGAAATTCCAACAGCATTTTGGAATGCGACAGGCACCATCCCTAAAGGTGATCCTGCATGCTTTTACAAACCTCCATGAGACAGGCAATACCAATTGTGTATGTTCTCTTCATGGTGGTGACCATCTCAGGGATGAAATATTCAAATCTTAGATAAGATGTTGAAATATTGTATATCAGTTACGTAATAAATATATTTGGCACTATTTGTCATTTTTATAATCCAAAATACTTGGATTTAAAATGTGTCTCAGCAATTTGGGACACCCTGTACTAAAGACATGAAATATCGATTATGTATAGTCATTTTTATAGTGGAGATAAATAGTTCAGTCATAATTTGCTACAGTGAAGCAAAAGAAAAAGAAAAAAAGAAAAAAGAGAAAAAAGAGAAAAAAGAGAAAAAAGGAAAAAGAAAAAAGAAAAAAGAAAAAAGAAAAAAAAACAAAAAAAAACAAAAAAAAAGAAAAAAGAAAAAAAAAAGAAAAAAGAAAAAAGAAAAAAGAAAAAAGAAAAAAAGAAAAAAGGAAAAAGAAAAAAGGAAAAAGAAAAAAGGAAAAAGGAAAAAGAAAAAAGGAAAAAGGAAAAAGAAAAAAGGAAAAAGAAAAAAGAAAAAAGAAAAAAGAAAAAAGGAAAAAAGAAAAAAGGTAAAAGAAAAAAGGAAAAAGAAAAAAAGGAAAAAGAAAAAAGGAAAAAGAAAAAAGGAAAAAGAAAAAGAAAAAAGGAAAAAGGAAAAAGAAAAAGAAAAAAGGAAAAAGGAAAAAGAAAAAAGGAAGAAAAAAGGAAAAAGAAAAAAGGAAAAAGGAAAAAGAAAAAAGGAAAAAGAAAAAAGGAAAAAGAAAAAAGAAAAAAGGAAAAAGAAAAAAGGAAAAAGAAAAAAGAAAAAAGGTAAAAGAAAAAAGGAAAAAGAAAAAAGGAAAAAGAAAAAAGGAAAAAGAAAAAAGGAAAAAGAAAAAAGGAAAAAGAAAAAAGGAAAAGAAAAAAGAAAACAGAAAAAAAGAAAACAGAAAGAAAACAAGAAAAAAGAAAAAGAAAAAAAGAAAAAGAAAAAAAGAAAAAAGAAAAAGAAAAAAAGAAAAGAAAAAGAAAAAGAAAAAGAAAAAACTTTGTTGATGCTTAACCCATGTGAATGCAAAATACAAGCAACTTACAAAACATTTTTTTCTAAGTTTCCTCAGCTCAAACAAACTGTAAGCAAAGAACTGTTGAATTTGTTTTTCTCCTCTCCAATCTGAGACTACCTAGGAAGTCACATGATGCAGAGAGGCTAAAATCAAATAAAGGAAAAGGTATTGATATGCAAATGAATCAAGTTTCCAAGAGAGGGAGGGAGGGTTGATTTGAGGCTTAAAAGAGCAAGGATGGGTACAGAGAAATAGGATTAGTCTATTTCTTTTCTTTTCTTTGACACAAATGCTAACCTCACCACTACTGAATAACCAAATTTGATTATTTTTCTTTCTCAACAAGCCTTCATAATTGAGATAATGGTTAGCAAATTCAGTCAGTTACTGCCATGTTGTGAGTTCAGTCCTCACTGATGGCATTGAGTAAATCATAGCCAGAAAAAAAAGTTACAATTTTGGCGAGGATAAAAAGTCACTATGATGGCTGGTAATAAATTCATCTATTTCTGTTGTGTTCTTCGAGTTTATGATTCAACTCTGTTTGCAACAGAAATTCATAGTAAATTGATCCAAACCTCTAAAAACGTTTTTAACAATGCTATGGTCACACATTCAATATATTTTATAGTTGGGGTGTCTTCGTATCCTATAAGACCTGGCTTTTCTCTTTGACATTGAAATATGAATTACATGTTCCTTGAATTTTCAATTTATTTGAGACTGGGATTTTGTCCACTTTTGGGATAAGAGGTTAGGTTTTTGACCGATGTGTGCTAACCTTGTCATCTGACTTTCTTTACCGTGACTTTTTGTCTTGTGGTTCCTTTTTTTAATTGGATTCGCTTAAATAAGCTCTAAGAATTAATAGAGAAGATTATGATTTTATTTACCTGACAGGAAAACAGCACACAGTCTTACCTAACAAGCTTGTTTAAATGGCTGGTAGAACAGGGATTAAGAGAGATACCTAGAAGACAGTGGTTAACTTAGGTACCGCCAAGAGATCGCTAAAAAAAGATGCCAAACTTAATGAAAACAATATTTTATCGTCTAAATGTTTATGTTATTATTAAGAGGAAAGATCAAAGTATTTTGGGGGTATTTTTCTACATTTTTTTAATCGTTCCTAGCACGTCCAAAATTTTTGTTAAAAATCTGTGTTTTTTGTGCCAGCAAAATTGTCAGATAATTGATCATGGCACTCATTTTTTTTCCATTTTATAAAAAAAAAAAAAAATGAAAATCTGTTTGAAATTCTTTTAAAAATCAATTATTTTTTCAAAACTTATTTTAAGAAAATCAGAAATTATAATGTTTATTTAAAATATTTTGAACCAAGCTTAACTTAGCTTAGCTTCTGCACTGAAAAGATGTAATTTGAAAATAAAACAAACAGGTCATAAACTTTCGCATCACTTGACAGGTGATGAATGACATATTGACGGATTACATGAGGATAATTCCTTCTACAGAAGGAGAGAAGTGAAGTTATTTACATTTAAGTGAACAAATTATTTACCTCGTTATTTTTAAGGAAAACTTTCAGTGCTCTAATTTTTTTTTGTACTTAGCTTTCATCTTTACATTTACAATGCTTTATGGAAAATATATTATAAAGAAATTAAAATAAGATTAAATTTCATAAAGGTATCTAATTAATTTATAGGTACCTTTCTTATGAAATTTTATCAGAAGTGTACATAAAATACCATAATTTTATGTACATTTACTACATTTTACTGTTATTTGTATTTCCATTCAATTTATTATTAATTTTGATATTTTATTTATGGAAAAATGTCATAACTGAGATTAATATAAAAATAAAATCATATAATTTTCATAAGATGATAGTGATACTTGTAGGTACCCTTCTCAGTTGAAATTGAAAAATCAAATAAACTTCACACGTGTTTCGCAAAAGTAAAGGCCTTAACAGCGGAGAACAATGCTTAACTCAAATAACGCAACTTAATTGTATTCTGGTTGGCCCTCCATACTTTATAATTACAGCCTGATTATAAACACAAAATTACATTTCTTTTATACTGCAGGTCTTCTGATTAGTCAAAATGATACAATTTACAATACGCTAAAAAAAGATCTATCTCATAAAGACACTTACGAAAGAAGATGCAGCTTTTAACTAATTTTATAATATTTTAACAACTTAAATGTAAAAATCTATTATAATTAAAGAAATAACAAATAATTGTATTAAAAATTCATTTTTCATCGAAAAGACTTTCAGAAAACATTGTCCATATTCATAAAAACAACTAAAAGCATTTGAAAATAAATAATGTCTTTGTTTTATTGAGTTTTGTATGTTACAATTCAGAGCTGATTTTCAGGTAGGGGGGTCCAATTAAAAACAAAAAAAAACATGATTTGCATTCCTCAAAGCCTTGTGCTTTTAACTATTGCAATCACTAAAGTGGACTCAATCGAATTCCTAGAGTTTTCATAAAATTAGTTGGGGGTGGATAATAAATATAAATAAAGTATTTCTGCCATGAATAGTTTCTGAAAGTTTTATTAACATCAGACAATTATTTTTATTTTTGCAAGATTTTCCAAATTAATGTGTGTCATACAAAAGAAGACATTCTAAAAATTGTATATGTATACAAGGTTTTTTTTAATCAAAATTTAGAATGTTCTAAAAAGAAGGAAAAATTTTTTAAAATAATTAAAATAAACTTTGGTCTTTCCTCTTCTTATTAACAAACATTTAGACGATAAAATTTTGTTTTCGTCAAGTTTCGGGTCTTTTTCATCATGCCATGCCCTTTTTTTTAGCGATCTCGTGGAGGTACTTAGGTTAACTGGGGTAGGAAATGGCTTGTAAATTTTAATGCCTTCAAGACAAAACTGCTCTCATTTAACTACCCTAGCAAAACTTTTCTGCCTGCCATCAACATAACTGACACTGAAGTCCTGGAGAGCAAGACATTGCACTTTCTTGGCCTCATGTTTTCAACTGACTTAAAGTGGAGTGACTACATCAGCCTATTAGCTGCATCTACTGCAAGGAAAGGTGCTGTGCCAGAAAATTTTCAGAGTCCATCTTCCACATTTACAAATCTATCCTTTGCTCATGCATTGAACACTGCTGCCATATCTAGTCTGGTGCTCCTGTTCATCTCAAGGTTCTTGACAAAATCCAGAGAAGGATCAATCCTGGCTTGGCATCTCGACTTCAGTCACTTCCTCACCAATATGACAGGGCTTCCCTCTCTCTTTTCCTAGATATTTCCATGATAACTGCTCTGATGGGTTTTTTTCCTCTGGTACCCCAACTACATGAATTTATGCATGCTACTAGATTGAAATCTAGGTTCCACCATTTTACTGTTGAAATAGCTAAATGCAACTGCCACTTCTACTCTAACAGTTCCTTTTCTTGCACTTCCTGTCTGCAGAACTCCCCTCTGTTTACTTACTTCCATGATAACAACAATCTTCAAAAAATTAAATGCAATATCAATTACCATCTATCTGTTCATCTTTTGTCCTTTCCTCAAACCTTCCAATACTCAGACTTTTCTCTCACTTTCACTCCCTGTAAACTAGTGGCATTTCCACCATGCTTCGGTGAAATGATTAAAAAAAAAAAAAGAATTTATGAGAGCTAAAAATGTCGGAATTTTTTTTTTTTTTTTTTTTTTTAAGCGTATCACCCCAAGCAAGGCTGGAGGCCACTATCATGCAAGGGGTTATAGAAGGGTTGGAGGAAGAGCAGATAGGAGTGGTAAAGGAGAGGATGTGGAGAAAGAGAAAGACAGTGGGTCGATCAAGGCAAGGGGGTTACAGAAGATTTGGAGCGAGAGCAGATAGGAATGAAAGATGAAAGGATGTGGAGAAAGGAAGTGGATAGATCAAGGCAACTGGAGATGTCGATTGACGCTACACTTAAACCGTTGGAGATTGTATTTGTCAGGGAAACAGTAATAGGGAAGGGAGTTCCATAGGCAAGATGTGCGAGACATGAAGCTATTGGAGTAGAAAAGACGTCTACATCTAACAGTTTCAACGGTGTAGGGGTGGGAACGGGATGCCAGCCTCGTAGGACGTTTAAATTCACGAGGCCTAGGGACAAGCGAAAGCAACTCCTCGGAGCAATTACCGTGAAAGTATTTGTAAAAAAGACAGAGTGAGGCAACATCGCGTCTGTGAGAGAGCGACTGCAGACAAGATGATAGATCAGGGCCAATCACATTGCATATCCGTCTCTGGATCTTATCAAGAACTCTGAGGCAAACAGCAGGGGCCCCAGACCATATATGGCAGCAATACTCCATGCAAGGCCGAATGGTCGATTTATAGACTTGGAGGATCAATTCCGGGGAGAAAAATTTCCTGGCTCGGCACAGGGAACCAACTTTCCTTGCGGTGGATGATGCAAACATCATGAAGGAACATGGCACATAAAAGAAAACTTTAAAAAAAAAAAAAAAAAAAAAAAAAAGGAGACAGTCACAAAGTTAGGAAGGTATTTAATGACCTCCTCACTAAGGCAACATGAGACACAAAGTCTTTACATGTACATATGGATCAAGCCCTCATTCCTCATTATGTGCTTCAGAAATTTCAACTGTCTCTTCTTGCAAATCCTGGTAAGATCTCCTGTTCCCATAGGATAATGTTACTGTGGAGGTTGAATAAATTTAGGGAGAAGAGACATCCTTGTCTCACACCCCTTTCCATTTTTGCATAGCTACTCAATTCATTTTCTATCTATCCATAAGATGACAGTTTGCTCTCAGTATAAATTCTGGATTATTCTAACAACTTTTCCAAATAGATCCAAATGAACTAGCAGTTCAAATAGATCTTTGTTCTGCATCTTGTCAAATGCTTTTGTGTAATGTATAAAGCCGTAAAAGTTTTTATGGTCGTCAAAATAAGAAATTATTTACGAGTGGAATTAGATCGATCCTCATTGTTATGATTTTATATCAGATTCAGTTAAATTCCATTAAACAGGGTTTTGTGCTGGTGAGACAGAAAAGTATTAGGAAGAGGAAAAAAGTCAAACAATTATGTCCCGACCCCAAAAAGAACAGGTATCGAGCAAAATTTCATGGGAAAATTAGCTCAGAGGTGAGGTGTTGTAATGGAATGTCCCACACTCCCTATTGCCTATGTGGACTGACTATATAAGTAGCTATATATAGTGAGCACTGGATACACCCGGGGGGGGGGGGGTCTTGCTTCGGGAATTACTAGCCTGCCACCTGATTCCCTGCCTTTCAGTAGTGTATTCTCTTTTACAATAAACCTCCCTTCTTTCATCTATGCGGGAGTTACTGTTCCTTCACTCGAGTACCACCTTTGTCCGTTTGCAACCTTTTTAAGGATACAACACAGGGTGTCAACTGTAGTGCAATGGTTAGCAAGATAATCTCAAAATAAAACTGGTATCACAAAGAAAAAGAAATTAAGAATTTTAAAAAAAAAGAAAGCTAATAATCACCTGTTCTCCTTCCAGTGATTCATCAAATTCTTGTTGCATGAGGGCTTTGGCCAATTCCAGTTCTGTATCATATTTATCTCTCATCATCTTAGCTACTTCTGGAGCATCACCTGTCCGCAAGCCTTTAAAAGAATAATAAAAAGGTACCTTTATTAAAAATTGTCATTCAGTCAATGAAAAGATACTTTAAATCCCTTTATATATTTCCCAACCTGGGCAATATCGCCCACTGGTGGGCGATTTCAACTGTTGGGGAGACAATGAGCAACTGAACAAAAAAATGGTGAGTGATTGGAAATTTTTGTGGGCACTATAGATTTTGAGTTTTAGAAAGGTATTTCAACATATGCCACTCAAAAAAAAAAAAATATGCCAAGAACGTGTATAAAAGGAAACTAAATGGGAATAAATAGGTAACATTTTAAGATAAGATAAAGAGTCCTCACAAACAACAAATATAGGATAGAAATCACATAAGGGAAGAACAACAAAAATATTTGCTGAATTTTATATTTATGAACAAAATCATTTAATTTTTTGTCAGCACTTGCAACACTAACTATATATATATATGTGTGTGTGTGTGTGTATGTATATATATATATATATATATATATATATATGTGTGTGTGTGTGTGTATGTATATATATATGTGTGTGTGTGTGTGTGTATGTATATATATATATATATGTGTGTGTGTGTGTGTGTGTATGTATGTATATATATATATATATATATATATATATACACACTATTTTAAAAACAAGGAATTTATTAATGGTAATAGTCTCTAAGGCCCTTTCAACCAACATTCAATCAGGAGAAAATCGTTGGAAAATTGATAAATTAAATGAAAAGAACAACAACAAAAATGAAGAGCAAAAAAGGGAGGGGAAAACACTCTAAAATGATATATAAGTATATATACTTATAACGAGGGGAGGGGAAATTGCGTGTAAATAATTAGCTAGGGGCAGTTAAAATAAAATATCCCCCAACAAATTAAGAGACTTCACAAATTCCTTCTGCCGGCAGAGAGAAGGTTTCCATAATCCTATACAGACTGATTCCAAAATCTTCAAGTGATTGTTGGAACCAGCCATGTTAATAATTTTTAACTGTCCCTCGCTAATTATTTACACGCAATTTCCCCTCCCCTCGTTATAAGTATAGCGTGTTTTCCCCTCCCTTTTTTGCTCTTCATTTTCGTTGCTGTTCTTTTCGTTTAATTTACCAATTTTCCAATGATTTTCTCCTGATAAGATGTTGGTTGAAAGGACCTTAGAGACTATTACCATTAATAAATTCCTTGTTTTTAAAATAGTATATAAATTTTGTACCTCTAAGCATTTGTTTATATATATATATATATATATATATATATATATATATATATATATATAAAGGGAAGAGGTTATAGTTGTTCCAATGACAGAAAAGTGTATATATTAAAAAGAGAGAAACTGCAAACATTTTTAGTTGTAATGTGGATTTTTTTTTTTTTTTTTAAATATATGCTTTATTTTCCATAATTTTGCTACGCGTGTTTCAGGTCTCCCAAACTTCATCAGACAAAGAGTGGATATTTCCACATAATATTAAAAAGAATTAATTTTTCTCATGTTTTTCGATATTAAACATTCTCTTTTTTGTGTGTTAGTGACTCAAATGTCTTCCTTGGACAGTGAAAAAGTTCTTCTGGCAAAGGGTAATAAAACAATTAAGATTTGGTCCAAGAAAGGATGAGGACAGATATACATACACGCACTCCCTCTGTGTGTTCTTAGATCTATTTCCATTTTTTTGTATTTTTGTCAGCATGTCTATATATACGTATATTTCCTCTTCATACATACATACTGTCTTATAAGGAATTAGTATATACATACACACACACACCATATACACATAGAAACACACACATACACACTTCCTATGTTGTGTAGGGTTCATGTGTGTACCTGTCAGCAGTCTTGTTTTTGCCAATATGTACATATATATATATACACACACACACATACATCTATATACACATACATACATGTACACACATACATATATCAGTACGTGTATGCATATACATACTCCCTCTCGAAATTTTTAAAAATAACTTGTGCTTGCCTTCCATTACAGTTTCGTATTTTTCTTCCACATCTGTCAATTGCTTATGCACATTCTGAATAATTTAATTTGCTAGAGCTACTAAGGGAGCCATAGGACTCCCATCAAGAATGGCTATTGGATAAATTGTTGGGTGTGGGGGCAAAGTTTTTTAAAAATTACTTGTGCTTACCTTCCATTACAGTTTCGAATTTTTCTTCCACATCTGTCAATTGCTTACGCACATTCTGCAGCTCCATCTGATGTTTGGATATTAGTTGTTCCATTTCTGATTCTTTCATTTCAGTCAATTCCACCCGCAAGCTTTCCATGTTTCTTTCCAAATCTACTTTCATTTGTGAAATTCTTGCTTCATAATCCGAGATGATCTGGTTAGGACTTTTGTTATAACCAAATTTCTGACCAGGTACATCCAGCTTGTGAGGACTGTCTGTAATATCACAACTGTCACCAGCATCATAGCTGTCAAAATGACCAGCAGTCATTGTGCGCTTAACCAATTCACGCTCAAACGATTCACGTCGATTCTGCAAATTGCTCTCATGAGTATCTGACTGGTATTTCTCCAGAAGTTCCACAGCTTGTTTTTTGAGTTCGACTTGGAGTTGGATATCAAACTCACTCTGCAAGTCTTCAATATCCATTTTGTGTTTATGCTCAAAGTCCTCTTCTTGGCCAGACAGAGCTTGTGCATGAGCAAATACCAACTCTTCCTTCTCTCGTTGTAAGAAAGTCTTTGAAGTTATCACCTCTTCCAGCTGATGCCGTAAATGTTCTATTTCTTCCTGATAAACTTTTATGTCTTTTTCAAGTGTGCAACTATCTTCTGAAGAGTTTGTTTGTTCACCAGATTTATCAGAAAGGTTTGTTACTTGAGAGTCTCGATCTGGACAAGCAGATTTCCCAAGGGAATGTCTGCCACTTGAGTTCTCTTTGTTAATCTTTGGAAAAATGAGATTCTGGCCGCTGGAAGAACTTCTCTCAGTGCTCGTTAGCGGAACATTATCCATTTGAAAGCTGTCATCCACTTCACAGCTAGCTTCCCCAAAGCTAGCAGAAAGATCTGATTCAATTTGGGTTTTGAGACCAGTGATTTGGTTGTTGAAGCGACTCTCAATTGAGTGCACTTTAGATTTGAAATATTCTAGCAGGTTGTGCAGTGTTTGCTGTTGGTCTGTATCCAGACATTGGGAAAGATTCTTGTTATCTGTGGAGAAAATGAAAGCAAAATTAAACTTGTTACTGGTTAATTTCTTTACATTTTTCCTCTTCTTAATCAAAATTCCCACTAATTCTTTGATTATTAGTAGATTGGGGGAAGAAAAAGTAATTTAATTATAACAAATAAAATATTGTATATACTCATGTATAAACCAACTCCATGTATAATACAATCCCTGAAATTTTTTGCATGAATTTTAACTGCCAGAAAAAATTTACTTGTGTATAGTCACAAATTATTCATAATTTTTAACCTTTTCAAAAAAAATTACCTGTGTATAGTGCAAGCACCTATATTTTGCGTTAAAAAAGGCTCATAAGAATTCACACTATACTCAAGTGTGTGTGTGTGTGTGTATGTGTGTGTGTGTGTGTGTGTGTGTGTGTGTGTGTGTGTGTGTGTGTGTGTGTGTGTTAAAGTTCTGACCATAAATGTCCTATACCTTTCATCTGGTGCTTTTCAATCTGTGTAATCTTCAGGGAATTTTGAACTGAACCCTTTATTTAATTTACAAGATTATTTGGATTAACAAATACCTGATGAAGGCCAGAGAGCACTATGGCTGAAACGTCGTGATAACAAAAACAAAGATTTTCAGAGGAGTTGAATACACTTATTATCATCAGAGTTTAGCCACAGAAATTGTATTGCTTTTTCAAAAAGCCAAATCTAATCAATGCTAAGAAAACAGAAATTTGGACTTTTTTTTTTTTTTTCAAGAGAATAAATTGGATAGGGATAATAGGAAAAAAAATATTTTTACAATGTTCTACAGGAAAGCCCAGTGGATGAAAGTATGAATTTGGTGACAAAGTAATTGTGAGTTCAATCACAGGGTTAGGCAGTGTGTACTCGGACTTAGTGGAAATATGGTGCACAATAACTGAACAGTACTAAAAATAAGAATTAGACAAGATATCTTGAGACGTGGGCAATGGAACAAGAACAGTTTACCCCTATAGATTAAAGGTTAATTTCAGAATTCCTTGTAGATTACCTGGAGTGATTTCTTTTTCTTCTCAAACTGAATGACATAGCTTTCAATGATAAGTTCTTTTTTTTTGTTTTTTTTTTTAATTTAAATTTTCCCATTCTACAATCAGAATTTTGGTTGGTCGATTTGTTTTTTATGGCTTAACTCTTTGCAAGAGATTTAAAGCCAGAAAATATTTTTACATAGAAAGAATTTTTTTTTATTTTGAGATATTTTGAAATATTGTTTATTGTGTTACTAATTAACCCATAGCTGGAGGAAAGAGGTGGGTTCCTATCTTTCCCAAGAGTATCTTGTACATAAATGAATATAATGAACCCGACTGAAATTGGAACTTGGCTCACTGATTAACAATTTTGAGCATTTATCCATTACACCACCTACACATCCAAGGTTGTAGAACTTGGTATTCCCAAGCGGTCAACCATCTAGGGACCGACTAGGCTCAATGTTAATTAACTTCAGTGATTGTACAGGAACCAGTGTTTCAACGCTATATGGCTGTAAGCTTGGTAGGAATTTGCTGTGCTACTACATATGTAATCCTGAGAGTGAATGCATGTTTGCATATCTTACTTTAATAAATTCTACTTGCAACAGAGCAAATTCCACAGGATTGCTCAGTTCTTTGAGGACACTTGTTTTAATGGTTCCAACTTTTTTCTGACTTGGTCTGATTACCATTTCTTTTCAGAGAAATGACAAACATCAAGCTAACTCAGTCAATGAAAAGATATGGTGTGATGATTGCCTTAAGGATTGCTCACTTCCTAAAAGCTGCACAGTTGATCACAAAGAGCTGAAGACCATTGGCAGGGATTCTGTAGCAATAGCCAAATGTAAAAATCACTGCTAAGGGTCCTAATACCATGAAGACACCCACATTTATACAAAAGGTACAGAAAATTATCAATAAGAATGTTAATTAGCATCATTGCTGAGCAGCTGAAACTTTCAAGGCACTTTATCATAAGAATTGTGTGTGAGGACCTTTGACAGAAGTCGTGTGATCAGGAGAAGCCAGTTCATGTTTGCAGCATCCTGGGGATAATGATAAACTACATCAGCATCCTGGGTAAGATGATAAACTACGTCCAACAGCAAGGCCTCTGATTAGGAGGCTTTGAGGGGCGTGGAACCAATTCTTAATTGCTGGTGTTCCCAGGTCCACTCTGACCCGGGGTGTTAGCACCTGTTAGGGTCCCAGCTATGGGCAAATAGTTAACCCCAGACTGAGGTCAAAACACTATGAAAGTGTAAAAACAGGTTTTAATACCAGAAATCCTTAACAAAAAAATAAAAAAAATTACCAGAAATACATCTTGGAAAAAAAAATTATTACCAGCAATAAAAATCTTGTCAGCATTAAATAAGGTTGATATTCCGTAAAACAAAAGAAACCAAACCAAATCATATTTGCAAAGACTGAAGATAAGTGTCTGATCTTTGTAAATATCTGTTAACCAAGTTGAAACATCAACAGCCTGGAATGCTTTAATCAAGATGAAAAGGTCAACCAAAGCAATCACAAACAGTTATACAGAAATTATAAGGACATTCCAACTTTCATACACACAAAGTTTCCAGAACTTATGATGGTTTTGGGAGTTGTGAGCAACAAGGGAGATGTCACGCTCACTCACTTCTTTCCTTGGGGCTTAAAAGTCAATCCAGCCAACTAAAGAAGTATTGGAGAAGCTTTGGATAGTGAGCATGAGCGAAGGAAAACTGTAAACCTACCAACAAGACTCATAAGGCCAAAATAACAATGGCTATGAGTCACAATCTCCACAATCATGTTACCGCAAAATATGGCCTCCTAGCTCTCTAGACCTCTACCTGTTGAACTACTTCATATGAGGCACAGTCGAGAAGGAAGTCACTCAAACACCCCTATAACATTAAAAATTTCTCTAGTTCGCCAATGTCAAAAATAGCTAAAGATCATCTGATTTGGGAATGTCAACATTTCTGACCTTGAATTGAAGCAGTCATCAATAGATTCATTAAGTAGTTACATCAAGAAGCATTTCAAGGTTATTCATACCAATTTTGTCTTAAATAAAGGTCTTCTTTCATGACTTATGCATCTTTTACTAAACTCATGCAAATGTCCTCATAGAACTGAACAACCCTACAGGAACAGCAACTATGAATTTGCCAAACATTTCTTTATTAAAATCATTAATAATGCATTTCTATAATATATTAGTAGGCCGGTGGACCAGGTAGTGCATACTTAGATGCAGTGGAAACAGAGCAAGCAATAACTGAGCAGTATTAAAAAAAAAAAAAAAAAAAATGACAAGAAGAGATATCCCAAGCCATGGACAGCAGAGAATAAACAGATGCATGAAGAAACCTACGGGTTATTTAAGAAGACTTGTATCCCTAAACCATTATTATCTTTAAAAAAATGATCACACTCTAAATCGGGCTTTAAGTAATCTACAAACGGTTGATAAGCCGTAAAAAAGGAATTCATCAAACAACTGTACCAACTTGAAATTAAGATCCACAACTTGTAGTTCACATATTGGATAGTTGTTATTTCTTTTTATTTTAACCAATAACCAAGCATTCTCTATCCTTCCAGTTAGTCCTTCCTACTTAACTTCCATTCGTACTTTATCTGAGAGTTCTTTAAGATGCTGTGCCACTCCAGTAGGTACCCAACACCTCTACCTCTACAAGAGCTAGGACAGGCCAAAAATGGAGTACTATTGTCAGATTGGTTTGTTTTGTTTTACAGCATATCAACCTCAATGGGTTATTTAATGCTGACAATTCTGTTAATATACAGGGTGTCTCAAAAAAATGTACTCACAATGTCTCTAACATGTTTTTTTTTTTTTTTTTTGGTCATCAATTTGAACATTTGCGAACATGATTCTTCAATTACATTTTTCTTCTGTATTCAAAGCTATTCCATTTCACTCTATGTTCATAAATAAAGGTTTTCTCGTCATTCAAAGCGTGAGTACATTTTTTTGAGACACCCTGTATATTTTTTTCAAAAATGTATTGCTGGTAATAATTTTTCTTCAAAAATTTATTGCTGGTAATATTTTTTGACAAAGTATTTCTGTTATTAAAACCTATTTTTACACTTTCATAGTGTTTTGACACCAGTTTGGGGGGTTAACTATTTACCCATAGCTGGGACCTTAACAGGTGCTACCACCCCAGGTCAGGGTGTACCTGGGAACACCAGCAATTAAGAGGTGGTTCCACACTCCTCAAAACTTCCTGATTGCTGTTGGACATAGTTTGTCGTCTCACCCAGGACACGGATGTAGTTTATCATCATACCCAGGATGGACTATTGTCAGAAGGAGCTGCCCATTCTTTACTTTCAACTCTTGATAGAGTTCAAAAGTGTCTCCACATCCTTGTGTGTGGCAAAATATTTTCCATCATCTCACAGATTAAATGCTGCAAGCCTCTTGCTGCTCTGTCACTGATGGAAAGAGTTCCAGACAAACTACATTCATTAGTTCCATCAGTTCTAACCTTCACAGCTAAGACCAAACATGCTACGTACATTGTAGCAAGCCATACTCATTCCTGTAGCCATACTCATTCCCTTTGTATTCCACACAAATTGCTGCTTCGTGGAAATAACTGACAAGAAGATACTTCCCTAATCACTACAATCTTCACCACATATTAACATAAACTGTGCCTCTTATTCTGTAACCCTCTATCTAGTGGCTCTCGAGCCTTGTACAGAGTCAACATCATTGTTAAAAAAGGAAAAAAAAAAGAAAGATTTCTTTCTGAGTCTACCATCCACACTCTCATTTGTGTATTTTGTGTTCGTATGGTCTTGTGTATGTGTTTCAAATGATTTCAGCTCAAATCCAGTGTTCTTTTAAGTTGGCCTTTGTATCTTCGAAGTGAGCAACCCCGTGGTCTTTAACCTGAAGTGAGCTCACTGAATAAGATTTGACATGCAAACCTTGACTCTTCCATTCTTGCTACATGGTTCTGACCATCAAACAATGTTTAATGACCAGCAATTTGATGCTTTGACAGTTGGTACTTTCCAGGACTTCAGTGTTGGTCACATAGTAATTCCATTTGATGTTCAAGAACGAACAAAGTTTTTGCTGGTGAAAGTGTTCTAATTTTTAGATATCACGACAATATAGAATCCAGGTTTCACAAAGCAAAGTTAAGTATATATCTGCTAAGTAAAAAAAAAAAAAAGTAAAAAATTTTCCTTTCTCTTAATACTTTGCTTAGTTTCTGGAAGGCAGGAAAAGAAAAAGAAAAAAAATATCTACCTTGAGTATCAGCAGTAGCATCCTCGGTTATATCTTGCTTCAGACTGGCAATTTGGATTTCATACTGCCTTTGAAGAGCTTCTATTTCATCCTGCAACCGACTGATGTCTCCACGGGACTCGATAACCATGGAATCAGTCCTAGCCTTCAGCAGCTGTTCGTATTCCTTAAGAATCTTTGAACGAAGGAGCACGATTTCTTCCTTCTGATCCTCCAAGCACCTACAGATGCTATCGTCGGACATTGACATCGACAAACGATTCGACTGACCATCATGGTTTGCATTGGCAGTTGAGCCAAGAAACTCAAGAGAGTCAGCTGCATGCAGAGCTGGCTGGGTGGGACTCTGGTAACTGGAGAACTGATCTCTTTGATTTGCTTCTTTGGAGATCACCTGCAAAAACACAAGTGGAAAAATAATAAAATTAATTTTCAGTTAACAGTGCATGTGGCTAAGCTTATATATGTGTTGTGTGTGTGTGTGTGTGTGTGTGTGTATATATATATATATGTGTTGTGTGTGTGTGTGTATATATATATATATGTGTGTGTGTGCATTCCCCTTTGTAATTTTTTTCATCTGAGAATCAAAGTGCATTGTATGATAACACTTATTTCAGGTTCATATCTAAGGACTATGACATCATTAATATTGTGTGTGTGTGTGTGTGTGTGTGTGTGTATATATATCTATATATATATATATATAAGGCCTGATGATTACATCTAGCATGAAACAGCTTGTCGCCTCTGAGTGCTGACTTCAATGTTCACTTTTATATTTACATATGCTCTATGTCTGATATTGAGCATTTTATACCATAAATATAGCACACCTTTAAACTATATTTACATATATATATATATATATTTGGGCAGTAATTTTTCTTTCAAAAATGTTTTGCTGAATATGACAGACAAGGAAAATTTTGTGCATCTTTTTTTTTTCTTTTTTTTTTTTCTAATATTCTTACATTTTTTTTCGTTTGGTAGGAGTCTCCATTGTCCAAAGCAATTTCGGTCACTTCTTTAGCTATTTTCAAAGGGGTTTTGTTAAGTGTTGTTAATTTCTTTTCATGTTTGTCTAAGATGTAGTTTTCATGGTGTCTAAATAGTAATAGGTTTATTCAGAGCTGTGCAAGTTTGAGTGTGGCTGGAATTCTATTTTAAAAAAAAACCTTCAACACAACATTGCTGAATAAGCTGAGATTTATACAGGGTGCCAGAATATTTTCTTTGAAGGGTTGGTTTGGTTTGTTTTGTGGTATATCAACCCCAAATGCCAACAAAATTTTCATTGCTGGTAATATTTTGTTTTGTCAAAAATGTATTTATGGTAATTTTTTTATTTTTTTCCCAAAAAATGTGTTGCTATAATAATTTTTTTCAAAAATCTATTGCTGGTAGTATCTTTTCCTCAAAATGTATAGCTGGAAATAATTTTTTTACTAAGTACTTCTGGTATTAAAACCTGTTTTTACACTTTCATAGTGTCTTTACCCTAGTTTCAGGGTTAATGATTTGCCCATAGCTGGGACCCTAAAAAGTGCTACCACCCCAGGTCAGGGTGGCCCTGGGAACACCAGCAATTAAAGGTAGTTCCGTGCTCCTCAAAACCTCCTGATCAGAGGCTTTGCTGTTGGACGTAGTTTATCGTCTTACCCAGGACAGTTATGTGATGAGCCCCTCGGACAGCAAGATGTCATCGGTAATGGAATCTATATAAGATGCTAGTGTTATCAACCAGAATCTTCCTTATGGTTGTTGTAAATTGTGTGTGTGTGTGTGTATATATATATATATATATATATATATATATATATATATATATATATATATATATATAAATATAGTTTATGCCAACGATTGATGAAAGATTAGCCAAAAAAGTCCCTTAGATATTTCCCCTCTTTTTTAGTATTAAGATACTTACATCAGTTATATATATATAATTCAATTAAAAAAAAAAAAAATCAAACTTTTGAAAACAAACAAACTGTTAAATTAATGAAAAGGTGATCAATATAATTTTTAAAAAAAGAAAATATAGAGCAATTTAAGACATCAAATGTTTACAAAACCAATCATCCTGCTACTGTGAGTTCTACCAATTTGGCTTAATCAGGAAGTAAATTTCCTGCTTGATGATAATTGATTTTTTTAAAATTTTTTTATTACTTCAAGCATTATTTTTAGGGGTATACTTGTAGTGGGGTAGATGTTTTGTTTTATTTTAAACAGTATATATTTTGTTAACCAGCCTACACACTCAGGAAAACTTATAAAAGAAAATTTTCCCTCCACCAGGATTCAAACCTGCATCGCCCTTTGAAGAAGAAACCACTGTGCAGGCTGTAGAGAAAATAAATATTGTTTAAGACAACCGGCACACCAACTCAAATACAAGTATCCATGAAAAGTAATATTTAAAGTAATGTGTGTGTGTGTGTATATATATATATATATATAAACATACACACAAAAGATGTAAGTTACTGATAAAATATGTTCAATTTCAATAAAATATTTTAAATGCAATAAAGCCTGAAAAAATATAATCAAATATTTCTCAGACGGGCAGATAATAGAATAAACCTAAAATAAAAATTACATGATTATTATTATTATTATTAAGACGAATCAGAAATATAAGGAGAAACAAAGATAATAAAAGTAATGAAATAAACAAAGTACATCAGATTTAAAACAGGTGCAAATGTGCTGCCATTTGCCTAAACATTACAAATGAAAATTCGCCAAGATGAAGCACAGAATACTTTTTATTTTAGTTTTTAATCACATTTAAAATATTAATGCTGTATTTTTAAACTCAAACAGTAAGCAAGTCAGCAATTTTTATAAGAATTGCTGATTCTACAGCTGAAGAAAAAATAATTTTTTTTACTTGAGATTTTTCTTATGAAGGTTTAAAGATTTATAAATATCAAGTGTCAATATTGAAATATAAAATTATAAAAAATAAAATAAAGAAATTCTTTAAAAAAAAAGGGTAAATTTTATATGCACTTAACACTGATTTTGAAATCGGTTTTAATGTTATTTTTATCCAAATTTAATAAATCTGCTTTATCTCAAGTGATTATCTCCCTTGACTGAGAAACTAATTAGAAAATTTAACTTCAAAATTTCCCACATATACACTCCATTCAGAAATTGAAGTAACTTTACAAAAATGACTGATTTCTTGATGAATTTGATTTGTGTGATGATTAAGTGAACTATATATATATACTTCTAGTGTTCAGAAGATTTAGTTTTTTGAAAGAGTACTACATCCTATTGTGATATGGTATGTTACTCTTTTGAAGAGGTAATGCTTTTGTGAATAGAGACAAAAGAAATTTACACATTTCTGTTGGTGACATGACAACTGTCATAGTCACAAATGCAACAAAGCTGGTGCCAAAATGTATCAGCCTCTGCCTTTCTATCAGACAATTTTGACACAAGGAGAAGAGAGATGTGCTGCATAGGCAACTGGAAAAAAATCCTGACCCTGTTTGCACCCTGAAGATGGCACTCCAGCGTCACCTACAATGCTATAATATCACCGTTAGCTGAATCTCACACGCAAAAACATCCAAGCAGGCCTATAGTCTCTGAAGATTGATGGATACCACACACTGTACATATTGATCTGTATGGAAATAAAGCTATTTTAATACAAAAGGAAGATTACATTTTTTTTTTTTTATCTTTTTAAAAACATGATACTGGTGTGTTTATTTATATCTACTCAGTTGAAATTACTCAAAAAATTGTTTCTAAAATTGATACAGTTCAAAGAAAAATCAAACATTTATATGATTAATGTGAATCATGTTTCGTTTTGCTAATGTAGATTTTGTTAAAATAAAATCCATTTTTCTCATGACAGTGATTAATTGGCAAAACATGTCTAAGTTTACCACAGTTTCTCATACAACTGCTGACAAAAATTATGGGATTAGCACTCTCAGAGAATATTCACTTTAGTTTGTATTCTTTTGTTGTTTAGACATAAATTAACTAGTCACAGGTAAGATGCAAAACTATACTATTATAAATATTTACTTACAAAATGATGAACATGCTAGATAATAAAATCTCAGCACCCTCAAATAAGCTATTATATTTCTATTAAAAAAAAAATATGACAAACTGAAGTCATGAGTATGCCGATAAACTACAGGGTGTTCCAAAAGTCACATTACCATTGATAACCTTGTATTTCTGAGATGAGGTATTATGTATACAATTTACATTATTCAGACTATTGTCCTCATCTTTGTCGCCATATTTATTACAACATTTTGGCCGTTGTACACTCCGGCCTTCTTCAGGTGGTTGAATGTTGAACTGAACCCTTTATTTAGCTCACTGAGGTAGATTGTTCTAGTTCCACATGCCATGTTTAATGGATGTCAGTTATCAGTTATCTCCTATTAATTCCCTTCTGCAAGTTCTCCACTGCCTTAACCTGGTATTGAACTCACACTCATATGGGTAATGTCACTGGATCTAACCAATGCCTTTATCCACTGTGCCATGTGTCCTTTTCTTCAGCAAAGTCTTTTTTTTTCCCTTTTTTTTAATAACGTTACAAAAAATATCTTCCTACTTGAAGCTTGAGTAGTACACTCAATTAGCAATGAGTAATTGACAGTAAAATTTACCTATCAAGGAGACAAAGCTATCAGATTAGCTTGAGAAGGTGGAGGTGAGGTATAAAAAGCTTAAAATTACGTATTTTATCTACATATGGTTATCAGTTAAGAAAAACAGGTGTGTGTGTGTGTGTGTGTGTGTGTGTGTGTGTGTGTGTGTGTAATTACATATAAATGAAACTCAAAATACCTCATTTGTATGGCCATTGAACCCTGGAAGAAATTAATTTTCCGATGTTTATCAACACCAAAGGGTTTGAAGATAAAATAAAAATAAAAACGAAGCTTAAAGATTTTTAAACTTTAAAGAGAAAGGAAGGAAGAGGAAGGCAAAGACGACAAAGTAAGAGAAAAAAAAAATTATAAGGAAGGAAAGAGAAAAAAAAAGAGAAAGAAAACTTAAAATGAATTTATTGCGGCGTTAGATGGCCATACAGGTGGGATATTTTTGAGTTTCATTTATATGTAATTTAATTATATATGCTCTGTAATAAAGACATTGAGTTTTGGGGATCAGTTTTAATATTTTATATTATTAGGATTCACTTAGATTACTTATCCACAAATTATATATATATATATTTATTTGTGCAGCAATCCTTCTTTCATGCACATTTCATTAAAAACGACTGACAAGGTGCTTTTATTTAGTTTTTTTATACGAGGGTCATTCAATAAATAAGTTGAATTTTTCGGTATAAGGACTTCTAGTACAGATAGAAGCTTACTCTTTTTTATTTTATTTTTTGTTTTACTTCTTTTTCACATGGATTTAATTTCTTTTGCAGATTAAAAAAAACTTTGAGAGTTTTGGCGATTAACAAAGATGGCCGACCAAGAAGCATGCTCCAGGATTGAACAGCAGTTAGTTATCAAGTTTTTGGTTGCTGAAGGGTGCAAACCAGTTGAAATTCATAGGAGAATGTCAACTGTGTACGGTGCCACATGTTTCAGCCAAAAATGTCTACAAGTGGGCTAAATTGTTTAAAGAAGGACGGAGCAGTGTTGAGGATGAAGACAGGCCTGGGAGGCCTAGAGAAATGAGGTCTCCTGAGGTGATCGAATCAGTCAATGAACTCATTCAGTCTGACAGAAGGGTGATAGTGGATGACATTGCAAGGACTTTGAGCTTATCTGTTGGGACAAACACAGGGGTCATCAGTCAGGAGTCATCTTGCACCATGACAACGCAAGTCCTCACACAGCAGCCTAAACTGTGCAGACCATCAACGAGCCGGGCTGGGAACTGCTCCCTCATCCCCTTTACAGCCCAGACCTTGCCCCTTCAGACTGTCACCTGCTTGGTCCCTTGAAAGCGTTCACGAGAGGCACGAAGTTTAAAAGTGACGATTAAGTCAAAAGTGTTGTGAGTGACTGGCTGAGACATCAGTCCAAAGATTTTTACGCTGAGGGAATACAGAAGCTTATGCACAGGTGGAAAAAGTGTGTGACAGTGCTGGGAGACTACGTTGAAAAATAAAAAAAAGTAAGCTTCTATCTGTATTAGAAGTCCTTATACGGAAAAATTCACCTTATTTATTGAATGACCCTTGTATATATATATATATATATATATATATATATATATATATAGGTGTGTGTGTGTGTGCGTGGTTCAAAGTGAGGGTGGTGTAATAGATAAAATGCACTACAAACTGAGGTGTGATGAAAGAATATTTGAACACTAATAAATAACAATGAATAAAGATGCATTCTCATTCTACTTTTATATTAATGCATGAACAAATGTTTTATTTACATTGTTTGGACTGTTGTCCTCATCTTTATTCTCACATTAACAACATTTCGGCCATTGTACGCTCACCTTCTTCAGGTGATATTTGTTGGAATTTCAAACTGAAATCTTTTAGTCCACAGGAATAAATTGCTCTAATTCCATGTACCATGCCTTTGAATATTTCAGTTTTAGTTAATTCACCTTGTTATGTTTTTGTTCTCTTCATTGAAACCAGGGATTGAACTCACAACTCTTTGGGTCAAGTCACTTTTAGAATTAATCAACCAAATCTTTTATCCATTGGGTCATATTTTGTTAATGTCTTATGGTAGCCAAAAGTACTAAGAAGATCTTAAACAATTCATGTTCAACCTCATCCTGGAACTAATAAAAATTGTCAGAATTGAAGAGAATCACTTTAGGAATATATAAACATAAGTGGATATTGAAGTCCACACCCACAGGCGACACAGTCTGTCTTATACTAAACACAATCATCAGGCCATGTGGTATTTGTTAGAATATGGCCACTTTTATATTTATATATGCTCTATTCCTGATATTGAGCACTTTAGCCCATAAATATCACACATCTTAAAACATTTTATTATATATATATATATATATATATATATATATATATATATATAGGTGACTATACTCGTGTCGAAAAACCTTCGAATTCTTGATTTAACAATAGCCAAATCAATCTCGAAGGGAAAAAAAGATTTTAAAAAAGAAAGAGCCAGAAACATGAAAGTTTGTTGAAAATAATCACACAGATACAGGTTCAAGGCCCAAAGAAAAAAACCCGATACGAGTGAACAACTAACTAACTCGATACAAACGTAGAGCAGACTTAGACAAAGCTAATGAGCCAGACAAACCTACCAAGGTTTCACTTAGGCAGATCGTCAGGTAGGTTTGTCTGGCTCATTAGGTATGACTATATATATATATATATATATATATATATATATATATATATATAGGTAGATAATGAAATGTTTGGTAATCCATATGGATAATCCCAAAGAACTCAATGTAAAACCAGAATGAATAGTAATTTAATTTAAATTAAAAAAACAGACAGCCTTAAGGGTCCATTGTTTATATTTTTTCCTGGTTCTTTAGATCACATTTCCAAGCATAAAAATACACATAGTAGTACTAGATTGTCGGTAAGACGTCATCATTTTACAGTTGAAATGGCTAGATGTAACCGTAAGTTTTATGCTAACAGTTTCTTCTCCCACACTTCTCACTTGTTGAACTCTTTGCAGTTTATTGCTTTTCCAGTAAACTTTTAAAAATTTAAATGCAATATCAACTGTTATCTTCTATCTTTTGTCTATCACACAGACATTATATATATAAATAAACACTCAGGTCAACATCCTTACATATGCTCTATCCCTAATATCAAGCACTTTAACATAAATATAGCATGCCTTAAAAAACTATATATATATATATATATATATATATATATATATATATGTGTGTGTGTGTGTGTGTGTGTGTAGAGAGGTATACATACAGAGGAGCTTTCACTGTTTAACTATCATGAATAAAAAATGCTGGCCAATTACACACACACATAAGTAATTTCTAAGGGATCAAGGGATCCTTTATCCGATGTTAACATTTAGGATAGTGTGTGTGTGTGTGTGTATATATATATATATATATATATATATATATATGTGTGTGTGTGTGTGTATATGTAAGCAGATATGTAAATGTAGATCCGACGGTATGATGAAAAATATGGAAAAGACAAAACAAAATCCGAATATGCAAGTTTACTGTTTTAATGTTGTTTTACTGTCGACGTCAGACGTTTCGGTCTAGTAGACCATCTTCAGGACATGGTTATTAGAAACATACTGAGGATTAGACGATATTTAAGTCAACATGAAGAGACGATAGACACAAGACTAGTCAGAAACAGAACAACTGAAATTCTAAAGTCAGCGTTCCCTTTTTTGGGATTCGGTCATGTTGGCGTCGCGTTGGGAGTGCGTTTTTGCAGCATCGCCCGCACGACGCCAACGTAATTATACAAAATTATATATCGTTATATCATTTTACTATATATATTCCTTAATATTATGAAGATCTTTTACAGGACAAAACATGTTACATAGGATGTTTTTCCCCTAAAATACATTTAAATCAGGTTTATTTTCTTATTTAGCTGTTACTTTTTTTGTTTCATCAGTATTACACACTGCCCAGCCTAGAGATTGAACTCTCAATTACTAGATACTTGTACCCAATGGAAACAGCACAGACATGAACTGAGTAGTACTAAAAATAAGAACTATGCAAGAATTGAGAGAGTTGGACAGTGGAAGGAGAACAATCTACCCCTGTAGATTAAAGAAGGGTTCAGTTCAGGTTACACAAGTCGATATACACCAGATGAAGTTTGGAGGTAGCAACGGCCAGGATGTGATAAAAATGAGGACAATAGTCCGAATGTAAATAGTGTAAATAATGATAACTCTTTTTGTCACAGAAATTTAGACAGAAATAATGAGAGATTACAGATAATATATAATATTTTTTTTGTCTTTTCTTTTAGATTAATTAACACAGAGTAGACCGAAAGAGCAGCTGAATACTAGAAAATAACTTATAGGCTTATTTTGTTCATAACTGAAACACCACTTAAATAGTCAAGGAAGACTAAATCTAGAGTCTGACATTTGACAAAAAAAAAAAAAGAAAGTATCTGGTTCTCTTTACTGAGTCAGTGTCTGACTAACATACAAGAAATAGGGTGCACATGTAGTGTATATAACATCAGCCATCTAAGTGACAAATTTTATATTTTTAGTAATCCTATATATATATATATATATATATTTGAATGATAAACATTATTAAAAAAAATTAATTAAAATCTTCAGACATACTGGGTTGTAGATTAATATTCTTATGTTTTTATTATTATTATTTCATTTAGATTCCTCGACTAGTTTCGGCCAACATGGCCATCATCGGGAGAGAAAAAAATGTTTCTGCTTGCTGGTAGCAGTAAACTACAGAAAAAAAAAAAAAAAATATATATATATATATATATATATATATATATATGAATGAATAAGGTATATTTAGACAGCAAGTATTCATCCAAATAAGTTCGATTAAAAAGAATCAACAAAATCCGTTTTAATTTTTTTATTCTATTTTTACAATTTTCTAAGCTGTTGAATATTTTGCTTGAAAAATATCAAAAAATTAAGCTAGAAGATCTTGCCCGTTCTTTTTAATCAAATTTATTTGAATGAATATGAGCTGCATAAATATACCATATGCGTGTGTGTGTGTGTGTGTGTGTGTGTGTATGTGTGTGTGGACTCAGATATACATGTGTAACTAAGGATGTAAAGTGAGGAAATAGGAGGGGAAAAATGAAAATTCTGTAAATTATGGCTAGTGGGGCGGGTATCAGTTAAACAGTGGCAACCACTATTGACTGGTATGAACAAGGAAAGAAATGGATAGAGTTTTTTAAAAAAAAAAGAAAAACGAAAAGAAATAATCAAGTAAACTTAACATTTAAAAGATTGACTTTTACCTCTCTGATGACCATCATTGTATTGTTGGTCAGTTGTGGAAAGAAACATGGAGTTGTAACAGAGAATCAAAAAACTAAAATAAATTCCAGGCAAGAGTGACAAGCCTGTGTATCAGGCTGATTCTGTCTTTGTAAAGAAAAAAAAAAAATAGGAACACTCCCTTTCTTTCTCTCTTTCCTAAAAGAGACTTCCCCTTCCAAAAATAGAACACTCCAGAGTTAGACTACAGAGAGAGAAAGAAAGTTTAGCTCTAAAGACAGCCTGAACTTGAAGAGAGATGAGGAAGTCCACTTAATTTTAATTAGTCTAATGTGCTGTCCATGCGTTATGAAAAAAATAAATCCCTCTTTTAAACAAAAAAAAAAAAATACAACAAAAGATTTACATGCATGTAAAAGATTTTAGCAAAAGATAAATAAAAAAAAAGTTGTTAACTAAGTCTTCAGTCTAATGTAAAAAAAAAAATACATAGCCAGGAATATTTGCACATGCCTAATAAAATACACAAATAGAATACAAACTAATAACATTATTTGAAATGTATATTTTTCTCATTTCATCAAACTCTTTCAAAAGTCCCGCCATGCCACATACATTAAAGCAAAGCATCCTCACTCCCATTTAATTCCGTTGGTGAGATGCAAGTGCTACTCAAGCAGCTTCTTCCCACAAATTTATATTAACCTATAAATACAAACTACCATAAAGTAATATTTCTAAAGAATGGATTTATTTTTAATTTATTTATAGATTAAAATTAATTTTATATATATATATATATATATATATATATATATATATATATATACACACACACACACTTTATTTTATTATATTACATCAACATGTAAAAAAAAACGCTACCCAAATGCTGTTGTGTTTCAATGCGAATCAACACATCTCATCCATTGCTCTTTGTATTGAGCCCTCTTTTAAATTGAATGTTATGAATGTTGGAATTGGACTATTCATTCTCAATATACATATATATATATATATATATATATATATATATATATATATATATATGTATGTATGTATATTTTTGAATTGGACAAAAATATATGACGTCATTTGTTTACATTTGATACGCTAGAGCAGATATGAATAGAAGAGATTCATGGAAGATTTAAGTTTAATGATAGTAAAATCGACCTTGCTAACCGGACGTTTCTCTGTAATGGCCGAATGGTTAAGGCACGTCACGCGAAATGACGGTTCCGTATAGGATACAGGTTCGATTCCTGTCGGAGAACAAAAATTTTCTATGATAATTTCTCGGACATTCAGGCCAGTAAATGTTATTTAATACTGTTTATTATAAAACAGAGCATTTGCTTAAATACTTGTATCTATAAAAAGAACGTTAAACATATCATAAATGTCTTTATATATATATATATATATATATATTTTTGTCATCCACAGACTGTTTCGCAGCTCATCAGTGTGGCTAGACGTCCGGTTGCCTTTCTCATATATATATATATATATATATATATATATATATATATATATATATACACGTAACTTCTTTTTCCTTTTATTTGATAAATAAAAGAAAAAACACATATCTTGTTTTCCTTATTTTATTTGTAAAATTTATGTATTTTTAGAACATAAATTTTTTTTGGAATGAGCTTTTCTTTTTTATAAAAATATTTGTTATTGATAAAATAAAAAAGAGAAGTGTGTGTGTGTGTGTGTGTGTGTGTGTGTGTGTGTGTGTGTGTGTGTGTGTGTAATAAAATATGCAAATAAAAGAACAGCAATGGGCAAGATTATTTGGAATATATATTTTTCTTATTTCGTCTGTCTTCAAATTAAAGAAAAAAAAAAATCAAATAGAATAAATGTCAAGTGCGCTGCACCTCTTGGTGTAAAACGTAGTAATTCAGATTCTTTCCATTCTACTGAAACAAAGTCGCAGTCATAAAACAAACAGCGGATCATATAGCTGGAGATGTTTAAAAGGAGTGTATCAGAAAGAAGGAAATGAAAAAAAAAAAGAAGGGAGGAGGGTTTGCAGGAATTAGTTTTCACTAAGTTGGCCTTTTCTTTCAAGTTCAACATTTTTAAAATTTGGAGCTGTCTCAGTTTAACCCTTAGGTCCTTCCATAATACCTTTTTGGTTGATCAGTAATGTTTATGTTTCCAATTCAAATGACATTAGATTATTATAATGATCTTCATTTTAGTTTTGGATATTGGAATGAATTGATGGTCAGATTTTCTTCTATTTTCATTTTTTATCTGCACATTGATATCATGGTCAGGCTTAGATCTGCAACTGGTAATATATAACCCAGTACAACCTGCCACATGGACAGGAGGGGGTTCATATAAACCAGCTCCCCGACTAGCATTTCTAATGGCGAGGAGAGTTGCATGTCTCCTCAGAAGATGGTAAACAAGACCTGTCAAAGGACAAAAGTCCATATAAACATATGTCCATAAATCCTTTGTTTTGGAGTTATTAAGTTTAAAGAAAGTTTGCAGTAGATGGTGCTGTATTGCCATGTAGATTAGGCTACATTTGTTTTTCATGTACATTTATGGCTAGTCTCTCTTCAACATTTAACATGTGTAGTAGTGAGTTAACTGAGAAGTGTTCCGTTTAACAAGGGTAGGACAGTCATATCATGAGCAGGTAGATATCAAATTGTGTTTCCAGACTGAAGCAACTGAGTCATCTAACCTTTGATGCTGTTAATCATAACATTGCTGAGATGGGTTCTGTGGCACCACTATCTATGGATCAAGGAAAACTAACGTTTGCTTGTACACCTGACCACAAAAAGCAATTGAAGATGATCCAAGTATAAGAACATGTCCTAGCATGTCAGACATCTAATAGTACTGCATGGAGAGTACTTCAAGAGCAGCTCCTGTATCCATATTATTTGCAACATGCACAGAGACTTTAGCCCGCTGATCACTGACCATGGGAGAATTTTTGCTGATGGTTTATTGCGAAAGTGCCAATCTATTGTTTGTCTCTTCAGTCTCGTTTACAGATGATGTATCATTTGGAAGAGCTGGTATACCAAATTTACACAACCAACATTACAGTTTAGACACCAGCATCAGTTTATGAATAATGTGTCAACTGGAATTGTCTGTAGGTTCATGTTCTTCTAGCATGTTTTAGAGGAGTTTTAGAGTTGTCTACAGGGACTTTATTTCGAAGACACTTCCAGACCTGCTAAAGGATGTACCCCTGCTAATATGTGGTTCATGCATGATGGGACTCCAGCACACTTTAGTCACATTGTTTGCAATGCACTGACCGACATCTACCATGAAAGATAAATAGGGAGAACCAGTTCCAAGGTCTACACATTCCCCCAACCTCAATCCTTTGGATTTTCATCTGTAAGGCCACCGAAAACAATTGATTTATGAATCAGACATTAATAATGCAGAGACTCTTCATCAACATGTTATTGGGGCCTGCAAAACCATGTGGGTGTATTGGAAAGGGTCTGCAAGTCAATGCATGTGTAGAAGCATTATGAGCATTTATTAAGAGTTGCTGGGTTGAGGTACAATGATGGCCTTTTCGACATATATTTATATGGACATTTTACCTTGTTTTGGTGTTAGGAACCTGCCCCCAAAGTTTGTAAAAGTATTTTTGATATATCCTCAGTGTGTGTGTGTGTGCGCATATATATATATATATATATATATATGTGTGTGTGTGTGTGTGTGTGCGCGCATATATATATATATATATATATATAAGTTAATAAAAATAAGTTATTCCAAAGTTTGCTTGAAGATGAAACAGAACTAATGCTTTTAATTTAATTATATAATTAAATTTGAAGTTTTTTAGCTTCGGTTTTTGAAACCTGGTAATTCCTGTGTAGCGAAGAAACCTTATTTTAAATCAGTTAATTTATAATATTTATGCTATTTAAATTTACATTGAGCACCGTTTTGTAAAAATAAAAATATCAATAAGAACACCAGATTATATATCTTACTGTTCTTTGTTTTTATTATTATTATTATTATAATATATATATATATTCACTTCTCGAATCAACCCTCTTTCTGATGTACATAAATGATCTACCTAAGAATATACTCTGATCACTTGTAAATATCTATGCTGATAATACGACAATATATGGGCACACCTCTAAAACTCTTAACAGTCATAGATCGGCAGCTGACCTCTCTTCTGATCTAATACAAACTTTTCAGTGGGGAAAATAGATAGATAGTTTGTTTAACCAGCATATCGACCTTTGTTGGGTCATTTAATGCTGAAAAGGTTTGTTTTTTTGCCCCCCTTTTTTTTTATATGGTTTGCTTTCTAAAGTTGTTGTACTCTTGAGTTGTTATGCACCTTTAGGCTGTTGTACACATCAAGATTGTTATGAGCAACAAGGTTATTTTACATGTCAAGTTGTTGTGGTCATCGAGGTAGTTATGACAGTTTTAGTATTCGAGTTGCTATATCAGAGTTACTACATTCGACTGGTACTTTGGTGGAGTAGTTAGAGTTGGGAGGAGATATTATATTTTTGTGTAAAATCCTGTCTCTTTCAAGAAAAAGACCTGGAAGTACACTATTTGCCCATAGCTGGGACTCCAACAGGTGCTACCACCCCATGTCAGGGTGGACCTGGGAACACCAGCAATTAAGAGGTGGTTAGTGGGGAAAAAAATGACTGGTTACATTCCATCAATCTTAACCTATCCAGGTCTAGAGTCAACTGCTATCTTACCCTCCTATCCATATAAACTACCCCTTAACATAATCCTCTACCTTGAATAGTCCCCAAGCCTCATACAGGGCAGACCTTACTGTAAACCCCCCCCCAAAAAAAAACACCCATTATCATCATGATTTCGGTGTTGTACTGACCAGTCTTTTTGAGGTGTCTATCAATATCGGTACCCTTCAGCTAATTTCACACTGAGCCCTTTATTCCGTCTACAAGAGGGAATTGTTCCATTTTGCTGTCTGTTTTTAGTACTGCTCAAATATTGCTCACCCTGTTTCCACTGTGTTTAACTGTCCTACCTGTCCCAGGGATTGAACTCACAATTACTATGTCACCAAGTTCACAAACCAATACTTTAATCCACTAGGCTATTGTTCTGTAGGAAAAATAAAAACTAGACGAGATATCCCTAGATATGGGCAGTGGAATGAGAATAGTCTAACCCCCATAGATTAAATAAAAGGTCCAGTTCAGAATTCCCTGTAGGTTACCTTGATTAAAACACACCTGATGAAGGCTGGAGAGTGCAGCGGTCAAAACATTGTGATATCACTGAAGATGAGGACAATAGTCTGAATGTAAATGGTTGTAAATAACATTAACAATTCTTTACTTCATGGTCATTGGCTATTCCTGTTTTCCGAGAATTTCATTCTTATGCTGTACTCGTTATTTCTTAATTTATGCGTCTATGCCTTTGGCGGCTGGTTAGACCAGTTTTTACATGGAACATTTGTCCCCACAAGTTTCACTTCATCATTCGAGCCAATCCTCGTTGAATTTGGCAAAAATTATTTTTTACACTAATTGTCTTCTATATTTTGACATATCAAAAAACAAAAAATTGGGGGCAAATTATCTTGATACCAGAGTGGACAATTTGTTGCCAGTTCATCCCAGTTTTTATTGGGTTTTTTTTATCATTTTACCCCAAGATACAAAGGGTTACTGTGTGTGAAAGAATATGAGAAAAAGAAAAAAAATAAGGAGAGAGAACAATAAAAGAACAAGAATTCAGAAAACGGACGATAACAATTGACATTGCATTTAAATTTTTAAAGATCAAAGTTCACTGGATAGCACGAATCAGGAAGAGAGTTCCACAAGCAAGAAGTGCAAGAAAACAAACTGTTAGCATAGAACTTATAGTTACATCTAGCTATCTCAATTATAAAATGATGAGACCTTGCCACCAATCTAGTGCTGCTCTTAAGTCCATAAAGTCTAGGTACTTTAGAGGAAAGTTCATCAGAATAATTACCATGGAAATATTTATAAAAAAAAAAAAAAAGGCACAGGGAAGTTACTTTATGGCAGTATGAAAGTGACTGAAACTGAATGCCAGGTCAGGACCAATAACATTGCAGATTTTTTAAAAATTTTATCAAGTATCTCTAAATGCATAGCAGAAGGACCAGACCAGATGTGGCAGCAATATTCAATGCCTGGATGAATGGTAGACTTATAAACGTGTGTTTTTTTTAATTGCTCTTTTCCACAGTGTTTCATTTGAACATGATAGGGCAGCCATGAGAGTCTTTGGATAGTGCTGAGTTCTAGTACTAGAATGCAGAAGGTATCCTTGTATACCTATGAGATTTATATGCCATCAAATATTTACAGAGTTACTGTTTAGATATCTTCTTCAATATCCCCAACTGTTTTAATCCCAATAAATACAACATAATCTAGAGAAGCTCAAAACAAGTAAAAAAAAAACGTTTTTGTATATAATACCTCAGTGGAAAAAAAAAAAAAGTTTTCAATTGGAATTTTCTTATATCTTGTAAACTACCTACCTGATGACGGTTGGAGAATGCAATGGTCAAAATGTAAGAAAACAACAAACAATGATGTCAGTACCAAGAAGCAATTTAGTCATCATCTAACTTATTAGACGTACTCAAATGTCAGTATTCAGTTTTTTGTTGGAGCATGCCAGGTTTAATGATTAAAAAGCCATCAGGTACTACAGGTGTGAATAATATTATGATGGTAGCATAACAAGACATAAACAGACGTACGAATTGCAACAATAAGCATCCACTTAGTATTTACTTACCAAAATTTGGCTTGTGGGCAGCAAAATATAAAAGCCATACCCTACAGCAAGCACACATATCAATCCAGGAGAAACCCCCACTAGTGTAAGACCCTTCACCATAAAAAGCAATGACTAAGAAAATTCTAATTACACAAAAAAAAAGCAACAAAAAAATCACAATAAAAGCACTACTAATATGAGAGGAGGTAAAAAAAATATTTGTAAAAAAAAATTCAAAAATCATGAATAACAGCAAATTTTAAGAAAAACATTTGAACTCACAATATCTCTTGCACTAGTAATGATATTTTTATGCATTTTCAGTGACCATAAACATAGAACTGTAATATTTAAAATTTTTGTTTGTAATCTCCTTATTATAAATTACTACCTTTCCTCTCATGTTCCAATACAAAGTACTTGGTATACACAAAGTTATTTTTATAGACGATTTGAACAGTAACGCTAATATTATGTATTTCCCGACAAGGAAAAATTTCTAATTCATTGACCAAGCAGACAGTGCTACTTTCAGTTGAAATTTATAAAAACTTTTCCTTAAAACAATTTTTCAGAAAAATAGATTTTTCAAGTTGAGTAGCTTTTATTGCTTTTTCTAGTCTTGATGAAGGTTTCCTTCCTAACCGTTTATTTGAAGTAGTGTGGAATATCAATAACTATTACTTTATCAAGTGACATGCGCTATCAATTTTAGTTGTAGCTACCATTGGTAGTGCTCAATTGAAGCAGTTTCTGTTATTTGGTACAGTTCTTTGTTTGTGAATCTGTAGTGCCAGTTCACAATGGATTGCATAATATTGTAATACTAATACCATAAGTAAAAAGAGGAAAAAAAAAAAAGAGAGAAGGGAAGAGAAGCTAGTGAGAGGAAAAAAAAAGAGAAGATAGCGGGACAAGGGAAGAGAAGATAGCGGGACAAGGGAAGAGCGCGGGACAAGGGAAGAGAAGAGAGCGGGACAAGGGAAGAGAAGAGCGCGGGACAAGGGAAGAGAAGAGAGCGGGACAAGGGAAGAGAAGAGAGCGGGACAAGGGAAGAGAAGAGAGCGGGACAAGGGAAGAGAGCGGGACAAGGGAAGAGAAGAGAGCGGGACAAGGGAAGAGAAGAGCGCGGGACAAGGGAAGAGAAGAGAGCGGGACAAGGGAAGAGAAGAGAGCGGGACAAGGGAAGAGAGCGGGACAAGGGAAGAGAGCGGGACAAGGGAAGAGAAGAGAGCGGGACAAGGGAAGAGAAGAGAGCGGGACAAGGGAAGAGAAGAGCGCGGGACAAGGGAAGAGAAGAGCGCGGGACAAGGGAAGAGAAGAGAGCGGGACAAGGGAAGAGAAGAGCGCGGGACAAGGGAAGAGAAGAGAGCGGGACAAGGGAAGAGAAGAGCGCGGGACAAGGGAAGAGCGAGGGACAAGGGAAGAGCGCGGGACAAGGGAAGAGCGCGGGACAAGGGAAGAGCGCGGGACAAGGGAAGAGCGCGGGACAAGGGAAGAGCGCGGGACAAGAGAAGAGCGCGGGACAAGGGAAGAGAAGAGAGCGGGACAAGGGAAGGGAAGAGAAGAGAGCGGGACAAGGGAAGAGAAGAGCGCGGGACAAGGGAAGAGAAGAGAGCGGGACAAGGGAAGAGAAGAGAGCGGGACAAGGGAAGGGAAGAGAGCGGGACAAGGGAAGAGAAGAGCGCGGGACAAGGGAAGAGAAGAGAGCGGGACAAGGGAAGAGAAGAGAGCGGGACAAGGGAAGAGAAGAGAGCGGGACAAGGGAAGAGAAGAGAGCGGGACAAGGGAAGAGAAGAGAGCGGGACAAGGGAAGAGAAGAGAGCGGGACAAGGGAAGAGAAGAGCGCGGGACAAGGGAAGGGAAGAGAAGAGAGCGGGACAAGGGAAGAGAAGAGCGCGGGACAAGCGAAGAGAAGAGAGCGGGACAATGGAAGAGAGCGGGACAAGGGAAGAGAGCGGGACAAGGGAAGAGAGCGGGACAAGGGAAGAGAGCGGGACAAGGGAAGAGAGCGGGACAAGGGAAGAGAGCGGGACAAGGGAAGAGAAGAGAGCGGGACAAGGGAAGAGAAGAGAGCGGGACAAGGGAAGAGAAGAGAGCGGGACAAGGGAAGAGAAGAGAGCGGGACAAGGGAAGAGAAGAGAGCGGGACAAGGGAAGAGAAGAGAGCGGGACAAGGGAAGAGAAGAGAGCGGGACAAGGGAAGAGAAGAGAGCGGGACAAGGGAAGAGAAGAGAGCGGGACAAGGGAAGAGAAGAGAGCGGGACAAGGGAAGAGAAGAGAGCGGGACAAGGGAAGAGAAGAGAGCGGGACAAGGGAAGAGAAGAGAGCGGGACAAGGGAAGAGAAGAGAGCGGGACAAGGGAAGAGAAGAGAGCGGGACAAGGGAAGAGAAGAGAGCGGGACAAGGGAAGAGAAGAGAGCGGGACAAGGGAAGAGAGCGGGACAAGGGAAGAGAGCGGGACAAGGGAAGAGAGCGGGACAAGGGAAGAGAAGAGAGCGGGACAAGGGAAGAGAAGAGCGCGGGACAAGGGAAGAGAAGAGAGCGGGACAAGGGAAGAGAAGAGAGCGGGACAAGGGAAGAGAAGAGAGCGGGACAAGGGAAGGGAAGAGAAGAGCGCGGGACAAGGGAAGAGAAGAGAGCGGGACAAGGGAAGAGAAGAGTGCGGGACAAGGGAAGAGAAGAGTGCGGGACAAGGGAAGAGAAGAGTGCGGGACAAGGGAAGAGAAGAGAGCGGGACAAGGGAAGAGAAGAGAGCGGGACAAGGGAAGAGAAGAGAGCGGGACAAGGGAAGAGAAGAGAGCGGGACAAGGGAAGAGAAGAGAGCGGGACAAGGGAAGAGAGCGGGACAAGGGAAGAGAGCGGGACAAGGGAAGAGAAGAGAGCGGGACAAGGGAAGAGAAGAGAGCGGGACAAGGGAAGAGAAGAGAGCGGGACAAGGGAAGAGAAGAGAGCGGGACAAGGGAAGAGAAGAGAGCGGGACAAGGGAAGAGAAGAGAGCGGGACAAGGGAAGAGAAGAGAGCGGGACAAGGGAAGAGAAGAGAGCGGGACAAGGGAAGAGAAGAGAGCGGGACAAGGGAAGAGAAGAGAGCGGGACAAGGGAAGAGAAGAGCGCGGGACAAGGGAAGAGAAGAGAGCGGGACAAGGCAAGGGAAGAGCGCGGGACAAGGGAAGAGAAGAGAGCGGGACAAGGGAAGAGAAGAGAGCGGGACAAGGGAAGAGAAGAGCGCGGGACAAGGGAAGAGAAGAGAGCGGGACAAGGCAAGGGAAGAGCGCGGGACAAGGGAAGAGAAGAGAGCGGGACAAGGGAAGAGAAGAGAGCGGGACAAGGGAAGAGAAGAGAGCGGGACAAGGGAAGAGAAGAGAGCGGGACAAGGGAAGAGAAGAGAGCGGGACAAGGGAAGAGAAGAGCGCGGGACAAGGGAAGAGAAGAGAGCGGGACAAGGGAAGAGAAGAGAGCGGGACAAGGGAAGAGAAGAGAGCGGGACAAGGGAAGAGAAGAGAGCGGGACAAGGGAAGAGAAGAGCGCGGGACAAGGGAAGAGAAGAGAGCGGGACAAGGGAAGAGAAGAGAGCGGGACAAGGGAAGAGAAGAGAGCGGGACAAGGGAAGAGAAGAGAGCGGGACAAGGGAAGAGAAGAGAGCGGGACAAGGGAAGAGAAGAGCGCGGGACAAGGGAAGAGAAGAGCCCGGGACAAGGGAAGAGAAGAGAGCGGGACAAGGGAAGAGAAGAGAGCGGGACAAGGGAAGAGAAGAGAGCGGGACAAGGGAAGAGAAGAGAGCGGGACAAGGGAAGAGAAGAGAGCGGGACAAGGGAAGAGAAGAGAGCGGGACAAGGGAAGAGAAGAGAGCGGGACAAGGGAAGAGAAGAGAGCGGGACAAGGGAAGAGAAGAGAGCGGGACAAGGGAAGAGAAGAGAGCGGGACAAGGGAAGAGAAGAGCCCGGGACAAGGGAAGAGAAGAGCGCGGGACAAGGGAAGAGAAGAGAGCGGGACAAGGGAAGAGAAGAGAGCGGGACAAGGGAAGAGAAGAGAGCGGGACAAGGGAAGAGAAGAGAGCGGGACAAGGGAAGAGAAGAGAGTGGGACAAGGGAAGAGAGTGAGGTGAGAGAAAAAGAGAAAAGAGAGGAAAAATAAAATTGGCCTCAATGAAAATGCAAATTAAAAAAAAAAAAATCAGCTAAATAAAATCACTTAAAAAAGTCACAATTTTCGCCATTACCGGTAAACTAGATCATAGACTTTATTTACAAACTTATCCAGTTGAACTTTTAAGTTTGAACTTATTCACTTAAAATTTACAGCATTGTTCAGTTTACTTCTGTAAACAGATCTCTCCTTTACATATCCAGTTTGCATTTATATATGCATTTTTTAATCTAGACTTATATTGAGCCCTTTGGATTTGCAAACTCAAGCATTCAAAATAAAAAGATATAATTCTAAATTCGCTATCAATTATTTTGTCAATTATCCCCAGAATCGAAAAACGGAAATAATTCAACATTATGTTTAAATCTCACAGTTGAGATATTCAACAGCTAAGTGCTAATTTAGCAATGGAAATTACGTCCATGTAAATCTATTCCAAAAGCCTATGTAAAAGCAACCTTTTGGTGAAATAACGTTTTTGTTTTATTCATTCAGAAAATTGACTTTGCATTATTCTTAATCAGCAGACAGCCAGGTATACACAGGTAGTCATATCACTATTTTTTTAATCAAATATCCATGCCTATCTTATGTTAATTATATGTGTGTGTGCCGTATATTACATATGTATGTGTGTGCCTTATATTACATATGTATGTGTGTGTGTGTCTTATATTAAATGTCTGCGTGTGTCATTAAATGTGTGCATCTTATTAAATATATATATGTATATGTGTGTCTTATGTTAAACATGTCTATTAAATATATATAGATATATATGTGTGTGTGTGTGTGTGCGTCTTATATTAAATATATATGTGTATGTTTCATTAAATATGCATGTGTGTGATATTATATATATATATATATATATATATATATATATATATGCATTTGTGAGTGTGTGTATGTGACATATTAAAAATATGTATGAGTGTATATTGTACAATACAAGCTTGTTTCTGACATTGTTGTGTGTGTTGCGGGGGGAGTGTTATTGCCCATTTTTCCAAAAGGGGCCAGAACAGCCAGGCAACAATGATATTATAACAATGAAGCTGTGAAAGCATTAACCAAACAATGAGCAATATGAATATAGAGGATTGGACTGTATTTGTGCTATACATTCTTCATTTATGTGCTGTGTCCCTACAGGAAACTACCCCGGCGGATGAAATAAAGGGTTCAGTTCGAAATTCCACTCATCTGAAGAAGGCCAGAGTATACAGTGGCCGAAATGCTGTGAATATGTTAATGAACATGAGGATAACAGTCCGAATAATGTAAGTGGTCATAATACCTCATCACAGAGATATAGACACATACATTTTTGTTGCATACACATTAACATTAAACCTACGTTTTAATACAATGGGGTCTCAATTCATACCCAGTAAATAAGTATAAAGCATGAAATTCTTTCTTCTTTGCCTTTTATATTAACTGTGATGAAAAAAGAAGCTCACCTAACATATTTCCACAAGCTACATATGAAAGGTCAAAGAGCTACATGTAGCTTGCAAACTGTAGTTTGGCCACCCTTCGTGTATTACAATACAAGCTCTTTTTCGACATTTTTAAAATATTGTGCATTAAGGGTGTCATTTAGCTTAGTCTGTACTACAGAGTATCTGATTAAAACCAAAATGGTGGTGCCCGTGAGAAATCACTGTCAGTGTCTTTATAATCATTTATTTCTAGTAAAAGGCAATTTCTTATTTATCCCCAAAAAAGGCCAGAACAGTCAGGCAACAATGCTCTAACAATTCAGCAGGGTTGACCTAAACCTGATTTTCTAAATACACTTTGCAAACAAACCCCTCTGCATAATTCACTAGTTGATCTTGTTAAGGTTTAAAATCTCTCCTGTTATTTCCTACCTTTGTCCGGAAATCTCAATGTCACAACTAGAAATTCTAATATACATCAACAAACACAAATTTTGTTGGTCGGTTGATTTGTTTTCTTTGAATGTTACTTAAAGCCAGAAAATATTTTTAAATTCTGGGAATTTTTTTTTTTTTTGGTTGATAATAATGGTTTAGTGATACAAATCTTACTAATTAACCCATAGCTGGGAGAGAAGAGGTGGATTTATACATTTCACAAGGGTATTTGCGCATAAGTGAATATAACAAACCCAATTGGAATTGGAACTTGGTTCTCCAATTGACAATTCCAAGATATTATTCATTACAGCACCTGGTATTTCCAAGCAGTTACCCATCTAGGCACTGACCTCAACACAGAAGAAGAATGTGAATACAGACACTCATTAAAATATATTATCTGAAAAGTTATTTTTTTTCTGTAGCCAGAATATTTTAATATGAAGAGGCTTTATATCCAGAGTAGAACAAAGAGTATGGTTCAATCGAATTGGAAAACAAAAAGAGTAACATTTTTAAAGAAACTTTTATTTGAAACAGAAAATAACTTTTCTCTATTATTGAAATAAATTATTTTAAATTCTAGAAATTCTAACATTTGTCTCATAATGGTAATGGTGAAATTAGCTGTTTCCATCCAGGAAACATTTGGTATTCATTGACTAAGCATTGCTATCAATTGAAATTAATAAAATCTTTTACTTAAAATAATTTTTCAGGAAATTAGATTTTTCTTCCTACGGCAAAGCCGTTTACGATGCAATCTCCTACGGCAAAGTAGTTTACGATGCAATCCTATGGCAAAGCGGTTTACAATGCCCTCCTATGGTAAAGCCATTTACAATGCATTCCTACGATAATAGTGAAATTAACTGTTTCCGTACAGGAAATGTTCAGCATTCATTAAGTTATCACTATCGGTTAAAATTTGTAAAATCATTTCCTTAAAGTTTTATCACGAAAATAGGGACTTCTCAAGTCCAGTTATCACTCTTTCTAGCATTGATGTTAGTTTCCCTCCAAAACTTATGCTTTTGGTAGTGTTGAAAGCTAACATCTTGATTCTATCATTATTTTCTTTCTTTCTGTTTTGGTAGTTGTCAGATGATGTAGTTTTAGTTATTTGGTAAAGCTTTTTGTTTGTGATTATGTAGCAGCAATCTATCAGGTCTTCTTTAAAGATTGTCTTCTTTAAGACCTAAAGGATTCATTCCTTTGAAGCTGTTTTTAATTGTTGATCTGAACAGTTGTAACAAATGCTAATCTTGGCATTTCTGAATTAGTTGGATGCCATGCATATAGCCGAGTTTATTAATTAAATAAAAAATAAGAGTCATAAGCAGTTGAAAACCAAAAGGTAATCAACGGACTACTTGGAAAATTTTTTGTAACAATAAAAAATAATTACACTATTTATATTTGGACTATTGTCTTCATCTTTGTTGTTTTTATCATAACATTTCAGTCATTGTGCTCTCCAGCTTTCCTCAGATGTATTGATCCAGGTAACCTAGAGGGAATTCCAAACTGAACCCTTTATTTAATCTACGGGGGTAGGCTGCTCTTGTTCCATTGCTCACGTCTAGGGATATCTCGTCTCGTTCTTATTTTTTATCTAGTACTGCTCAGATATTGCTTTCCTGTTTCTCTTGAGTGCAAGTACACACTACTCATCCCAGGGATTGAACTTGCACTCAGCGGAAACGAGGAAGCAATAATTGAACAATCAGTTATGTGTGATACACGCTTAGGCAATCATGTATCTTTCGATACATGACTGACGAGGCAGATTTTTTCCAGCAGTAGGTTGCCATTTCTTTGTGCAGTAGACCAGTTGCCATCCAAGGCTATAGAACCCAGTCTGTTCTGCTATTTACCCATAGATGGGGGGAAGAGGATTCATACCTTTCCCAAGGGTATTAGCATGTAAGTGAATGTAATGGATTTGACTGGAATTCGAACTCAGCTCTCCGATTTCTCAATCCGAGCCGCTATCCATGACTCCACTGTGCTTCCAATTGAACAATACAAAATAATAAAAAAAAAAAAATAGACAATATCCCTAGGCATCAGCAGTTGAATCAGAACAGTCTACCCCATTAGATTAAATAAAAGGTTGATTTTGGAATTCTCTGTGCATTACCCAGATCAATATTCCCCTGAGGAAGGCACAATAGCTGAAACATTGGGATAAAAGCAACAAAGATGAAGACAATAGTCCGAATATTAATAGTTTAAATTAAGACAAAAATGAAAAGTAGCATTCTAAATGTTTCAAATAGATGGAGACGTAAAAACAAGCAGTTGATGATACCACTCTAATTAAAAGAGAAACTGACGCCTGGCATACATGCAAGAGACAAGGTTATTATGAAATGGATTGTAAAACTGATTTTCTGTAAACACAATTCAAAAAGATCAATAACTAACGGTTAATGACAAGCTGATATTAAAGCATAGTATTAATTGATGTTTCCAGCTGCAAAATAAATGCACACTCAATGACATCAAGCAATTTTTAAAGTAAAAAAAAAAAAAATTTCTACAAAGAATTTGCTTATTTAGGCTATTACACTCTTAAATTCTGTACATTGTATTGACTTTTTTCATTATTTAATAGTTTCTTTAGCATTGATGGTATCTAAATATTAAACCATTTTACACACTTAAAACGTGTACATTGAAGCAAACACACCTTTCTATAAGCAATATTGGTAAAAACTATTAATTATATTTCAGGTGATTTTTTTTTTGTATGCACTCTCAATTTGGGTATTATAGAATGTAACAACTTACAAAGGTGTTAGGAAGACTGTGCAGCACTTCTACCTACTGCTTCTATAGAGATTTGCAGCCAAAAGAAGAAGCTTTTATAAACAAATAAAAAAAATCTGATTTATTTATTTATTTTTTTAAAAATTGGTATCACCCCATGCAAGGCAGTAAAGCCATTAAGGTACAAGTAGTTACAGGGTGTGGAAGAATTAGGGACAGAAACATTAATAATGAGTGGGAAGAGGAAAGAATAATCAAAAGAACAGTAGATAGCAATTGACATTGCATTTAAACTTTTGCAGATTAAAGTTGGCTGGAAAGCATGGAGCCAGAAGGCTTGGTCAGATTTCGGTAACTGGGCCAGGTCAAGAATTTTCCCCCAAGAAACACAAATGTAATAGCCTTGATAGCAAATTCCTAGCAACAACTGTGGATTATGCACTATAAAAATTCAAAACAGTTGAAGGAAAAATTAAAAACAAACTCCTGTTCGGAAAAAAAAAAAAATCAAATTAAAAACATAAAAAACCAAACTATTTTATGAGTGCAAACAGGAAAACAGTGTTAAAAAAACCCACAAAGAGTTAAATGATAAAAAATAGAAAGAGAGGTAATTGCCAACCATTGGTTAAAAATAGTGATTTTTTTACCTCCCTCAGATGGTGTACGTCTTGATCTGTGACGATGATGTCAAAGAAGGAACTCATCCAAGGTTCAGTGACCGATGACACGGCCAGCCACTTGAGCCCAAGAGAGGGCTTGCCCATACCTACAAAGGCCTGAATGAAAGACCACACAGAGAGTATCACCAGGTGCAAACCATTAATTAATATAACTATGTCATGCATTACAGATGAAGGTGGGATCATAAGACGATCTTGGATTTTCAATATTATTTTAATTCATTTTATTCCAGTTTATTCATATCAAGATGGGTTCTGAAATGCTAGGCATCATTCTCTTTCATTCAGTCATGGTATGCTAAACAAATTCATCAATTATTCAGACTAATATCCTTATCCTTGTTGTTTTGGTCAATGTGCTTTTCAGGCTTCCTTAGGTGTATGCTGCAATTTTATTTTATCATTATCAATCCCATGATCAGGTATGGTCATGGGGTCTCCACGCAGTTGACCACCTGACTAACACCCTCTATATGTCTCTGTTTCATCATTGAATCTCCATGAATAATCTTCCAGTCCACTTAGTAATGTTGACAGCCCATTTTTCCCCTGTCTCCTCTTTTTGCTAAGGTGGTACTTTATAGGATGGCAGAGGAAAGATTGTTAGGGCCTACCATATGGTCATGACATTTTAATTTCCTGTTTTTGATGATGGCGATGAAGTCTTACAATGGGACTGTTTCTTGCTCTTAACTGATTCATTAATTCATTTCCAGTAGCTTATCAACCCATTGCAGGTTATTTAAAGCCAGAGAATATTTTTCTTGTTTTAAAAGTTGAGTGATACAAGTCTTACTAATTAACCCTTTAGCTGGGGGAGAAGAGATGGACTCATACTTTTCCCAAGGGTATTTGTGCATAAGTGAATATAGCAAACCCAACAGGAATTGGAACTCAGCTATCAGATTCTGAGCCTTTATCCATTATACAATCTGCACATCCAATCTTTCAGAAACTGGGATTTCCAGTCAACTGTCTAGGTACCGACCAGGTTTAACTTCATGATCATACAGGAACCATTGTTTCAACATGATGTAGCTGTAAGCTTTTGTCTGTTGCTGATGGTATCTTACCCTGGATTATTTGTGATATAGTCTCTCTCTCTCTCTCTCATATATATATATATATATATATATATATATATATATATATATATGATAGTTCTGTAGCATCTCATTTCTAATTTATTTTTCCGACGAGATGAGATTCAATATTTAGTGAAAGCAACAGACTTGAGGAATGTTGAAGAACACATTGACCAAGTGTAATGAAAACAAGCAAAATGAGGATAATTTTAATTCCTAGAAAAGAGATAGCTGTCTTAGTGTTTGGCTTGAACACAGGAGAATAATTTGGTTTGACTTCCATTAAAATGACTACAAAAACAGATTTAAAAAAAAAACTGTTAACTTTGTTTTTTATCTTTTAAAATTTTTTTTTGATTAACAATGGAACAGAGTAGTAAGGTAAGAAATCTTGCACTATATAGCATTTAAAAAAAAGAAAAATTTATGTTTTTAAATATTTCTTCTTGATTTCAAGCTTACATACTCACAGGTTTGGTTTGTTTTACAGCATATCAACACCTCAATAGGTTATTTAATGCAAATAAGATTTTTATTGCTGGTAATATTTTTTTTTCAAAAATGTGTAGCTAGTAATATTTTTTTTTTTTTTTTAAATATATTGCTGGTAATAATTTTTTTTACAAAGTATTTCTGGTATTAAAATCAATTTTTACACTTTCATAGTGTTTTGACCCCAGTTTGGTGGTTAACTATTTACTAATAGCTGGGACCCTAACAGAGGCCTGATGAGAGGCCTTGCTGTTGGATGTAGTTTATCGCCTTAACCAGGACATGGATGTAGTTTATCGTCATACTCAGGATGGCATCCTTACAGGACAAAAAGTAAATGCCAAAATCTCCCTCCACTTCAAACATTAACATCTATATGGGTCATAGGGAACAAAGTATCATTTGAGAAAATGTTGAATTGTCTTTCTAGTTACTTTTATACAAACTAATAAAGGAAACAGTATAATAACTAAGAGAAAAAAATAGAAAAATTTATTTGGCGTGATCAAATTTCAAATCCAGATGTTAATGGCTTCAATATGAGGCACATTGGAGTAATGGTTAGCAGCTCGGACTGAGGAATCAAAGGGCTGATTTCGAATTCCAGTCAAATCCATTACATTCATTTACATGCTAATACCCCTGAGAAAGGTATGAATCCTCTTTTCCCTCCAGTTATGGGTAAATAGCAGGACACACCGGGTTCTATAGCCTTGGATGGCAACTGGTCTACCGTAGAAAGAAATGGTAACCTACTGCAGGAAAAAAAAAATCTGCCTCGTCAGTCATGTATCGAAAGATACATGATTACCTAAGTGTGTATCACGCATGGCAAATAACTGACTGACTGATGGGGCAAAAAAAAACCTTTCTGGCCATAGCATCTGATAAGGATATTTATTGTCACTTCCTCAAAAATCCGGACGCATTTTCCTTACCTCTGGGATTGCCTCTCATCTCAAGCTGAAGATGTCTGCCATAAAGAGGCAAAACATGTCTGAACAGATTTTCCACTGTGTCTCATAAAATTCACTTTAGTTAAATTTTATAAACCAAGATATTAACTTATGACTGTCTCCATGGGATGAGGCAAGATAATGTAAGTAGAATATTTTGCACATGGACATCTCTTTTTGAGTCATTTTGTATTAATTATTTCTTGGGTTAATTATATTAGCTTTTAAAGATTTTACTTTCATTTGGGGTTGGTAACACAAATTTAATTTTGTTGATGCTTATGACATTATTATAAATAATATATCTATTTAATGAATTTTATTTTTATTTTTTTACATTTACCAAATGGTAAGCTAATGCCTGAAAAATCTGATAATAAAAATAAATATTAAATTTTCAACTCTTTTTTTTAAAAGAATTCTTGAAGTCTCTTTATACCTTTTTCTTTCATACTAATCCTATATAGTCAGTCAGTTATGTGCTATGCATGATGCATGATCAGGCGATCATGTATCTCTCGATACGTAACTGATGAGGCAGATCTTTTCCCACAGTAGGTTGCCATTTCTTACTGCGGTAGACCAGTTGCCATCCAAGGCTATAGAACCCAGTCTGTCCTGCTATTTACCCATAGCTGCGGGTAGAAGAAGAGGATTCATACCTTTCCCAAGGGTATCAGCACATAAGTGAATGTTATGGATTCAATTGGAATTCAGACTCGGCACTCCAATTCCTCAATCTGAGCTGCTATCCATTACTCCACTGTGCCTCCTCAAATCCTATATAGACTGAATTTATTTCTAAATTCTACACATTTTACCATTTAAAATTCAATTTGTGGACTGTCTACACAAGTTAACCCATCTCCAAATCTAGGGTCTTCTCATTCTTACTGGTAGAAACCCTCCCTGATTGACCATGTCTTCAGAAGTGGAGATACACTCACCATTCTTGACCAATTACAGGTTCGTGAAGCTATTTAATTCATAGTTGGAAGTTTTGAATTCAGAGTTATCCTCCTTCTAGACTGGTTGCCACCCATGGCTATAGGACCAGCCTGTCCTACTTGACTGAGAAGAGATGGATTCATACCTTTCCCAAGGTATTTGCCTGTAAGTGAATGTAATGGACTCAACTGGAATTTGAACTCTGCTCTCCGATTCCTCAATCTGAGTCGTGGTCCATTACTTCACCATACCTCCTCTACATCTTTTATATTCAGAGAGGATTGTGCTCTGACTATATGGAAGAGGCATATTTTATCATGAAAGTCACATATTCCATAGAAAACCAGAAGTAATAGAAATGTTGAAAAATACAAAATATATTGCAAATATAACTGTATAAGCAGTACTTTGTACTTTGTCTATTGCTGGTGCTGTCAAAGTGATTATTTATTGAAAATAATTTTCTCTGCTTTAAACTAATCGTCAGAGTTAAGAATTACCTCCTGGATATTAAACCTGGTTAACATAGGAATTTCAATCATCTATAAAAGATTTTTTTTTTTAAATCACAAATAAATTTCTAATTTTGAATTTTGCTATGAGTAAAATGAAGCTACCATGTTGCTCAGGCTGATGCAATAGCATATATTCCTCTATGGCCAATGCATCTGAAAAGGCTATGTATAACTGTTTTTTTTAATTGAGGCAGTGACCAGAGGTGGTTGAAGAGTCACTGGTCTCAATGGTTCCAAATGCTGTTAAATACCAATCAAAATACAAACATACCATGCAGAGACAACAATCAAACAAAGGTAGGGGACTGAAGGCAAAGAAAACAGTTGATATTCACATGGTGCCATATTGCAGAAAGGCCTTTATTTAATTTTCATCATGACTATGAAACTATATTTACAAAGATTAATTCAAATATTGGAATGACAGCTGTACCTATTTCAGCGCATTGCAAGTATATAGAAAAATTGATGCAAACTATTCATCAGGAAAATGCATTGCCAATGATTGTGACAAGAGAAAACCATTGCCAATGATTGAAACAAAATTTCCTTGTTAGATTTAAAAATTTCCTCTTTGATTATGACATATGAAGGCTTTATCAAACAGCCACATCAATCTAATTTTATATGAACAATTATTTGTTTTTATTATTGACATTAAAACTTTAAAACCAGAGGTTCAAATGTGCCAGCAATTTCCACAGGCCCCAAAGAGCACCTTAAGATGGTCACAGTTGGATAGGACAATATTTCAATACAAAGCATTAATACCAATCATATGATGGAGTAAATATGTTGAAAATCTGTAACTTTTATAAAGTTGCCGATTCTCAAAACCACATCTCGTAACCAGTAGCACTGAGGAGGCTTTTGATTTTTAGTTATGTTTTTATAATAATAAGTAAAGTTTTCATCCGCACTAAAAAATTTTAAAAACTATTTTCATCATTAGGTTAAATTTTAGTGTATTTATCTGGCTTTTATTTCTTACGATGTTTATAGTTAAATTCGAAAGCAAAAGTTCATGCAATATTGCAGCATGTGAAGATTATTTTAAAATATTTCTTCCTCCAACTTGACCTTCAGTAAACTATGTTCACTGATGTAAACATGCTGCAAGACAATTTGTTGAAATCAGCATGCATCTAAAGAAAAATCACTGAAAGGATTAGGAACACATGCAGAGCACAAAATCCTTTTTGGTACAAGTACTCGTTCCAAAAACAATGTTTTTATATCCAATTTGGTGCACACCAAAGAAAAAAATTAAAAAAATTAAATTTAAATCATTTTTGTGGGGTGGGAAAAATAATTCTCAAATATTCTAAAATTTACACCAAGTTTACACAATTCAAACAGGATTTTAAAACAAATTCAAAACTTAAAAACAAATGAAAATAAAATGATTTAAAAAAATTCTTGAGCAGTTACACTGTAACAGTGAAAAGATTTTTTTTTTTTTTTTGTTTATGACATTCAGACACTGATGTAGTGAGATTGTAATTGTTTCTGCTAAAACCAGACACATTATTTCCCCAGTGGCACCTGGTGTTCATTTGAAATGGATTTTATATCTATTTATACCATATGGATCCTCAGACTTATTTCAACAGATGACTGACTGCTCAAAAAGGTTTATTTACACATGGGCTTGAAAGAAAACTATCTTAGCTATAATGATCCTCAGAATAGGAATTGAAAAGCTAATACAGAAGCTACCATTTGAGCACTCAACAACAATACAAAATTTATTTATTTATGGTTTGGTTTGTTTTGTTTTATGGCATATCAACCTTAATGGGTTATTTAATGCAGACAAAATTTTTATTGCTGGTAATATTTTGTTTTTCAAAAATGTATTACTGGTAATAATTTTTCTTCAAAAATTTATTTCTGGTAATAATTTTTACAAAGTATTTCTGGTATTAAAACATATTTTTACACTTTCATAGTGTTTTGACCCCAGTTTGGGGGTTAACTATTTACACATAGCTGTGACTAACAGGTAGCTACCACCCCGGATTAGGGTTGACCCGAGAACACCAGCAATTAAGAGATGGTTCCACACTCCTCAAAACCTCCTGATCAGAGGCCTTGCTGTTGGATGTAGTTTATTGTCTTACCCAGGATGCAGATGTAGTTTGACGTCATATCCAGGACAGATTCATTTTATGTCCCATAATACATGCAAAAAGGCACTGAAAACTTACTAAAAATCTAACCAAATGATCAAACAAAGTTTTGTTTTAGAATCCCTTCTTCACGGAGCCAAGAATTTTTAGCATCCTCCTGTCGTAATTTTTTTTTTTTTTTAATCATTTCACCCCAAACAAAGTGATTTCAAGCAGGGGGCTACAGGCAGTGAAAGAGAATGAGAAGACATTAGTGAGGAGAAGTGAAAAAAAGGTCAAAGGAACAGGGTTCAAGAAGAGAGAAGATGGTGATTGACATTGTGTTTTTTATTATTTTAGGTAGTAGGGAAGCAAGAATTTTGGAAGGAAGTCGCACAGACTAGAAGAGTGAGAAAAGAAACTATTCGAATAGAACTGATGGTTGTATCTAGCTAGTTCAACAGTAAAACAGTGAGACCTAATTGCCAATCTAGTAGAAAGCTTAAATTCATGCAGTTGAGGCACTCAAGAGAACAGCTCATTAGAACAATGAAAAATACTTGTAGAAAAGACTGGGATCAGTTTTCTATGAAACAATAATACCAAACTGATACAGAGAAGTATTTATCCCCTCTCCCCAGATGGGAGAGTTATCCAGGTTCCATATTATCTCTTAAATATGTTTTTACATGCAAACATCCCATCATTATTTCTGCTCTTTTATTCAATAGAGAGAGAGAGAGACTGAATTTGGGAATATCAAGATAACAAATTTTTCCTCCTGGCACAATGTGCAGAATATATCCCCCCTGCCCTTGCATAGTTCTTATTTTATTTACTATGCTTTATCTTACTCCCCAGTTGGGCGTTCATCTTTTATTTTCCAGATATATCCAGACAGATCCGTGCTATTACAATATCTACTCAAGCTGAACAGCGTTGCATGGTTGCTGTATCTTTTTTCAAACGTTGCACTCGGTCAAACCAATTCATCATGAGGAGTCCTATCTCAATTTCAGCTCTGTACACAGTACTGTCAATCAAACGCTGTCCATCAAAGTGGCAATTTTTTCAGTTTTTCTACAATTACAGGTTTATGTCATTGCAATTACAGGTTTTACCATATAGTCAATAATTATTATTATTATAGCTCTCCCGTCGAACTCGACGTATGAGAGTCAAACAGATCAGTTCCCAGAAACTGAAAGCCCGACACCCACACAGGATTTGATTATAGTGGTGAAGGCTTTGTGCAGGGCCATCCACACTTTTTGGAGGGACGAATACAGGGACCTGGTGCAACGGATGCCACAAGGTCCCCAAACAACCCTCCACAGGTTTTGAATTCAGAGTTGTCCTTCTCCTAGACCAGTTGCCATCCAAGGCTATAGAACCCAATCTGTCCTGCTATTTACCCATAGTTGGAGGGAGAAGAAGAGGATTCACACCTTTCCCAAGGGTATTAGCACGTAAGTGAATGTAATGGAATCGACTGGAATTCGAACTCGGCTCTCCGATTCCTCAATCCAAGCCGTTATCCATTACTCCACCGTGCCTCAATAATAATACTAGTCAATAATAATACTAATAAAATTAACCCCATTACTGCATAGAGTTTAGCAATTTTTACTTAAACTACTTTTCTGGCAAATTAGGAAAGGTAGATTTAAAATTTTAGGTAAAACCCTCACTAAAAAAAATTATACATAATGAGTTAAATAGTTTCAGTATCTTTAGGAGTTAATTAAACCAAAGGGATAAAAATTATTGATTATTAAATCCAGAAGATGGCCCCAAAACTTTTGGCCTATAACAAAGGTGACCAAACTGCGGCCCTTGAGCCACATGAGGCTCTTTGACAATTAATTTTGTGGCTTGTGGAAATATGTTGGCCGAGTTCCTTTTTTCATCACAGGTAATATAAAAGGTAAATAAGAAAAATCTGAAGCTCTATAATTATTTACTGCGTTTGAATTAAGATACCATTGGATTAAAACCTACATTTAATGTTAATGTGTATGTAACAGAAACGTCTGTGTAAATTTTGTTCAAGTCTTGCAGCTCTCAAACATCTTAATTTTATTGTATGTGGCTCTTACATTGAGCAAGTTTGACCACTCCTGGCCTATAGTGTATCAAAGTCCAAGCAAAGTCCTTCTCTCAATTTAAGCAGTCAGTCAAATACTTGTAAAATCCAGTGACCAAAGGTATAAAGAAGAAAAGCCATTGTTTTTACCAATCATTTTCATCTCATATACACACATCCTCATATTCAAAGAGATATGAGATTAAGAAATAAGAGAGAAATAATCTTACCTCAATTAGTTTTTTATGCTCCTCGTTAAGTCTTTTTGTAAGATTCTGAACAAGTGATGCTCCTTCAAGTGTACCAACTGCTCCTGTTAATAGGAAATACACATGAAGGATTCATTAATAGGAAACTATTAACTTAATAGGATCCGTTAATAAGGAATGGCTTTATTTTTCATTATTGCATATGTAGGCTACCCCCACCGACAGAAAAGTTCATAACTAAGGTTTAAAATGCATTAAAAAAAAAAAAAAAGTTTTTGAAGCTTTTATTTTACTTTTAATTCTACAGATTAAATTTAATATTCCCATTAAGCAAAATACTTTGGTTGGTTGGTTGATTCTGTTTAGCAGCATATCAACCTCTATCGGTTATTTCAGTGTTTCTCAACCTTTTTAAAATAAAGACACACCTAGAAGCAAATGAAACTATCACAGCACACTTAGCAAAATTTTTAAAGGGTATCCATTTAAATGTTATGAAATAAAACAATAGATTTAAAAAAAATATGTACACAAATATGAACTTACTTCATTTCAATGTTTCTATTTAACTCTTTGTGCAGCTTATTTAGTAAAATACTAACACTGTACCTTTACAACTTACATGCACATAGGTAAGCCATGACAATCTTGTACTGCACACTAGTGTGCTACCCTATGTCGCTTGAGAGTTACTGGGTTATTTAATGCTGAACTCTAAATATTTTGAATGCAATTGCATGCCTTCAGCTAAATATATTTTGAATGCAATTGCATGCCTTCAGCTAAATATATTTTGAATGCAATTCTATGCCTTCAACTACAGATAAAATGTATTTTTTAGACTTTCATAGTGTTTTGTTTTTGCCAAGGGAGGGGGTCACAATTTGCCCATAGCTGGGATCCTAACAGGTGCTACCACCCCAAAATATTTTGGTGCATTTCAAACCAAATTGAAATTGATTGGAATAATCTTTCTTTTTTTTTTTGCTTATCTGTAAAATCTATAAATTTATTTGAATTGACAAATCTGTCAAAATAATTCTCTTTATCAAAAAACCTTTCAAAAATATAATATACTTTTCTGAAATGTCATTCTAGAAAAATTAGCCGAAAGTTTAATTAATTTGATTTGAAAAAAAACATATTACTTTTAGTTTAATATATCACAGAAAAGCATTTAATCTAGTCGTGGGTGTTTTTATGAGGTGTTGACAGTTTTATCAACAGCCTGATGTTTGGTAAATTTAAATCAGGAGATAATTATTATAAAATTACATGAATTCAATGTAAATGTCACTCTCTCATATATATATATATATATATATATATATATATATATATAAATAAACAACACAGTAATCTTTAACATTTTAAGCATTCTAATATTTTATTGGATCTTAAGCACTTTGGTTTTATAGTCTTACTGACAAAAATGCTTATAAATTTTCAATACACTATAGTTATTGGTCTTATTTCCCAATAAGGATGCATTTGTACGTGTATATTTACAAAAATTGGAACATTTATACAGACACAAAAAAATTCAAAATTGTAGTGAGCATTTCCATTTATGATTAGTAAATACAGTTTTTATTTGATAACTTGACTGCTACAATACGAGCAGATTTCCTTTATTAAGTCTATGAAATCTTTAAATACACAAGCATAATTACCTCATGTAGATATAATCCATACTGTTTAAAAAAATGTGTGAGTGTCTATTCAAAGATGGGGATCCACAAAATAACATTTGAAGTAGTAGGAGATATATATATATATATATATATATATATATATATATATATATATATATAAAAGTGAACATAAAAGTCAACACTTAGAGGTGACAGTGTTTCATGCTAGATGCAATCGTCAGGCCATATATATATATATATATATATATATATATACACGTATGATTGCTGATATCTCCCCTGACGATTGGCTGGAGTGATTGCCGGAGGGCCAGTTTACAAAACTCTACAGTCAGGATGCTGAGAATAACATCAATCAGTAAGTGGCAAATTTTATAAGGAGGTACGGTGGAGTAGTGGATAGCAGTTCAGATTGAGGAATCAGAGAGCCGAGTTTGAATTCCAGTCAAATCCATTACATTCACTTACATGCTAATACCCTTGGGAAAGGTATGAATCCTCTTCTTCCTCCAGCTATGGGTAAGTAGCAGGACAGGCTGGGTTCTTTAGCCTTGGATAGCAACTGGTCTAGGAGATTGACAAGTCTGAATTCAAAACCTATGGGGGTCGTTTGGGGACCTTGTGGCACATAGTGCACCAGGTCTCTGTATTCAGATCTTTAAAAAGTGTGGTTGGTTCTGCACAAGACCTTCACCACTATAATCAAATCATATGTGTTGGTGTCTGGGCTGTCGGTTCCTAGGAACTGAGCTGCTTGACTCTCATATGTTAAATGCAATGGGAGAGTCCACCATATATATATATATATATATATATATATATATATATATATATATATATATATATATGAATGGTAATACTCATTCTGAAAAACTTGGTTGGCTCAATTTGTAATATAACAAATTGATGTCCGAGGAAAAATTGTAAAAAAAGAAAGAACCAAGAACACTGTACGAAATCCTTTTGGTCTTACTGTTGCATCCTTAAATAGGTTACAAACAGACAAAGGTGGTACTCGATTGAAGGAACAGCAACATGCACGCAGATGAAAGAAACAGGTTTATTGTACAAGAGAATACACTACTGAAAGACACGGAATCGAGTGGCAGGCTAGTAATTCCCGAAGCAAGGTTATTTACCTTACCTCCCTGCGAGGCAGGATGTGGCACAAGCCTGTAGGCTCGGGCAAAAATTCTCCATAGACACCGTATACACAGAGTCAGGTAGCTGTCTACCCCCCCAGACAAGACTCTGCCCTTCGGCATAGCCTCATCTGGGTTCCTCTCTGCAGAGAGTTCGACTAGCTTAGCTGGAAACGAATCTCCAACTAATATCCTGTGCTCACTATATATAGCTACTGATATAGTCAGTCCACATAAGCGATAGGGAGTGTGGGACATTACATTACAATAGATTTATTGTTATTTAAATATTTATAGAATATTTTTTACCAGTAAGCAAATTAGGTTGGGTTGGTTAATTCAACAATTTATCAACATTTGCTGCATTATTTAATGTCAAATATAAGTTTTATAGGACAAAAAGCACAATAAATTAATAGAAGCGTTGGCATATGTCCTATTTACACTAAAGTCAAAATGGCATGTATGAGTCCAGTTTTTAGACTAGGGTCAAAAAGGTAGAGATGTGCCCAGTTTTTAGACTAGGGTCAAAAAGGTAGAGATGTGCCCAGTTTTTAGACTAGGGTCAAAAAGGTAGAGATGTGCCCAGTTTTTAGACTAGGGTCAAAAAGGTAGAGATGTGCCCAGTTTTTAGACTAGGGTCAAAAAGGTAGAGATGTGCCCAGTTTTTAGACTAGGGTCAAAAAGGTAGACATTGATTAGGCTTATAACCAAACGGAGTATCCACCTAAAACGTTATCCTCAGATATCATTGAAGGGACCAGAAATGCCATCCTAGAAATTGTGATGAATAAAGTGTTAAAATTACCTTTGGGTGCTGGTTCCTGTCCTATCTCAATTTGGTGGTCATATTGTGCTTGCAGTTTCTCCAGATGTCCACCCCATTCCGTCTCACGTCGACTGATCTCTTCATTGTGATAACGAGCCAGGGTATCTCTCAGCTCAGCCAATTCACTCTGTTTCTTCTCTTCTAATGATGCCTTCATCAGCTCTGACTGTGATTTGTACACCTGCTCCACGGTAAGACGAGCAGCCTTAACACGAAGGTCAATTTCATCCTATAGAGAGAAAGAAAAATATAGAATAAATATTTCATAAACACATGTTGAATAAATTTTTAGATATTAGACCAGTGATAAATAATTAATCAGACCAGTGCAAAAAAAAAAGAAAAAAAAAGAAGTTTCATACATTATGACCTCTTTAATATGGCACCATTAAAATCACCCTTAGAAAAAAAAAACCCTAGGTAAATCTAGTCTTGCCAGCTAATCCCACCTATATATTCCTGTGTTATCAAATGTAAAATAAAGCTTAAAATAGGAAATAAAACAATCATTAATACTTCAAAACAAAAATTTTATTGTTTCATGCAATTCAATTATTTCTGGCTTTCATTTTCAGTGAAAAATGTAAAAATTACACTTTTTCCCCTTAAGTAATACAGTAATTGGTTTGGTTTACGGCATATCAACCTCAATGGGTTATTTAATACCGACAAAATTTTTATTGCTGGTAATGTTTTTTTTGTTTGTTTTTTTTAAATGTATCACTGGAAATATTTTTTTCCTTCAAAAATCTATTTTTGGTCATATTTTCTCTTCAAAAACGTATTGCTGGAGTACATCGATATTACTTTCCATATAACATAGCATATTTTGAAATTTAACTTTTTGGAAAGCATGAAATAGACAACTATCAAAAATATAGAAGCATATTATTTTTACCTTCATCGTTGCTTTGTATAAAAAAAAGTTCTGCACTGATATACTATTCAAACATCAATAGTGAAAACAGCATGGAATTGAAATAATGTAGCAGCTTCAAACAAGACTTGAGTTTCAAACATATAGGAGGGGAGTTTAATTTATATGGCCAATGCCTTAACCAATTCAGCCAAGGAATCAACAGGATTCAATTCTGTAATCATTTGTAGTCCTTCTTGTACAGTTTTTATGTTTTACCTTCTATCATGTACAAATAGTGTAAATGTTATTAATGCAGAAAGTGGAATCAGCATACTGAATTCAAAATTCTGATATAGTTTCATTCACTTATTAATAATGGCTTTGGAAAAGGAATGAATCCATCTATAGGTTAAATCATAGAGCATGCAGCATTCTCTAGTTTCAGGTAACAGCTAGTGAAGAAGGAAAACCAAATTCAAAACCCCCAATATTGTGGGTATCATCATAAGAAGAGAAGGTTAAGGAGTAAATCTTGCACAAATCCAAAATAGAACCCTGAAGGTAGTTGAACTACATACTGCATCACCTTACAATAGGACTCTCCACTTGGTCATGTAAAAGACAGTATAGAATGATGAAAAAAGGCCCCAAACTCAATAAAAACAAAGTTTTGTTATTAAAATGTTTGTTATTATTAAGAGGAAAGGCCCAAATATTTTTTTTAATTATTTTTTGAAGTCTTTTACTCCTTTGTAGCACATTCGAAATTTTGGTTAAAAATCTTGTTTTTTTTTTACTCTTTTTCCGGTGAAAATTTGGAAATTCTTTCAAAAATCAAATAATTGTGGGATTTTCATGAAATTTTCAGAACATATACAGAAATTAATTTTTTTTTTTTTTTTTTTTTTTTTTTCAAAGAAAATCTTAGTAAAAATATTATTTTTTTTACATATGTTACCACCCACTTAATTTCATGAAATTTTGAGAAATTAAATTTTTAGGACAGGGATTTTTTTTGTTGTTTTGTTTTAGTTAACCATCAATATTTTTGTAAAACATTTGGCCCTTTCACCAAAAATCTGCTCTGTAAAAAAAAAAAAAAAAAATTAATAAAACTATGACATTATTTAATTAGAAAAGCTTTTAATTGCTTTGATAAATAAGATGTATTAGGGACACTATTGTCTTAAGAAAAAAATTTTCAGTGAATAATTAATTTTTACAAGAATTGTTTCATTTTTGTTTTTTTTTAATTAAACAATTTATAATATTAAAAAAATCATTTAAAATTCCTCATTGCTTTTAAGGTGGTGGTTTAGTGATATTGTTAAGTAAAAATTAATTTTACAAATCAAAAATTGAAAAACCCATAATTGTTTGAGCAAACATATTTTTAAAAGAATTTAAAAAAAATAATTTTTAGTGTATAGAGCATTCCCAATTTCTACCTATGGGAAGCTATACATGACATAATCCTTACAAAGGTCATGTGATGTAAATGTTGTCTGACACTTTCCTTATTCAGTTCTGTTTCATCATTAACATCTTTACAAATCATCCCTTCAAAATTTCAAAGTAAGTTTTAAATTTAAAGTACTATAAAAATTTAATAATAAAATAACCATCATAATAACCATCATAACAATTAATAATAAATAAAATACTGTAACATTTCATAAATTATTGATTTTTACTTCTGTCATGGTATTTTATATCAATTATTAAATTTTAAAATTAATCTAAGAAAATTATATATTATTTTAAATTTGATTACTTTTTTATAAAGCATTTTCAAACATAACTAAAAGTCAATAAAGTATTAGATAGTTCCTGAAAATATTATGTTAATTTGTAAAAATTACTAGGTAGTTAAAAAAAAAAAAAAAAAAAAAAAAAAAAAAAAAATGCGTTGACTTAGATTTTGTAAATTTGTCAATTCTGCTCATCCATACTAGCTGTCATCACCTCGTAACTTATCAGTGATGTCGATAATGTCAATAAAGACATGATCAAAAGAAAACTCGTTAAAAAAATGCTTGTATACTATATTTTTGATATAAGTAATATTTGCTTCAAATCAAATTAATTTAACTTTAAATTTGCTAATTTTACTCAAATAATGTGCCACAAATATATATTTTATTTTTGGAAGATCTTAAAAATCGATATTTTTGTTTTGTTTACAAATTTCTTAAAATTAAGAAAACGGCCGCTTTCAAGAAAATTTTCTTAAATCATCTAAAAAGTTGAGATTCCGATCTATATAATTTTTATTTAAAATACACCAGAATATTTTAATTACTGGAAGTAGTAAATTTAATCATTTAGCTTTCATTTAAAGCTAAAATGAAATCTTCAAGAATGCTTTTTCATTTTTTTTAAATTTTAAACTTTAGGTATCAAAAATTCAGTGGAGGTTCCTACCTTACAACAAGTGCTGCAACTTCACTGATTGCAAACTTTCTTGGTTTACCTTTTCCTTTGAACTCTACAAGCCATACTGAAAAGGGGATTTTGATATGTAGGTAGCCCAAAAGCTCTACAGCCAAGGTCTGCATTTATTATATATCTTTGAGATTTTTACCATAATTAGTTGATTATTTTATTGCAATATAGTTGAACTGTACAAAAAAAAAATGTTGCAATAGTGCACTCTATCAGTTCAATATGTCAAAGTTCAGGAGGATCCGATACTAATAATTAAAGTAATCATTCATAGCCTTTTCTTTAACATCTGTCTATATTTCTGAGATGAGGTATTGTAACTATTTACATTGTTTGGACTGTTGTCCTCATCTTTATTGTAAATAGTGTAAATAGCCTTCCTCTAGTTTAACGGTGAGCTCAAACCCCCACCTACGTGCACAGGCAAGCTGGAAACCTCACCTAAATGCCATGGTGAGTTGAGTCTATTAATTCCATGGAATGGTGAGCTGGAAGACCTGCTTAAGTGGAAAGGCAAACTGAAAGCCCTGCTTTCATGGAATAGTGAGCTGGAAGACCTGCTTAAGTGGAAAGGCAAACTGAAAGCCCTGCTTTCATGGAATAGTGAGCTGGAAGACCTGCTTAAGTGGAAAGGCAAACTGAAAGCCCTGCTTTCATGGAATAGTGAGCTGGAAGACCTGTTTAAGTGGAAAGGCAAACTGAAAGCCCTGCTTTCATGGAATGGTGAGCTGGAAGACCTGCTTAAGTGGAAAGGCAAACTGAAAGCCCTGCTTTCATGGAATGGTGAGCTGGACGACCTGCTTAAGTGGAAAGGCAAACTGAAAGCCCTGCTTTCATGGAATAGTGAGCTGAGAACCCTGCTTGTGTGGAATGACATGCTGTAACCCCTGCTCGTGTGAAATAACACACTGGTTTGGTTTGTTTTACAGCATATCAATCTTTTCCAGGTTATTAAATCCCAAATTCTGACATTTTGATAAACAATAGGAAGACAAGGGTCTGGTTTGCACAGGAATTAAAAAGATAGACCTAAGTAGAGTAAACAAGGAAAAAACTTTTTTCTTAGGATTTTATGTTGAGGTAACCTGTCTTCCTGGAATGATGAGGTGGCCCCTACTCCTCATAGAATAACATGGCATACCCCTGCACATTTTCAGGGAATGATAAGGTAGCTTTCAACATAGTGCAATATTTTGACTGCATTTCTTGTTTTTTTTTGTTTTGTTTTTTTGTGAATTTCACAATAGATCGGACCAATAAAAACACTCCTCATGCTTGTCACACGAATTGTAGTTGATCTAGTTTTTCTTTTTATTGTATAAGAATTTTTACTGGTGTTTAGAAATAACAATGAAGAAAAAATTTTTTGGTCAAGATTATCTATTAATAGGTACATACAACAATGCTTATCAAAAGTCTTGTGTCAACGGTTGGAATGGTGAAATAAATGAGACCTGTCTAACTGAGGACAAAGCGAACACAATTGTCATGTCCCTTCACAAACACCAGAAAGTAAATAAAAACAGGGAGAGTTGTGAATACATAGATGATGAGTAAAGTGGTGGTATGTTCACATCAGTTAACCATCAGGCATTTCTTAAGTAAACTGGTTTACTCATTAAAAAAAAAAAAAATAAAGAGGGTTTTTTGGGGGAATAATTTTTACAGATTAGTTTTCCTTATACATTTCTCAAGATTCACAATTTGTCAGAATTGAAAAATATAGAAGTCTTATTTTATTTATTTATTTTATAAGGGGTGTCCTGTTCATAATATTAATTTAAATTCACAAAATTTAAAAAAAAAAAAAAAAAGCAGATATAAATTATAGAGGCACTGTTGCAAGCTTAGTTCAGATAACCCTGAAAAAGTCAGAGATGAATTTTTGACTGTATTTAAATTAGGAACAACCCACCCCCACCTTCTGAATTGATTAAAAAAAAAAAAAAGAAAAATAAATTAAAAAGAAGAAAAATAAATTAAAAAGAAGAAAAAAAAAAAAGAATCAATATTTTTTTTTCAAATCAAATGTTTATTTACAAAAATGATTTTTTTTCTCCATGAGGGGACCAGTAAATTTAAACAGTACCAAAAGGTTTTATGCGATTTCCATGTGAGAAAATATTTTGAGAGAGTTTCCAAGAGTATAAGTTAAATTTGTAGAAAATATTAAGAAAATCTAAACACAATTTTCTTAGAATAAAACTCATAAAAATATCTGTATCCATTTCTTCTTTTTTTTTTTTTAAAGTCTTTTTTGTGGATATAAAATCATATTTTCATATGCAGGGTTGTTTTTTTTTTTTTTTACAGGTTATTTAAAGCCAGAAAATATTTTTAGGTTGTAAGAATTTGGTGAGATAATAGTTTAGTGCTACAAGTTTTAACTTGGAACTCAAATCTCTAATTAAAAATTCTAAGCTATTATCCATTGCCCCAGTCGCAGAGACATGCAGTCACTCATCTAGGTACAGCTCGATGTTGCTTAACTTCTTAAAAACAGTCAGTTATGTGCCATTTGATACATGCTTTTTGATTCATGACTGACTAGACAAAAGATTTTTCTGCAGTAGGTTGCCATTTCTTTCTGTGGTAGACTGGTTGACACCCAAGACAACAGGACCCATGGCGGACGAGCGCCCGGGGTGGCCGGCGACATGGCGGACGAGCGCCCGGGGTGGCCAGCGACATGGCGGATAAGCGCCCAGAGTGGCCAGCAACATTACAGATCGACTCAGCTACATTGACAATAGAGAAGTTAATTGTGTATGTGGATATGTATTTGTACCTAAAATAAAAGAAAAAAATGAAATGGCTATAAATAAATGTTATTCACCTGACAATTTATATAATTGCTTTCATAAGACTTATTATCTTTTACCCTCCTCCCACTCCTATTTATATCCTTACAGCAATGACGAGTAGTTTTTATCTTTGTATTCATTAATCCGTATAAGCTCAAATAGAAATTCCATGTAAGGAAATAGATTTTATTTACTCAAGCAAAATGGAGTAGAAAATATAAATCCTTTGGACCTGTCTGCAATGTCGCTGAAATGTTTTTGACAGCAAAGATGAGCCACAAGGAAGAAAAGGTTGAGAAACACTGCTATAGGGTCAGGGGAAAAACATGAGAGGGGTTTTAATATACGAACATGTGTCTTAAAATAGATTCCACTAGTGAATTGATTGAATGATTTGCTTTTTATAACATATCAAAACATACTTGGGATTTTAAGAATAATTTTGTGTGTGTGTGTGTGTGTGTGTATGTGAATACAAGTTGATTTCCATCTCTGGGGAATGACTACAACCCCCCACCCTCTTTAACAGCAATGACTAGCAGGTAGTTATGGACTTTTGCCTATAAAGGCACAAATCCACAAATGCATGCTGGGATACTTTTCTTAGCTAATAGGCCAGTTTGCAGTTTGACATAACTCAGTCCAGATCTGTCTTGTCAAGAAGACAGACCGCTGCATCTGCACGTCTAAATTTGCTTTTGTGTATCAACACAAATTCTTAGTTTGTGAACTTTTTGCTTTTTTACCTGTTAACTTGCTTGCTTGATATTATTTCATTTTTGCCCTTTTTTCTTTTTTTTTTTTATTACAAATTTTGTTAATTCTGTTTCTTCCACAATTCTGTTATTTATTTTGCATTTGACCATGGCTACTCACTACACACGTTATCTGCCCAGAAATAGATTCTGATTCACCGATGATGAATCAAAATACAAACTATGTGAAGTAAAATATTTGAGTTACATGCAAATCCAAAAATTACACAAAACAATCTTGGCACCTTTTCATCATCCTAATGAAAAGAATGCAAACACATTTGCCGAATTAAATATCGATGATCAAAGTCTGTCTCTTATGAGAAAAGCCCTTGAAGGTGGGAGAAAAGCGATGCAAATTTTGAGAGAGCACTATTTATCAAAATGAAAGTCCAAAATAATTTGCTTGTATACTGAATTAACACCTCTATGCAAAGACAGTGCTGAAACTATTACTGATTATATCATTAGAGCCGAAAACATGAATACTTTATTGAAAACTTCCAGGGAAATAATTGGAAATGGTTTACTAATAGCCATGGTCCTAAAAAGCTTCTGGTCTGATTTCTAGCCATTTATAACTGTTATTATTCATAAAGACAAGCTACTAATGTTAAGTGAATTCAAAGTAGTTTTGCAAAGCTTCAAAGAAACTGAAAAGATAATTCAGAAGAATAACAGTGAAAATACCGTAATGACTCTCAGAATGCCAAGACCAAAGCCACACAGCCATACAAGTTTTACTTGTGGTAAACTTGGACATAAAAGCCCTGATTGTCAAAGTAAATTTTAGAATTATCCTGTAAATAATTCCCTCTCAAAACGCTATAATTCCAATCCACCAAACAGAAAATATTATCTGCTATGCTTGTTGCAAATCTGGACATAAAATTACCAAGTGCAGAAACTGTAACTAAGGTCTGCTCAACATAGTTACAGTATAAAACACAGGTGGACTCTGTGGGGGTGTTGAATAAACACAAATGTGCCTGAGCAAGCATCTGCAATAGAGATTGGCTAGCCACCCTAGTAGACGGGTATCCTCGAATACGAGTGGCCACCTATATATATATATATATATATATATATATATATATATATATATACTTTGAAAAGAGGCAATACTCAAATCAATATAACTGACATCAAAGCAAATATGAGATTGCATTTTAATGAATGCTCTATACCTCCCTAGATTCAAACAAAGTATATTCTCAGTACAAGCCGCTACTGAAAAAAAAAAAGGGCTTCTGTGAAATTTGGCCATAATTACTCGGAACTTATCTACCCTAATGGTGTGAAATTCAACATAAAGAGAAATGGACGCCTATACTACTTAAATACTGCAGTTACCTCCAAAAGTGCTACGCATAGCCTGAAACAATGGCATCAAGTTCTTGGATATTGCAATCTGAAATAAATTATACAGCTACAAGAAGTTGTGGAAGACATGGAAATTGCTGATAAATCAGATTTAAACTGTGAAATGTGTATCCAAGGCAAAATGGTAGTCTAAAAACAAATTATCCGACAAAAGGGCAACTAAAATATTAGACCTTGTTCATTGTGATCAAGCCAGGCCCAGTTGAACCAAGATCTTTGAATTAGTTTCAAATATACACTTTGTTTTGTGGACAATTACTCTGGTCTAATTATGGTTTATTTTCTGAAACAAAAAATGTTAGACTTCTCACCACAAAGAAATATTTGGCTGACATTGTTATGTGTTGCAGTATAAAATGCCTAATAAGTGATAACAGCACAGAATTCACTTCTGAAAACTTTGAAAATCTTTTAATTAATAATCAAATTAAACATGAGACATCAGCCCCATAGTCTGTACACCAAAATGGTACTGCAAAATGATCTTGGCGATCCCTATTCAAAATGGGTAGATTTTTATTAATAGAATCAAAGCTACCAAAGTTTTTGTGGTTGTATGCTATTATGACTGCTGCATATATTATAAATCAGTGTCACAATCAAAGAACTGAAGAAACTGCCTTTGAAATGTTCACGGGTTGCAAACCTAACCTTGCCAATATGTATACATTTGACACAATTTGTTATGCCGGCATACAAGATAGAAAGTAATTAGACACTAAAGGTGAAAAAGCACTTTTCATAGTCTGCGATAAATCAAGCTCTACCTATTTAACATACATACCTGGATCTAAGAATGTCAAAAGAGTCCAGTGTGTAAAATTTACTAAAAACTTTGAAAATCCTACATTTGATGATCCTTTACTTCTATTTGAAAAAAAATGATGCAATACTTCCAAACTATCTGGCGAAAAATCCGTATGAGGAGGGGATGCAAGAAAGTGAACAAGTTCAAGCGATAATACAGGAGATAATCTTAGTGCAGAAATACCCGACAGACGATATCCAAAGAGGTCACAAAAAATGCCTGAATATTTAAAAGATTATGTTGTTAAAGAATTGAGACAATGTAGTAAATCCAACTATGGATTATTGTTATTCAGTAAAGAATATACCCACTAGTTATAATGAAACTATTACTTCAAATGACTATAATATAACAAGATGTCATGGAAAAAGAGATAAATGCCCTAAAAGCAAACAATACATATGAATTGACAGAGCTTCCAGACTGTAAAACTGTGAAAGGCAGTTGGTGGGTGTACACTAAAATTAATAACACTAGTAATGAACAGTTCAAAGTGAGATTTATTGCAAAAGGCTACATGCAAAAATCTGAAACAGATTATCACAAAACTTTTCCCCCCTAGCATGTTTATTGTCGGTAAGAACTTTAATGCAATTAGCAATTCAACATAATTTATTTGTCCACCAAATGGATGTTGTTGTAACCTAAGGAAGGTTACTGAATAGAATAATCAAACAAAGGTTGATAATGAACGATAATACTTAGGACAAGAACAACACATAAAATTCGCTAGCGGCACTTAGAAGTAGTCAACTGCTAGAAGTGAGTGAAGTGAATTCCACAATGAATCTCCAACTCTAGACCAACATACAGTATTTACTACTGTATTTATGGAAATGGAGACATACTCATTATCATCTGTAGGTATGCTACAACAGATGTAAAAACAGCATATGCACCAATCGACTGTGAAGTATATGTTCAACAACTCAAGGGTTACTCCATTACCAGCAAGAACAATGACAAACTTGTATGGCGATTAAAGAAATCCTTATATAGACTTAAACAAAGCGGACAAAATTGGAATCAAGTCTTTCACACATATTTAATTGGTCAACGTTTCTCTCAATCCTTGGTAGCCTCTTGTATTTACACAAAAGACACTTCTAATACAATACTGATTGTGATTGTTGGGGTTGATGATATACTCATTGCTGCAAGTTGCAAGTGTACGTTAATTAATGTAAAAACATGTTTAAATGAACAAATTAAAATGACTGGTCTTGGAAAGCTTTCTCTCTTTCTGGGTATACAGTTTACTATTGAGATGAATCAAACAAATATATTGAAAAGATTCTAACCAAATTTGGAATGCAAGATTGTAAACCTGGATCAACACCTTGTGAAACAGATATCAATCTAATGGATGAAAGTAATGCTGAACTAGCAGACAGAAATTATTACTGAGAGATAGTTGACAACCTGATATACGTCATGACTGTGACTCATCCAGATATAAGTTACGTGGTAACAAAATTGTCGAAATGTTCCATGAATCCAACCATGGATCACTTGATAAGAGCCAAACACGTCTCATGCTATTTGAAAGGTACAAAAACACCCTGTTTGGTGTTTAATAATCAAATAAGCCCCTAACTTTAAGAGGTTTTGTGGTGCTGATTGAGGAAGTACAAAAGACTGCCATAGTATTAAAGGATACAGTTTCCATTTATCATCAAACAGTTCAATGATTTCATAGAAAACAAGGAAGCACCCTACAGAAGCATTGTCAACATGTGAAGCTGAATACATGGCATTGGCGGCTGTAATACAAGAAGCTTTATTTGTGTGTTTTTTGTTTTATGGCATATTAACCTCAATTAATTATTTAATGCTGACAAGATTTTTATTGCTGGTAATATTTTTCCAAAAATGTATTAGTAGAAATATTTTTTTCTTCAAAAATGTATTGCTAGTAATAATTATTTACAAAAATGTATTGCTGATAAAATGCTTTCCTTAAAAATGTGATGTTGGTTTTCTCTTCAAAAATGTATTGCTAGTAATAATTATTTACAAAAATGTATTGCTGATAAAATGCTTTCCTTAAAAATGTGATGTTGGTTTTCTCTTCAAAAATGTATTGCTAGTAATAATTATTTACAAAAATGTATTGCTGATAAAATGCTTTCCTTAAAAATGTGATGTTGGTTTTTTCTTCAAAAATGTATTCCTGATAATGTATTGCTGGTAATAATTTTTCCTCAAAAAAAATTATTACTGGCATTAAAATCTATTTTTATACTTTCATAGTGTTTTGAACCCAGTTAACTATTTGCCCATAGCTGGGACCGTAACAGGTGCTACCAGCCCAGGTCAGGGTGAACCTGGGAACACCAGCAATTAAGAGGTAGCTACCATGCTCCTCAAAACTTCCTGATCAGTGGTCTTGCTGTTGGAAGTAGTTTATCATCTTACCCAATGCAGATGTAGTTTATCGTCATACCCGGGATGCCAATACAAGAAGCAAAATTCCTTATTCATTTATTAACCACCATAATGAATGCATCTTTAAAAAAAAAAAAAGAAAAAAGCCACACTATTGCAATAATCAAGGTCCCATTACTCTGGCTAAGAAACTGCTCTACCATCAACGTTCAAAACACGTAGACATAAAGTACCACTTTATAAAGACTGAAATTCAAAATGGTACAATAAAATTGGACTATATCCCAATGAAAGAAAATGCTGCCAATTTGTTTACTAAACCTATGAGCAGAACAAAATTAAATAAATTCTTTACTGCTGTAAATGGAACGCTATACTGAACAATTTCTTTTTTTTTTTTTTGCATTTTAATTGCCACATTTTTGTTTTGTTTTTATTCCCCTGCTTTTTTTTTTATTACCCCCACTTTTTGCATATGAAAAAAGAAAAAGAAAAAAAGTAAACAATATAAAAAAAAGAAAAAAGATTTAAAATATTTTTTTAAAAAAAAAAGGACTTGAAATATTAAAAGTTGAAAATATTAAAAAAATAAATTTGTTATGTATGCAAATTTTATATATATTTGTAAATGTTTGCATGTATCTTGTTAGTATTTATTGGCGCCATAGAAAGGGGCGATTTATGGGAAGTAAATATGAGTGCACTCATACATTAGATTGAGGGGGGTAATTTCAATCTCTGAGGAATGACTACAAAAATCCACAAATGCATGCTGGGATATTTTTCTTAGTCAATCCCACAGGCCAGTTTGCATTTTGACATGACATGGTCCAGATCTGTCTTGTGGAGAAGACCGACCACTGCGTTTGCTTGTTCGAATTTGTGTGTGTGTGTGTGTCAATGCCAATTCTTAGTTTGTGAACTTTTTGCCTTCTTACCTGTTAATTTGCTTTGCATACATTGTTTGTTTGCTTGCTTGATATTATTTCATTTTTGCCCTGTTCCTTTTTCCTTTCATTAGAAACTTTGTCAATTCAATTTTGTTGTTATTTATTTTGTATTTGACCATGGCTACTCACTCCACATCAACAAATTTTACTGGTTGCCAATCAAGACTATAGGACCCAGTCTGTCCTGCTATTCAAACTATAGCTCAAGGAAAAAGAGATTGATTCATACCTTACCCAAGAATATTTGCATACGTGAATGTAACGAACATGACAGGAATTTGAACTCAGTTCTCCAATTTTCCATTCCACACACATCATCAGATGAAATAAAAAAATTTAAGATTGCTTAAGATGAAATTAACTCTATAAAAACATATCCATTGGATAGGTCTGGTTTCTCAGATGTTATAATTTCAGCTAAAGGTGAACAAATGACTATGTAATTTGTTTGCATAAGAACTTATTTGAGAGTGGACTTACAGGCAGAAGTGTTTTGGGGAAGCAGGTTATCAGAACTCAGCAAAGTGGCTAGCTGACCATGTGTTTTCCAAAACAACAAGAGCCTTTTAGACAACGTAAATTAACAGTCAAATCTTATAGATCATTGGTACCAAGTTGGCAGGAGGAATTCCACATATAGAAGTACCAGCCATACTTTAGAGAGTTTGTCAAGGCCACCAGAGAGAAGAGACATGGGAAGAGCAGGCGAGAGCAGCAGTTGTTAGAAGAGATCATCAGTTTATCATTGTAACCTTCGAAAAGTGGGAGAACAAGCAGACAAACAACTGTTCTTCTATCACCATAGTTTAAACAAACAATTCAAAGTTCAGATTTCTGCTTACTACTTTTTCAGATCATTAACAAACATCTACACATACCACTGGTTACGTGTGTACTTCCAAAAGTCAAGATGATCTGAGTCTTGTAACCAAGCTCTCCTTTGAACTAGATTTAACAGCTCAGTGGATGTGCAGATGGTGTAACATATAGCTGCTTGGGAATAGAAATTGGAATGGCAAGTTCAAATTCCAGTCAAGTTAGTTACATTCTTTTATGCACAAGTACCCTTGGAAATGGTATGAATTTCATCTCCTTATCACAGCTAGCTATGGGTAAAATAGTAGGACTTATATCTAGAAAAATTATTGTTAATCTAAAAAAAAAAAAAAAAAACTTCACTTGCAAAGAAAAAAAGAAAAGAATTATCCCTACAATTCAAAATAGGTTTTGGCCTTAAATAACCTACACAATGGTTGATAAGCCATAAAATACAAAACAAATCAACTAATAGCCCAAAGGGTGAAAAACTGTCTTCTAACTTACAATATCTCAAAAACTAAGCCTAGACCATTTCATGACAAATCACACCGAGTTTCCTTCAGTCATGTTGAATTTTTTTTTTTTTTTTTTTAATGAAGTTCCACCCAAAATAAAGCAATAAAGCCACTAAGACTCAAGGAGTTACTGAGTGTGTAAAAATTAGAAACAGAATCGTTACAAGGAGTAAAAACAAGAAGAGTAGTTCGGAGGGCAGTAGATTGATATTGCATTTAAATTTTTGAAGATTAAATTTGGCTGGTTAGCATGGAGCCAGATGTGCTTCTACACTCAATAAGGCCCCATTCTTTAAACATCTATTGAGTCTCCAAGTTCACTCCAGACCTCAAATAGAACTCCGATGTTACTAAAGATGTTGGAAAAATGGTTGGCTCATTCTAGGAAGTATCTAACTCCTTCAGCCAATCTTTATCTCCACAAAAATCAGATCAGACCAAAAATGGAGTATTGCTACCAGATCTAGACTGGAGCAGCTCATTCCATACTTTCTAGACTTCACATAAATCAAAACTGATTATGTGGTTTGGTTTGTTTTATGGCATATCAGTCTCAATGGGTTATTTAATGCCAACAAAATTTTCATTTCCGGTAATATTTCGTTTTGTCAAAAATTTATTTCTGGTAATATTTTTCCTTCAAAAATGTATTGCTGGTAATATTTTTTTTTTTCAAAAACATTGTTGGTAATAATTTTTTACAAAGTATTTCTGGTATTAAAACCTATTTTTACACTTTCATTGTGTTTTACCCAAGTTTCGGGGTTAACTATTTGCACATAGCTGGGACCCTTATAGGTGCTACCACGCCGGGTCAGGGTGGGCCTGGGAACATCAGCAATTAAGAGGTGGTACCACACTCCTCAAAACCTCCTGATCAGAGCCCTTGCTGCTGGACATAGTTTATCATCTTACCCAGGACGGGGTTTTGTTGAGGAGAACTTTTATTCCACTCTGCAACTCCTCTACTAGAGACAACATTGTACGCTTGTTACTACCCGATTGCTATTTTCTTCACAAATGTTCAGATGAGCTCTATACTTTACATCCACTAGTTAAGACTTTTACAGCTCATACATGCCATGCTGTAGCCATGGAGATATTGTTTGGTTGTTTGGGGTTTTATGGCATATCAACCACTATGGGTTATTTAATTCCAGATGCAGTTTCCACATATTTATTAAATATATATACTTTGTAAACGTAATTTAAGGATAACGTTGGCAACATCATTGTTTCAAAAACGTATAGCTGGCAACATCACTGTTTCAAAAACGTATTGCTGGCAACATCACTGTTTCAAAAACGTATTGCTGGCAACATCACTGTTTCAAAAACGTATAGCTGGCAACATCATTGTTTCAAAAACGTATAGCTGGAAACATCATTTACCCCCACACCCAGTACACGGATGTAGTTTGTCGTCATACCCAGGACATGACCTGGAAGTTTGGAAAAGACCTGGAAGTTCACTATTTTCCCATAGCTGGGACCCCAACAGGTGCTACCACCCCAGGTCAGGGTGGACATGGGAACACCAGCAATTAAGAGGTGGTTCCACGCTTCCTCAAAACCTACTGATCAGAGGCCTTGCTGTTGGATGCAGTTTAATACACCATGGAGATGAAACACCCATATTTCCTTTATGTTTCAAATGCAAGAAGAAAGTTTCACTCAGACAGCCTTTTTCCAAGAATTGCCACTTTGTGTAATGTGGGTGCTTCCCTGAATGCTACAATCTTAACCTCTTCAAGTCAAAGGTCAATTGTACTCTATCCTCCTTATCTTCATAATCTTCACTTCTTATCACACACCTCATTCATCATTACCATTTTAACAGTTACCCTCTACCCTGAGTTGCTCTTGAGCCTTTTACCAACTGAATTCTAAGATAAAAAAGAACTAGAATAGGGGAAAAGAAGGTGTTAACTTGAAACACTTATCTAAACAACAACTGAAATAAAATATGTTTTATTAAAAATTTGCAGATTTTTACAAACAGAAGAGTCAATGCTGATGGTTTTAATGCAATTGATAAATAATTGAAAAATGCTTCTTGGTTAGTTTGAGCATAATTTGAGACTAACTATTCTTAAGGTGGTTCAAATTTGAACTCTGTCCAAGCCAAAACATTGACTTGTTCTCAAATCACTCATTGGTATTCTTTGTAATATAGCAAGTATTAACTGTAAAGGCTCCAAACATGATGGTAAAAATGCATTCATTATTGTAAACTCTACGAGATCTCCAAAGACACCCGTCTAGAATATCAACATGTTACTGAAATCTTAAATTCATCACTGCACAGAATCCAATTTTTTCCTTATTATGCTAATAGCTTCAATAATTTCTGGGATGAGGAGTTATCATTATTTACACTATTTATATTCGGACGATTGTCTTCATCTTTGTTGTTATCCTACAGGATAACATCCTAGTGCGTTAAAGCATTGGTTTGTGAATTTTGTGACACAGTAATTGTTTGGTTTGATTTGTTTTATGGCATATCAACTTCAGTAGGTTATGTAATGCTCAATTTTTATTGCTGGTAATATTTTTTCCTTCAAAAATGCACTGCTGGTAACAGGTACAACCACTCTGGGTCAGGGTGGACCTGGGAACACCAGCAATTAAGAGGTGGTTCCACACTCCTCAAAACCTCCTGATCAGAGGCCTTGCTGCTAGACATAGTTTATCGTCTTACTCAGGACGCAGATGTAGCTTATAGTCATGCCCAAGACGAACGTAAGAGGAGGAAGAATATGAACATATGTAGGATAGATAATGGTTGACCTTTAATTTGGGTTAAGATTGTAGTGATCGGTAAAGCACCCTCACAGGAACCTATCCCACAAAGTAGCAGTTCTTAATGAAAAGGATCTTAAATCAACTGAATATCATTTGTCTTACTTTTTATGCTTTTCTTTGTGCAGTTTATATTAAATGGTACACTAAAAGAAACATCACTTCTGATGTAAGTAATGAGTTAGGCACCCTAAGCCCTATTCAGCACTAAAATTAAATGATTAAGAAAATAAACTAGATCTAATCAGATTTTAATACAAACAGACATTAATAAAGTTATAATTTTCATTGACTTAGGTTTAAGTTATACAAGGTGTCGATATTTCAAAATTATTTAAAAATAACTGTCAGCTTCATGACTCTTTTGACACACCCAGTTTCACAAAGATGAGAATGATGATATTCAATAACAGGTGCTATCAACCCGGGTCAGGGTGGACCTGGGAACACCAACAATTAGGATTTGGTTCCACGCTCCTCAAAACCTCCTGATCAGAGGCCTTGCTGTTGGATGTAGTTTATCGTCTTACTCAGGATGCGGATGTAGTTATTTGTCTTACCCAGGATGGCATAGTAATTGTGAGTTCAATTCCTGAGCTAGGCATTGTGTAATTAGACTCAGTGAAAATAGGGTGAGCAATAACTAAGCAGTACTAAAAATAAGAACTGGATGAGATATTCTAAGACACAAGGTAGTGGAATGAGAACACTACCCACACAGATTAAATAATGGGTCCACTTTGGAATTCCTTGTAGGTTATATGGATTAATATACATCTAATGAAGGCGGCAGGTCCCAAATGCCAAAACAACACAGCTGAGGACAATAGTCTGAATGTAAATATTGTAAATAATAACTTGTATGTTTTACATTTATCTGAGACAGCAATGGCTTTTAGGCATATATTCTAGAAACAAAAATGGTTATGGTTCTTCAAGAAAAGACCTGTCCTAAATAGTCTCGAGTTCTACTGCAAGTTATTATAGGCTTGCTTTCTTTTTTTTTCTTCTATTTTTTTTTTTTAAATGTTTCAAAGAACGTTTTAGCACATGATCATCCCTGCATAATTAGGCCTTTCTTAGTACTTTCTGTTCTTTGAAAGTATTAATCTATTCTCTAAATAGCCGTTAAAGAAATTAATTTCCTTGACATTTAGTGTCTTGTAAATTTCAGAATAGTTAGAGATGGCCTGATGAAGAAAGCTTGAAGGTTTCTGGTAAAAAAAAAAAAAAGAATTCTTGTATAATATTTTACTTTACTGTGAATCTCACAATACTGCAGACAGCAGAACTTTCCCTGCTCTATAAATCTTGGTTTCATTTGTGAGTGTGGCTCATTTTCTCCAACTCCACACTGAATGTACACGTGTGTATATAATTATAGACCGAAAAATCAAGGAAAAGGAAATTTGGATAGAAAAGAAAAGGTGTTCATCAGGAAATCACAACACACTGATCACCTGAGGATCACATTTGCATGAAACTCGAGTTGTAATTTGAACTGTGTTTCTATAAATATATATGTATTTTATTATTATTGTAAAAACAAAACATTACATAAAAGAGGTATCCCCAGTTAGATTTCTAATTGCTATATTCCTTTTCATGAAAGGAGATAAATCATTTTATATTTACAAAGTGAAAATGCTGTTTGGTTTGGTTTGTTTTACGGCATATAACCTCAATGGGTTATTGTTGTAGAGTTACTTTCCGCAGTGGAAACTGTATTTGGACTAAATTCAGTCCTAGATAGGTTAAATGTACAAAAACGTTAGGAACTTGTTATAATAAGTATTACGCAGAGTAATCTAGTTGTGGGAGCTGACTACTTTCGTATTCGACTCCCAGTCGACCCTCACTGACTCCTACTTATATTAGGTGGGAGAGTCTATTATCTATAGACTAGGTGTGTTCCACCATAAAAGTTATTTAATGCCAACAACATTTTTATTGCTGGTAATGTTTTTCTTCAAAAATCTATTTCTGGGAATATTTTTCCTTGAAGAAATCTATAGCTGTTCATATTTTTTTTCAAAGAATGTATAGCTGTTTGTATTTCTGGTATTTTTTTAAACGTATTGCTGATAATAATTTTTCCTTCAAAAATTATTGCTGATAATAATTTTTTTTTTATTACAAAGTATTTCTGGTATTAAAACCTATTTTTACAAAAGTGTGGGTGTTAACTATTTGCCCATAGCTGGGACCCTAACAGGTGCTACTACCCCGGGTCAGGGTGGACCTGGGAACACCAGCAATTAAGAGGTAATTCCACGCTCCTCAAAACCACCTGATCAGAGGCCTTGCTGTTGGACGTAGTTCATCGTTTTACCCAGGACGAGAAAAGGCTGTTAAAAGCTTAATTCTTACACAAATGTTCAAAATAAAGCCCAACTCTTTGTAGATTATTAAACACTCAAAAACAAACTTGTACAAATATCCTATTATAACAGTGCTTGCCCCCCCCCCGTTAATTCACATGAGCATTACACTCATAATTCATAAATAATGGACTATTTCATTTTGATTGCATGGTAATAGGAGAAAAGACACTACTTGGTTTCAGTGAGAAAAGGGGCAGTAGAGGGAGAGAGAATTCGATTAAGCTGGTAAGAACAGATACTACACTTTAATCCTAGCCAAATACCTGAGAAACAATGGCGACTGCAATAAAAGTACCGTTTTTCAAAAGGACAGTATCAAATCACAAAAACTGAGTAAGGCAATGACCAAAAATCCAGTTATCATAAATAACATAATTGTCTTCTGAATTATTTTAAAATTATTATTAAGAGAAATGCTCGTAAGACAAGGATGTAGACGTCTCTTCTACTCCAATAGCTTCATGTCTCGCACATCTCGCCTATGGAACTCCCTTCCCTATTACTGTTTCCCTGACAAATACAATCTCCAACGGTTTAAGTGTAGCGTCAATCGACATCTCCAGTTGCCTTGATCTATCCACTTCCCTTCTCCACATCCTTTCATTTTTCATTCCTATCTGCTCTCGCTCCAAATCTTCTGTAACCCCCTTGCCTTGATCGACCCACTGTCTTTCGCTTTCTCCACATCCTCTCCTTTACCACTCCTATCTGCTCTTCCTCCAACCCTTCTTTAACCCCTTGCGTGATAGTGGCCTCCAGCCTTGCTTGGGGTGATAAGCTTAAAAAAAAAAAATTTAAAAAAAAGTATATTTCAAGTACACAAACCAGTGAGAGTGTGCATATGTATATGCATACTTTTTGTTGTTTAAAACAACATAAAAATGTATAAACTTTGAGTTAATCAAGTGAGACAAGGTTGAAGACTTTTCTAATTTCATTACGTTCAATGTTGTTTTTCAGAGACAGATTCCCCTCCCCAACAAGCAGCTGAAAAAGAGACGATCATCAGCACAAGGAAATCCGGTAATCCTTGACAAATCCTAAATACAAAACCATAATTATACATTTATGCTTATTTTATTAAATGCTGACTGACATTTTCAAACACCTTGCAGCATTCTCATCTTATTAAAATAGAAAGGCCGGGAAAATTTAGAATGAGTTCTCTCTCGTAAGAATATTGATCAACTAAAAACAAGAAAAATTGCAGTACAAAAGCGACGCTGGCATATTTCTATTATATTCCATGGCAAATGTTCAGATGAGATCCATTCTTTTCTTCCTCCATCCACTTGTCAGGGGTATCAGCTGTTTTTATATATATATATATATATATATATATATATATATATATAGCATAATGAGAAGCCACGTATACTTTCTTAATATGTATATAATATAGAAAAAAACAACTGAAAAGTTGCAAATTTAAAAAAAAAAAAAATTGAATGTTTTTTTTGTGAAACAGATTTACGTTAGAAATATTCAAACAGTTGCATTCCATATCACGTGACGTACGCGTCTCCCTACGGACACTACTTAATGTAAACAAACTTCTGAAAACAGTTATTTCTGAAGAAAGATCGGGGCCGATCTGAAATATCAAATATATATATATATATATATATATATATATATATAAAATATATAAATAAATACTTTCACAAAAAAAAAACATTTTTTTTTAAATTTGCAACTTTTCAGTTGTTTTTTCTCTATATATATATATATTTATATATATGAATTTATTGTCTGTAGACATCTGACATCATTAGATAGGCTTAAATTTTATATAAATATTAAGGTACATCGTTTAGCTAAAAGTACGAAAATTACTGTAATCAATTCAATTTTTTATCAACTATATTGATTTTCAGTATTGCCGTCACCGTTTTACCAGAGATGAGATTGTATTGGTTTCAATTATCTCAGAGAAATGGTCAACGATTTCTGCTTAATTTGAACATGCACAGACACACAGACATACACACACATATACAGAAACACGCAATATATATATATATGTGTGTGTGTGTGTGTGTGTGTGTGTGTGTGTGTATAAAATTTCAAATGTATCATAAATATGTAAGTTCATAACTATACATATAACTAAATATATATATATATATATATATATATATATGATAAAATATAGTTTTATAGTATGTTCTAGTGAGGTGTTAATGTGCTCAATATCTGGGATAGACCATATGTAAATATAAAAGTAGGCATTGAAGTCAACACCCAACAGCGACAGTCTGTTTCATAATTATACGAAAGAAACATTTATGCTTATTTTATTAAATGCCGACTGACGTTGTCAAACACCTTGCAGCATTCTCATCTTATTAAAATAGAAAGGCCGGGCAAATTTAGAATGAGTTCTCTCTCGTAAGAATATTGATCAACTAAAAACAAGAAAAATTGCAGTACAACAGCGACGCTGTGTGACATAGAGAGAGCCCCCAGTCCAATGTCTGCCCCCACCCCCGAGGTGGATTTAGTAAACAACAGTGCTAAAGAATTAGGATGAAGGTGCTAATTACTTGGGTAGAAGGGATTCCAAAGTAATTCCAGAAATAAGTTTATTTTTTTTCTTGTTTTTTTTTTTTTTTCTTAATAATTGTAACTGGGGTTGAGTTATTAGTTAATTAAATGTAATAATTCCAGAGTGATTAAGAGATGGGTTCGACATGAAAACAGTGGCCTTAAAAGGCTCTTTGTACAGGAACCGAAAGAGTTGCTTATTTTTTCTTTTTCATGTCTTTGCGGCTACGACAAGAACTTTTTCTGCATGAATAGTGATTTCCTTTCAGCGTAATACCCAGCCATTTCCTCCCCTTCCCACCGGACCGTTCTGCGGAGACCGATACACTGCTGTTCGGATCAAGAATTCACAACGTGGCGAATAGTGGTGGTTCCTTCAGTTCACCGAGGGAAGATCGGGTGGATTTCTTTTTCGGCCAGAACCATCGGGGAGACAGGACATAGCTGCAACAAGCAGGGTGTTTTACGTTAGAGCTGTCATATTTCTATTATATTCCATGGAAAATGTTCAGATGAGATCCATTCTTTTCTTCCTCCATTTCAGACCGTTACAATTCTCGACATTTCTGGGGATAAGCATGGTGGCTTCCCGAACCCTACAATCTTAACCTATTCAAGTCAAGGGTCAATCGTTATTTGTACTCCTTATTGTCACAATCTTCATTTCCTACCAAATAGTTTTCCATCCATAACCCGCTACATTGTGTGCCTCTTGAATCTTACTAGGTTAATTTTTAGAAATAATTAAAAAAAAAAACAACAAAAAAAAGAATTTATGCATAGAAATTTAGACATCAGTTTCATATAATTACAGAATGCTAGAACATCACAGACTGATCTTTGCTAACAAAGTAACTTCTGATAATAAAGTCTGTGTTTCAAAGGATCAAAGAAAACGTAATAAGTAATATATGGATGCATGGCTGAGTGATTAGAATGTTTGCTTTCCAACTATGAGTTTGAATCTCACCATGGTCAATTTGTCATCTGGCTAGGGAGGTGATCCCAGTATGTGACACTATTAGAAAGTGCCTGAAAACCATTATACTTTGAATTAACCCTTGTGAGTAAAATTGGGTAAACACAATTCTTTGTCAGTGGTTGTGCTAGCACAAAATCACAAGCCAACATGACCAAGACTGAGTATACTGGCAGTGTTCAAACTGTTGATCATGCCAGATGATGTGCTCTCTCCCAAAAACTGTAAGATCTGTTCAGCATCGTTGCAGCATAAACCACATGTGAACTCTGTGGATCTTGAATAAATATGTGCCTGAGAAAGAGTCTGCAACAGGGATTGGCTAGCTGTCTGTGTCAGATAGGTATGTTTGGTTTGGTTTACAGCATTTCAACTTTCATGGGTTATTTAATGCTGATAAGATTTTTATTGCTGGTAATATTTTGTTTTTTCAAAAATGTATTGCTGGCATTTTTTTTTTAAATGTATTGCTGGCAAATTTTTTTTTTAAATGTATAGCTTGTAATAATTTTTCTTCAAAAATTTATTGCCAGTAATAATTATTTTTATACAAAGTATTTTGGTATTAAAACCCATTTTTATATTTTCATAATGTTTTGACCTTCAAAAATGTATTGCTGGTAATAACTTTTTTTTTCAAAAATGTATTGTTGGTAATATTTTTTTTCCAAAAATGTATTGCTAGTAATAATTTTTTTACAAAGTATTTCTAGTATTAAAACCTATTTTTACATTTTTATAGTGTTTTACCCCAGTTTCGGGGTTAACTATATGCCCATAGCTGGGTCAGGGTGGACCTGGGAACACCAGCAATTAAGAGGTGGTTCCACGCTTCTCAAAACCTTCTGATCAGAGGCCTTGCTGTTGGACGTAGTTTATTATCTTACCCAGGACACAGATGTAGCTTATCATATCCAGGACTTGGAAACAAGTGGCCAGCCAATACATAAGTAATAATAATATTATTTGCATATATTAAAGTAAGCTGTCAAGAGCTATGACCACTTACATCTCAAAAGATCTGGCATAAAAGACCATGAATATTTCTACCAAGAAGTTAATCATGTAACGCACATAATTTCTTCTCATTTTTACGCAGTTTTATATTGCAGAAATAACAAATGTCTTTGCAAGTACAGCATGTCATTTGAACAAGTTTAAATGTGCATTAGATAATATGAAGTTAAGATTACCATGAAAGCTATCATCAAAAAAGACATTGATAGGTTGTCTTGCTTGTTTATCAATTATTGCTTTATAAAAGAAATAGCCTAACAAGTCAGAACATGAAATTGTTTGAGAATGACAAGAATTTCTTCTTTTCTGAGAAGAGGCAAAGTTGATTGTCCCTATGACAATCCTTAAACTACTGAGAGAATGCCTTTTCAGAGACTTGAAGTGGTTAAGATGGTAGTAATCTGAACCACTTCAATTCTATCAGACATTTAAAGAAGATTTTTTACTGAATAAGCCAAACGCATAATTTTACATTGAAAATTATGAAATAATGATATTTTTAAATCTATATAAGCAAATTTAGGTGTGTCACTATGGTTTTATGGTCTGTGAATTGGTCCATCAGACCACTGATGTTAAGTAATGCTCAATATGGTTTTGTTTCAAACTTAGCTAACATTCTTTTTTAGCGAAGAGTCTGGCTAGATTAACATTTACCATGCTAATTTCTTTTAGAATCGTTTCCCCTGCCACTGCATTTTTTTTTTTTGAGGGTGCAAAAACATGAACACCTACCGTTTTAAAATTGTTATAACTTTTTTTGTATTGTGCATAAAGATTTTAATTTTTGTACACTAATAAAAGAACGCATGTGCAATATTTTCACGTAATGCGTTGTTTTGCATGCATGTGATTCAACATACTTTAACCTTTATTACCCCTTATGAAGTTCTAGGGGTACGATAAGCAAATTTGCTACAATGGCTTTCATTTTGTCAAAAAAAGTCATGTGTTCACATACAATTTATTTGCTCTTTCTTTCATAATTATTTCTCTCGTTGACGAATAAAGTTATTATTTCATCGTTTATAATATAATTCACCTTCAGAAAAGCTATCAGATATATCAATGGTCGTCAGTAGCTTGCATAAAATTACTCAGGCATGGATGATAGTAGACACTAGTGATCATCGTCACTTTCCTCCATGTCGCTAGTGTGGTTATCATCTCTGACCACTTTAACGTCAATATCCACTCAAGTAAAGCCTTCAAAATCAACATCGGAGTGTTAATCAAAGAAAAACTCCTGAATAAAGGCTTTGTTGGATATTGATTTTTGTTTACAAAAAATAGCGAAAAAATTAACATGGGTTTAATGAATGTTACACCTCATGTAGAGTCTAGAAGAATTCAAAATGGCGTTGGAAAATGGAAGTTTAGCCTTGTTCCAAAGCAGTAGTAGGTGATCTCCAGCTTAAAATGCCAGAAATAACAGTTGACAAGTGTTTATTTATAGCAGCTGTCTCAAGGCAACAGAAATCGCTGATAGTAGTAAAGGAGAGAATTCTATGGTGACTATTGTCGCCTGCTTTGCGGTAAAGGTTAAAAACAAGACTGGTCAAAAAGCAGATGAACCTTCTTGTAAGGTGTTGTGTAGAAAGATGACCAACCTTCTCTACACTAATTGTTGAACATGGACTCATCTATTCACTATGGGTAAAACATCTGCTCATAGGAACAGTCCACACAAAGTGGGTCACAAGGCATAGCATTTGAGTCGTATGCAGTGACACACTGAACTACGGTATTCTATATTAATGTATTATTAATCCATGACACATGTGATTAAACCTGTTGTTCACTCAACATTTTGTTCCAGTGTTTCCTTGAAATATTATTAACCCAAATTATGAGCATTCCACAAAATTTATAGCATAAGGTCAATGGCCGACTATCACAATGAGGTCGTCTGGGTTCTATAACTATATACACTGCCAGTGTAGTGATGACACAGCATTGCTGAGCAGAGGGCTTTCTAAACTGAAGTCAACAGCCAGGGTGGAGTGTTCCCCTCAAGTCACATGTCTATGATCAAAGCAATAATTGATTGATTCGTTTTCTACGGCTTAACCCTTTGTAGATTATTTATAGCCAGAAAATATTAGATTACAAGAATCTCTTCCTCTTTTTTTTTTTTTTGTTGGAGATAATGATTTAGTGATACGAGTGTTACTAATTAACCCATAGCTGGGGGGAGAAGAGGTGGATTCATACCTTTCCCAAGGGTATTTGCACATAACAAATCCAAATGGTAATTGGAACTCGGATCTCTGATTAACAATTCCAAGTCATTATCCATTACAGCACCCACACATCCAAGCTTACTGCACCTGGTATTCTCAAGTGGCCACCCAAACAAGTACTGACAAGGCTCGATGTTGCTTAACTTTGGTGTTTGTATAGGAACCGGTGTTTCAATATGATGTCAGCATAAGCCTGTGATCAAAGCAAGTTGGAGGTCATCGGCTGTGGTATCTGGAAAGTGAATGTTTCCGCCAGGTTTACTTACCTAAAATATGATACACATGAATGAATGCCTCTTGAGCTTTCAACCCAGAGATGTAGGGGTAACTGGTCAGGTACTCTACAATCACACCCAGTTATGAGACTGATGATGCTGATGATGAAGCTAACATTAGTAAATATTTATATTATTTAAATTTGCATGAGTCGCCCACCTCATTTAAGTAGATTGGTTTGGTTTGTTTTGTTTTACGGCACATCAACCTCAATAGTTTATTTAATGCCGACAAAATTTTTATTGCTGGTAATAGTTTTTATCTATATATCTATCTATCTCAGTACATGTTGGTTTCATTTGGTTTGTTTTACGGCATATCAACACATCAATGGTTTATTTGATGCCGACTAGACTTTTATTGCTGGTAATAGTTTTGTGTACATCTAAACATGGACGTGCATGTAGCTCCATGTCTATCAGTGCAGAAAGTGGGTTTGGTTTAATTTGTTTTATGGCATATCAACACCTCAATGGTCTATTTAATGCCGACAAAATTTTTATTGCTGGTAATATTTTTTTTCCAAAAATCTATTGCTGGAAATATTTTTTCTCTTCAAAAATTTATTGCTGGAAATATTTTTTTTTTTAAATGTATTGATGGTAATATTGTCTTGATGGTAATAATGTCTTGATGGTAATAATGTCTTGATGGTAATAATGTCTTGATGGTAATAATGTCTTGATGGTAATAATTTTTACAAAAAGTATTTCTGGTATTAAAACCTATTTTTACACTTTCATAGTGTTTTGATCCCAGTTTGGGGTCAACTATTTACCCATAGCTGGGACCCTAACAGATGCTACCACCCCAGGTCAGGGTGGACCTGGGAACACAAGCAATTAAGATACTGAGTCTGGTTAGGTTTGCTTTACGGCATATCAACCTCAACAGGTTATTTAATGTCGACAAAATTTTTATTGCTAGTTATATTTTTTTGTTTTCAAAAATGTATTTCTGGTAATATTTTTCTTCAAAAATATATTGCTGGTAATATCTTTTTTTTTATTTTTTCGAAAATGTGATGCTGGTAATAATTTTTTTTACAAAGTATTTCTGGTATTAAAACATATTTTTTCATTTTCATACTGCAGGTGGACCTGGGAATGCCAGCAATTAAGAGGTGGTTCCACAGTCCTCAAACCGATCCCCCCCCCCCCGATCAGTCCTCCTGTGAATGTTGGACAATCTTCTCACAGATGAAGAGACTTGAATCACCAGAAATGTGGTATCATATATTGAACAGGTTAACAACAAAGTTTTAGAAAAAGTGGAAACAAAAACTTAACATCATGAAGAGATAGTTTCAATTTCTAGGGCACATAATGAGGAAAGTGGGATTGGAAAAATTGATACTCATAGGACAGGGGAAAACAGTGCATAGTCTACCTAGTGACCTTGAGTAAATTGATGGTGGAACAAGGTTTAGGAGAGATAACAAAAAAGACAAAATGTAATAAGAGCTACAAAGGACAGGAAAATGTGGAGAGCCATGATTACCTACATCCTGAAGGGACACAGCACATAAAAGAAGAATAAATTTTATAGAATTCTATAATTTTAGGCCTAGCAACATAGATATGATCTTATTCCTTGCCACATTTTTAGCAACTCTTGTTGTCATCTGACATTTCACATTGCTACAAATTCGTCAAACAGAACCAAAAAAAAATTTACAGAATCATCTAAATAAGGCAAAATAATCAGATTAGATTTTCTTGATTCAACTTAGTAGAATGGCAAAAATAGCTTTAGAAAATAGATGTCGTGCTGAAAATATTCATTATACAGAGGTTTTAGAGTGGTGGGAAAACTTCTATTACCTACGTTTCTCTGTCCATAGGATTGGTATTCAGCTAATATTTATTTAGTTAGTATTTGTTTTAAACTAGATTAATAATCCACAATAATGTGAGGTGTATCAACATATTTTATGTATAATACCTGTATCATCAAAAGAGCTTATAAATTTCATTTGATAAATGGATAACAATATTTTTAATAGCTTTGGATTTATATAATATTGCTTTTATTTTTATATACTATTATGTTATGGTTGCTAATGATAGACTTGTAGGTGATTTCATATTCCATGTAAAACATACAATGCGTTATAATTAAAATAGTTTACTTTTCAACTGGGTGATAGTAAGGTTGTAGGAGAAGGATGTCAGACATAGGGTCACCAAAAAAATTTTAAAGTATATATTTTTCTAAGAACATTAACACTAAAGTATTCGGGGTTTTTTTTTCCCCCATGAAGACATTTACTATACAGTATTTTCTCACTATGATATAAAACCTGATTCGGTCAATGAAATAAAAAATAAATTAATACAGTAAGGATACTGAAAATACCATGGACTAAACATGTGATCTATGATAAAGTTTTAGCGAAAACAGATACAAAAAGGATACTTATATGCAGCATCAGAAAGAGCAAATTTTCAGAACATATGAGGAAAGTGGGTTTAAAAAATTTGACACTGACAGGACATTAAAAGCAAGAGGGACAGAAGAAGACAGCACCTAACCTAACTAACAAGCGTGTGTAAATAGTTGGCAGAACAGGGATTAGGAGAGAGAGAACAAAAAGACAAAATTTGCTAGGGTCTCCAAAGGACAGAAAGTTGTGGAGAGCAATGATCGCCCATTTCCTGAAGAAGAACAGGTAAAAATTTCTGCTTTATAAATTGTCTATCACTTTGTTATAGTGAAAGACACCTTGTCTAGGTAATAGACTCTCCCACCTATTATAAGTAGGAGTCAGGAGTAGTCGAGAGGAGGAGTAAGTGTTCAGCGACCACAACTCAATTACTCTGCATAACACTTTATTACAAGTTCCTAACGTTTTTGTACGTTTAACCTATTTAGGACGCATTTAGTCCGACTACAAGTTCTATTGTGGAAATAACTCCACAACACACTTCCTATTTCGAGAGATTTAATTGACATATTTTATAGTAACACAGTATAGTGTTTCATCATTTAGCAACTGTTACTAATGTTACGAGTTTTGGTTCTACTGAATTGATTTATTTTTTATGGCTTATCAACCTTTTGGGTTATTTAAAGCCAGAAAATATTTTTTTAGATCATAAGAATTTTTTGGAGATAATAATTTATTGATACAGGTCCTATTAATTAACACATAGCTGGGGGGGAGAAGGTGGATTCATACTTTTCCCAAGGGTATTTGCACATAAGTGAATATAATGAACCTGACTGGAACTGAAACTCAGCTCTCTGAATTTCGATCTTGAGTCATTATCCATTACACCATGTGTACATCCAAGATTACAGCACCTAGTATTCCCAAGTGGTCAACCATCTAGGTACTGACTAAACTCAATGTTGGTTGACTTTACTGATCGTGCAAGAACCAATGTTTCAACATGATATGGCCTTAACCGTGAGCTTCACTGGATACTCAACATTTATGACCATGTGCACAACTAAACTCAAGAAATAACCAATAATAGTTATTAAAAATATTGTTATAATAGTATTTACATTTCCGGTTCAAATGAAAGCTTTATGAAGGTACAAATTTCATATATAATAAAATTTATTCGAAAATTATAACATAAGTATGTTATAAAATCACTACAAAAAGAACCATTTTGTTTCAGCACTTCTGGTGTCTTATCAAGTGATGGTGTTGAACCTTTCAACACCATCACTTGATAAGACACCAGAAGTGTTGAAACAAAATGGCTATTTTTGTAGTGGTTTTATAACATGTTATAAGTTTCAAACAAAATATATTTGCTCTACTCTGTATTGAACACTCTTAAGAATAGTATTTTTGATTATTGGAATTTATTCCGTATATACCAATCCTATACTTTATATATATATATATATATATATATATATATATATTTTAGAATTGGACATAGTCCGACAATTTATTTAAAGACATTTATATATATTATGTTTAACGTTCTTTTTATAGATACAAGTATTTAAGCAAATGCTCTGTTTTATAATAAACAGTATTAAATAACATTTACCGGCCTGAATGTCCGAGAAATTTTCATAGAAAATTTTCGCTCTCCGACAGGAATCGAACCTGTATCCTATACGGAACCATCATTAGAGCAGATATGAATAGAAGAGATTCATGGAAGATTTAAGTTTAAAGATAGTAAAATCGACCTTGCTAACCAGACGCTGCTCTGTGGCCGAAAGGTTAAGGCACATCACGCGAAATGATGGTTCCGTATAGGATACAGGTTCGATTCCTGTCGGAGAGTGAAAATTTTCTATGAAAATTTCTGACATTCAGGCCGGTAAATGTTATTTAATACTGTTTATTATAAAACAGAGCATTTGCTTAAATACTTGTATCTATAAAAAGAACGTTAAACATAATATATATAAATGTCTTTAAATATATATATATATATTATTACTTAAGTATTATTTTTAGTCAATACCAATATATGAACAGATGCTCCCATTTTTTATTAAACAGTATATTTATTTTCATCTACCAGCCTAAGTATTCAGAAATCTTATTAAAGTAAAATGAGCAATCTGCATCAGGATTTAAGCATGCATCTCCCACGGTAGGAGAAACCTTTAGATCCGACTGTCTTGGCCACAAAGTGCATTGATGATCAAGCAACTAGAGTCTCATAAATGTAAATCTTTCTCAGACTCTTGAAACATTCATATCTACTCAGTTTTGTATCCTAATGTAAACAAAGCAATTCTAAAGTGGTGGATTTCTACTTATTAATCCAGAGTACTTGCACTCAGTGGAAACGGGAAAGCAATAAGTGAACATTGCTGAATAAAATAGACATGAACAGTGGAAATGAGAACATTCAATAGCCGTAAATTAAATAAAGGGTTCAGTCCAGAATTAAATAAAGTCAGTTCAGAATTCCCTGTAGGTTACTCAGATCAATATACACCTGAGGAATGCAGGAGGGCACAACGGATGAAATGTTGTGATAAAAACAAAGATGAGGACAAAAGTCCAAATATAAATAGTGTAAATAAGATTCTGTTGACTGCAACCTGGTATTTTACAGAGACCTGAATATTAGAAACTGTCCACAAATAGAAGGGTGTTAAAGATCAAAGACAGAGCTTTGGTAAATTATAGACAATAATTTACGAACACTGTATATTGACTGTCAGTTTCATACCTCAAGTGAACATGTCACTAATCCTTGAGCAGGCTCTATATATAAGTTATGGGTCCTGGGGCACCTCGGCGTGGTGTAATGGTTAGCAAGCTTGTCTTGCTAAAACAGTTATGACTGAATAGTGAGTTCGTTCCTCACTGGGTGCACCATACTTTCGGCCTTGTGCCACATCTAAAGCTACACTTGGAAAATCTCTAGGGCACCTCGACGTGGTGCAATGGTTGTCTTGCTTTTGTTTGTTTTGTTTTGTGGCATATCAACCTCAATGCGTCATTTAATGCCGACAACTTTTTTTTCACGATAATATTTTTGCTTTGTTAGAAATCCATTTCTGTCAATATTTCTTTCCTCAAAAATATATAGCTGGTAATAGTATTTTTCCAAGAATGTACAGATGGTAATAGTATTTTTCCAAGAACGTATAGCTGGTAATATATATTTTTCTTTTTCAATAATATATTGTTGGTAATATTTATTTTTCCAAAAAGCATTGCTGGCAACATTTAGTTTTCGAAAATGTATTGATGGTAATAATAATTTTTTTTTTTTTTTTTTTTTCAAATTTCTGGTATTAAAACCTATTTTTACACTTTCATGGTGTTTTGACCCCAGTTGCAATTCCATTGAATAAGGATTTGTTAAAAAATGTATAGCTGGTAATATTTTTCTTTTTTTTTTTTTTTTAAACGTAGAGCTGGTAATATTATTTTTCAAAAAAGTACAGCTGGTAATATTATTTTTCAAAAATGTACAGCTGGTAATATTTTTCCAAAAACATATAGCTGCTAATATCGTTTTTCAAAAACGCTCTGCTGGGAACATTATTGCCTCAAAAACGTATAGCCGACAACCTTATTTTTTCAAAAACGGCCTCTCTGTTGGATGTAGTTTATCGCTGTACCCAGGACGCGGATGCAGTTTACCGCCGTACCCATTGACGCGGATGCAGTTTACCGTCATACACAGGACGTGAGCTAAACTGGGAGTTCACTATTTGCCCATAGCTGGGACCCTAACAGGTGCTACCACCCCGGGTCAGGGTGGACCTGAGAACACCAGCAATTAAGAGGTGGTTCCACGCTCCTCAAAACCTCCTGATCAGAGGCCTTGCTGTTGGATGCAGTTTAACGTCATTTCCAGGACGCACTTGCCTTGCTAGATCAATTCTGACTGAGTAGTGAGTTTGATCCTCACTGGGTGCCCCATACTTTCGGCCTTGTGCCACATCTAAGCCGGGCTTAGAAAATCACTTTGGGGCACCTCAAGGCGGTGTAATGGTTAGCAAACGTGTCTCGCTAGAATAATTACGACTGAGTAGTGAGTTCGATCCTCACTGGGTGACCCATACTTTCGGCCTTGTGCCACAACTAACCTACGCTTGGAAAATCACTATAAGTTATGGGTCCTGTGGTAACTGGGAAACATCCCTCTACAGGTGTTTTTCTATATAGCTTACCTATAATCAAGATCATTAGTTTGCACATTTTAATTTATTTTTCTTTCTATATTCTTTCTTTCATCCCAAACTTATATTTGAAATTAAATTAATCCGACTTTAGTTTATTGTTTAGTCTTATGAGTCGTCATGTGTTTATAGGTAGTGGTAGGGGAATTTTGTTTCTCTTTAGGACTTTGTATTGTCCTGATGAACACACATACTTACTTTTATTTATATATATAATAGTCTATACATTATTTTTATAGATACAAATATTTAAGTAAATGCACTGTTTAAAAATAACATATAAACAATAAATATATTAAAATAATTGTCGGACTTAGTCCATTTCATTATATATATTTTTATTATAAAATATTATAATAAAAACATTTTTAAATTGCTACACAAAAGCTTTCATGTTTCAATACTATGATTGTTCTTCCTGAGGCAATGGTAGGTAACTGGTTACAAAATGATGTCTAGGGAAATTTAAAAACAAATCGTTACCTCCTTTCCTAAAGTTAAAGGAGGGGGACATAAGGTCAGAAATTTAAAACAGACTTGTGGGTATGTCTAGATTAACCAATTAAATGTCAGATCTACACTAAATAGAAAAATACGGTCAGAGAGTGGAGGTGGGATAGTTATTTCTTCATGTAACAATAAAATTTATTGGTGGTAATAATTTTTTTGAAGTATTTCTGGTATTAAAACCTATTACATTTTCATGTTTCAGTTTACCGCCGTACCCATGGACGCGGATGCAGTTTACCGTCATACACAGGACGTGAGCTAAACTGGGAGTTCACTATTTGCCCATAGCTGGGACCCTAACAGGTGCTACCACCCTGGGTCAGGGTAGACCTGAGAACACCAGCAATTAAGAGGTGGTTCCATACTCCTCAAAACCTCCTGATCAGAAGCCTTGCTGCTGGACGTAGTTTAATAGAAGGATTTTATAAGTTTTAACTCATGGTAGCACTTGCTGCTCGGTCAATGAATACCAAATATTTCCTTATAAGGAAATTGCTAATCTTACAATTACCAACATATAGTAAATACATTTTTACTTTTAGCTGTGTGTTGTCGATTGTTTCTATGGAAACCAAATCCACCAAATATATATATTATGTTTGACATGCTAAAGATGGACAGTCTTTCTTTTTTTATTGCTTTTTTAAAACAAACATTGCCAAGAAGTAATAGTAGTTAAAATAATAGTGGTAGCAATGGGAAAACTGTCCTTTTGACACTGTTTTGTTGTTTTTTTATTGCAAGCATGAAGATTCAAGTTTGCTGGAATTTCACTGCTTCCGAAAGTTCCAGAATCCAACATTCTATCTTTCCAGATCAGAGCAAAAAATAGAAATACTGTCATATCTGGACTGGTGCCTCTCTTTTCCAGCTTTGATAGAGTTCAAAAATGCCTGTAAATGTAGAGTTCAAAAGTGTTGACCATATAAGTGATGAATTATTTTCACCTTACAACACTTTCCCCCACAGACAAAACATCACAAGCCTCTCACTACTCTATCAATATTTCCATGGAAAATATTCAGATAAGCTACATTCCGTAGTCCTACCAGTTCAGACCTTTACAGCTAAGACCCACCACTGCAACGTACACACATCCTCATTCTCTTCTTACCAATAGAATTGTCAGTAAGAAGAAAGTTCTTTAAGGATAGCTTAACAACTACTTTGTGGAATAAACTCCTGAGAGGATGCTTCTCTCATCATTACAATCTTAACCTGTTCAAGTCTAAGGTCAATCATTATATATCCTGCATATCCTCATAATCAACACTTCTTACATCCTCTTACAATTTCATTCAGTAACCCTCTACTTTAGTTCTTACGTCATGTATTGGGTGAATAAAATTTTTTTAAAAAAACAGAGCTTACACCTACAGTATATAGACAGTTGAAATTTCTGGGACACATAATCAGGAAAGTGGGCTTGGAGATTTTACCATTCACAGGACTTATTGAAAACAAATGAAGGAGGAGAAAGGTAAACAAGTTTATGTGAATGAATGTCAGAGCTATAACAAAAAGGGATGGTCAACAGTCAAAAGTTAGAGGCAAAAAAAATAAAGGAAATTGTGGAGAGTCATGATCAATAAGGTGACGAAAGGATACAGCAAATAGAAAATATATTAAATCTAGTTGCTTTGTGTTATAAAGGCAATTAAAATCTTGTGTACGACCAAATATAGTGAAAAGTCATATATATATATATATATATATATATATATATATATATATATATATATATATAAGAATGACATTCGGATTACTAACACAAAAACAGAGAATGTCTCATATCGAGAATATGTAACATTGAAAAACAAAGAAAAAAAGTTAATTATTTTTAATATGTGGAAATCTCCACCCTTTACCTGAAGACGGTCGCGAGACCAGAAACATGTGTTGTAAAATTATGAAAAATAAAGATTTTTTTTTTTTTTAAATCCACATTACAACCCAAAAAGATTGCGGTACGTCTCTTTTTAATATACACACTTTTCTCTCGTTGGAACCATTATAACCTCTTCATTTTTTATATATATATATATATATATATATATATGAAATGGACAATTATTTAATATATTTTCTGTTTGTATGTTATTTTTATAGATACAATTTATTTAAGTAAATGCTGTTTTTTAATTTAACAGTATTAATTACATTTACCAGTCTGAATGTTCAAGAAATTTTGTAGAAAATATGCGTTCTCCAACAGTAATCAAACCTGTATTCCTATACAAAAACTGTCATTTGAGATGACGTACGATACCCTTTAGCTATAGAAAAATGTCTGGTTAGCAAAGTTCAAAATACTTTTTTTATAAAACACACAATCTTTGACAATTTTTCTCAAGCCATCATATCTGCTCATGAAACATATCTTAATGCAAACAATGACAACATACATCTGAAATGATTAAGTCCGACAATTATTTAATATGTTTTTTGTTTATAAATTCTTTTTATACATATTTTTATACGTCAGATCAAATGACATTTTCCGTATAGGAATACAGGTTTAATTCCTGTGAGAGAACACACATTTTCTATGAAACTGACATAGTAGCGAATTGCATTAGCTCACAAACACATTTTCTGGGATATCCGGAGGTGACAAACAACTTCGATATAACATGTCACAACAAATATCAATAGTTTCCATTACTGGAACACAAGTAAACAAAGAACATACGTCAAGGGAACACATGAATTTATTTTTAGAAGGAGTATCACGCATAACCTGAACAAATGAAAAAGAATCCTTAATAGTAGACAAGCTAAAATGCTCAACGACAGGTTGAAGAAGGTCTGAAAGAAAACTATCAACCTTATGTTGAGACGAGCCTGACATGGACAAAATGGGTCAAAGGGATACATCATCCTTGTGAATCTTCAGAAGACCATATAAATGAGGGTGGGTAGACCCAACAGGTCTAATATCATCAGTGACCTCACAGGATATGAAACCACGTTTAGCCCAAGATAAAAGTTTCTTTTGAAATTTAATTTCTATGGGAATTGTGCAATCATGTGTCTCTACTGGACCAAGAGGAAGAAATTTTGTAATGTCACCAACAATGCTTTGCATTTTGGAAACATAATCAGTATGGTCCAGCAAGACAATACCAGCACCTTTATCAGGACAGGTAATTACCAAGTTATTATTTGTTTTTTAAAGTCCTGACCACAGAACGGTACTGTTGACTCCACTTAGAAAGGGGTACAGGAGTTATAGCATAGGTATGTGCCAAACTATTAAGAGTAGCCTTAAGATTGGAAAGTGAGTCAGAAGAGCGAGGCACAAGTCTACACAACTGCGAAGATAACACTTCAAATTTTGAAAAAAATTTTTCCTTATCAGAAACACTAAATGGAACGCAGTAGTCAAGGCCATGGGGAAGTATATTAGACTCTAGCTCAGAAAGCTCATAAGTGGACAAGTTAACGATAACTCTTGAAATTGGTTCCACAACATGTCCAAACCGTTTACTAATTAAGTGCTGCAACTTAGATTGTGTGTCACTAGTTAATTTTCTTAAACATTTAGAATGAATGGAGCCAACATAATGAGAGAACCTAAACTTATCAAAAAATGAAAGGCAAATAAAACATTCTCTCCGAAGAATAATAAGATTGCGGGTCAGTTGAAGGATTCTATTTTTACAAAACTGAAAATCATGAATATCTCAATTTTTAAACCTGGATGAAGTATTACACTCCTAATTCTAAACAGAAAAGAGGAGGGGCAAACAGGATTTAATTTTTCATGGTTGAAAACTTATTTTCAAATTTTCAGGGAAAAGGTGCTTACTAGACATATATGGTAATACACTTTAAGGTGTTAATTAATCTATCAGACTTTTCTGTTTGATCTGACTTCATTATACTTCTATATATTAATGAACTATGAAAATTTAAAAAAATAATAACTAAGATGAGATATCCCTTGACATGGTCAGCAGAATGAGAACAATCTACCCCTATAGAGTAAATACAAAGGTGGGCTGAAAAGTTCATTGGTTGACTATGAAGGAGTGATGCTAGAACTGTGAAATCTTGCATGCATTCATTTCAACTTTTCTTATTAATAACTGCAATGTTTCTTACCAGCTAAACTGATATTTGACTGTTCAAAGAAAACTTGTAACTAGTAGCGACTTATCTTGAAAATGGACAAAAAATGGCAAGTATCTGCAGAAAAAGGATTTAGCCTCGAAGGATATACTGCTGACATGGTTGCTACATTAGTGGATGACACTCGAGCTTTATTAGTGCAAAAGTAGGCAGCTGAATTTAGGAAAGGAATGGAGAGTCTTGACATCCTTCAACTGCCGCCACCGAAGAAAACATTGATTGCGTTCACCACATGGTGATGGATGACAGGCGATTGTTTATAAATCAAATAGTCCATGTTATTTGCACATCCCGTGAGAGAGTTGAAAATATTCTGTACAATGAACTTGGCATGATGAAAATTTCTATTTGGTGGGTGCCATGTCTTCTGAAAACTAATCAAAAGTGCACAACCCAATCACATCAAGGAAATATTTGACATTGAAGTAGATCCAGCTGGTTTCCTTGAATGTTTCCTAACCCAGGAATAGTTGTGGGTTCATCAGCGAGACAAAGACAATCCATGCAATGGAAACACATTCCTCACCTGTTTCAAAGAAGGCCAAGTTCATTTCATTTGTAGGAAAGGTGATGACCTCACTTTTTGGGGACGCAAAAGGCATTGTGTTCATTGGTGATCTTCAAAAGGGTCACACCATCAATGGAGAGTACAATACCAACTTGTTGAGGCAATTGTGAAAGGCTATCAATATCAAACTTCAAGTAAAACTGCCAAAAGAAGTCTTTTGTTTCATCAGGACAATGCTCCAGTACACAAGTACTTGGTTTCAGTGGCTGCTGTACATGACTGTTGCTTTGAACTTACTGATCACTCTTCCTATTTTCTATTTACCTGATTTGGCTCTATCTGATTATCATCTGTTCCCCAACATGAAAAAGCACTTGGCTGAGAACCAGTATTGCAGTGATGATGACATCAGGTTTGCTTCTGATGAATTTTTTATCAATAGGATGAAAGCTGCTTCACCAACGAGATCCAAGAAGTGCGAAGGGCAAACAGGGAGGACTATTTTGAGAATTAAACATCATTTGGTTACATTCTATGTGAATATCTTGGTTAGCCTATGAACTTTTCAGCCAACCCTCATCAAGGGTGCAGTTCAAAATTCTCTGGATCAACAAGCACCTGATAAAAGCTAGAGGGCACAATGGCCAAAATTAAAATCATCTGAAGTGTGTGTGGGGATAATGTAGTCTGGTCTGCACAAAGCATCCATATACCTGCACCCTGTAGAGATTACTCCAGTCTCACCACCAAATACTGAATTTTGACCAAATAGAGTGCTACCTTTATCTTGCAAGTTAAACGGATGCCAACTAGATTGGTAACAATTACTCATCATTTTACAGTCAAAATGGCTACATTAACTGTAAGTTCTATGCTAATAGGTTCCTCTCTTGCACTTCTCGCTTGTGGAATTTTCTTCAATCCTCTTTATTTCTTGTAAACATTGATCTTCAAAAATATAAATGCAATTTCAATCATAATCTACTGTCCTCTTAATTACTCTTCTATTGTTCTCTCTACTTAACACATATTTCTTTTTGCCATTCTTTCACAATTAGTAACCCCTTGTGGCTTTATTGTTTGCTTGGAGTGAAATGATTAAAAAAAGCACTGATGTGCATGTCACTTAAAGGACAATAGCACAGAAAATGGAATCAGTGAAGCGAGTTCAAATTCCAGCCAAGTCTGTTGTGTTCATTTTGTATTAATGCCCTTGGGAAAGACAGGAGGAGGAGTCCTAATGTATTAAAAAGCAGGGCAGACTGGATTCTCTAGTCCTGAGTGGCAGCCAGTTGAGAAAAAAAAAAAAAAAAAAAAAACTTCCTTCAAACTGATTTGACATTCAAATGAAACATAAATAGAGGTAGTCATTGCACTTGATCTGGCCATTCACTTCAACTGATCCTCCAGCCATTTCTATGAACCCCACCTTACCACTGGATCCTAGAAGCAATGTTGAGAGGGTGGATCTAAACCGGAGTAACCCCGTACCTTAAATAAATCCATATGCACACACATTCCCTTGAATGAAACCATCATCATCATCATCTCTTGTAAGAGATTGCAATAAATGTAGACATGTAATCTCATAACTGTGCATTATATATATTGTTTACATGTTATTTTTATATATATATATATATATATATATATATATATATATATATATATATATTATGAAATGAACTAAATCCGACAATTTATTGTTTATATGTTATTTTTATAGATACAAATATTTAAGTAAATGTTCTGTTTATAATAAACAGTATTAATATTTACCGGTCCGAATGCTTGAGAAATTTCATAGAAAATATGTGTCCTCTGACAGAAATCGAACCAGTATCCTACACAGAGCCATCATATAGCCTGACATGCTATATCATTTAGCTACAGAGGAAGCGTCTGGCTAGCAAGGTCAAATTACTGCTTTTAAACTAAAATTTCCCATGATTTCTCTTAAACACTCATATCTTGAAGTGTATCTTAACATAAACAAATGATATCATATTATGAAATGGACTAAGTCTGACAATTATTTTAATATTATTGTTTATATGTTATTTTTATAGATACAAAAATTTAAGTAATGCATATTTTCCATGAAATTTTTCACACATTCAGACTGATAAATGTTGTTAATAGTGTTTATTATAAACAGAACATTTACTTAAATATTTGTATCTATAAAAATAACACAAACAAAAATATATTTTAAATTAATTGTTGGACTTAGTCCAATTCATTATATATATATATATATATATATATATATATATATAATAGAAAATAAATGCTTTCATGTCATCATTCTATGAGTGCTACTAATATGATGTAAACTAATACTACCTACCACATGTTTAGGTCATCAGTGACTAAACACGCTCTCCCACCAGGCTTTTTTGATGAGGAGGATGTCTAGACACTCAGCAGGATTAGCAACAAGACCTGTCAAAAAAGGACATGTCATCGCTGGGCAGAGGGTTCCTCAATGGAATCAGCAGCCACCAATCTGTGACCAAAGCAAGCCTTCAAGTTCGAGGATATCTTTGGGTTTGAGCTAGAGAGGCATAGAAATCTTGTTAGTAATCACCTGAGAGTAAAAAAATTCTATCTGAAATGTTCAGTTTTTTGGAGTTATAGCTGCAATGCCATATATGACCACTTAAGTTTTCTGCAAAACTCTTCATTAAATCCCGAGAGTATGTAAAAACATGTTTCTGTTAATTTATGAAACAGTTATGTTCGTTGTTTTTTGTTTTGTTTTACGGTATATCAACCTCAATGGGTTATTTAATGCCAACAACATTTTTATTGCTGGTAATGTGTTTTTCTTCAAAAATCTATTCCTGGGAATATTTTTCCTTGAAGAAATCTATAGCTGGTAATATTTTTTTCAAAGAATGTAGAGCTGTTTGTATTGATGGTATTTTTTTTTTAAAGTATGGCTGATAATAATTTTTCCTTCAAAAATTATTGCTGGTAATAATTTTTTTTTACAAAGTATTTCTGGTATTAAAACCTATTTTTACAAAAGTGTGGGTGTTAACTATTTGCCCATAGTTGGGACCCTAACAGGTGCTACCACCCCCGGGTCAGGGTGGACCTGAGAACACCAGCAATTAAGAGGTGGTTCCACGCTCCTCAAAACCACCTGATCATCAGAGGCCTTGCTGCTGGATGTAGTTTATCATCTTACCCAGGACACGGATGAAACAGTTATGGTTATTTAAATATCTGAAAACTGCAGAGTGCAGACAGAACCTTTTTAATTTAGGTGATGTAGTGTAAACATTAATTACATTTATTTTTATTATTCTTTTTTTTTTTTTAAATACTATTTATCAAGAAATGTGAGGGCCAATAACCACTCAAGATTATTGTATAGATGTAAGAGGTTTGTTTGTTTGTTTGTTTCCTCAATGGATTATTTAATGCTGACAAGATTTTTATATGCTGGTAATATTTCCCCCCCCCCCCGCGCCTTCACATAGGCCACACCTACATCACCCACCATCAGTTACTGCAGGGCACAGAATCCCTAATATGTACTACATGCCAAAAAAAGATTCACAGTTAAACATATACTGCTTGAGTGTACAAACTTGAATCGAGTGCGGAAACAATATTACCGAACAATTAATTTGAAGAAACTCTTTATGGAAATAACACCATCTATGATACTAGGTTTTCTAAAAGCAATTGGAATGTAATCAAAAATATGAGTGGCTGAATAGTACTGCATATATGTGTGTATATTCTACCAAACTAAAATCCATTCCAAAACAGTGTCGACATTAAATGACCCATGAGGTTGATTTGCCGAAAAACAAAATAACCAACCAACCAAATATTTTTTTCAAAAACGTATTGCTGGTAATACTTTTTTTCCATCAAAAAATTTATTGCTGGTATTAAAACCTATTTTTACACTTTCATAGTGTTTTGCCCCCAGTTTGGGGGTTAACTATTTGCCCATAGCTGGGACCCTAACAAGTGCTACCACCCCGGGTCAGGGTGGACCTGGGAACATCAGCAATTAAGAAGTGGTTCCACGCTCCTCAAAACCTCCTGATCAGAGGCCTTGCTGTTGGGCATAGTTTATCGTCTTACCCAGGACATGCATGTAGTTTATAGTCGTACCCAAGATGGATATACGAAGGGGAAGAATATGAAGATATGTAGGACATATAATGGTTCACCTTCGACTTGGATTAAAATGTAAGTGATCAGGAAAGCATCATCTCAGGAGTCTATCTCACAAAGTAGCAGTTCTTAATGAAAAGGATCTTAAATCAACTGAATATATCATTTGTCTTACTTTTTATGCTTTTCTTTGTGCAGTTTATATTAAATGGTACAGTAAAGGAAACATCACTTCTGATGTAAGAAATGAGTTAGGTACCCTAAGCCCTATTCAACACTAAAATTAAATGATTTAAAAAAAAAAATAAACAAACTAGATTTAATCAGATTTTGTTACAAAAAAACATCAATAAAGTTATGATTTTCATTGATTAGGGTTAAGTTATGTAAAATGTCGATATTTCAAAAGTATTTAAAAATAGCTGCCAGCTTCATGACTTTTGACACACCCAGTTTCACAAAGATGAGAATGATGATGATGCAATATGTCATCAATTATATACCTAATTGCTGACCATCTTTAAGACAGTTTTTTTTTTCTTTTCGTTCAACTGCCAACAGACACGTAACACACATTTTCACATCAAGAACCATGCTGCAATGTCACCAAAATGTCACCGACAAAAATAGCAACTATCATTTTAACAATTTTACTTACCATCTTTAAGAGCCAGTAACGCCTGCTAAACGCAAAGACAGCTAGCATCCCGTAGTAAAATCCATCCCCTTAAAAATGGGGCTGTAAATATCCTGCCTCTGGTTGATTAGAGGCATGGATTTAGATACGCATGACACTTACCTCACACTGGGACTTGACTCGATTGAGTTCAATCTGATGTTGTTGCTTAATCTCCTGCATGAGTGTTTGCAGTTGTTGCCACTCGGGGGCGCTAAGCACATCTCGAAGATTATCCAACACCTGTTGGGTAAACAACAACAATTTTAACAACACGAACACAAAATCAATATTATTAAGAATGACGAAAGTTTGGGCTCCTCATTGTAGAGCAGTGGTTAGCAAGCTAGTCTTAACATCCATTACTACAGTGATGAGTCTAATCTTCACAGGGTACCCAACACTTATAGGCAGGCTTGGTTTATATATATATATTCCTGGTCTCTGCTTTGGCACTGGAATAGATAATTTCTTACTGCTTGATATGAAAGTCCAAGCTTATATATATATATATATATATATATATATATATATTAGTTGTGGCAGGTAGAAAAGTGGGGAGGGTAGATACGTCATGCTGACATTGGTAAAAATGTTATACAATCTTCCAATACCCATTTCCTCTGAGGCTTTTTTAAAGTTTTTAGTAAATATTAATATTGATCCAAGTTTATTAAATATGAATTATTTTTTAATTTGATAATTTCTACATCTCTTCCTTACACATATGCACAAAGACTGTTATGAAAGCATGTTTAAACACTCACCTTCTCAGCCTTTGTTATCTTTCCATTTTTTTTAAATAAGATTAACAAAATTAATCCACTTTCGAGTCAATAGTACAGGCTAAGGCATAGAAGAAATCTCTTGCATATATATATATATATATATATGAGAGAGAGGAAGACATACTCACCATGGCCATACTGTTTATAGCTTTAATATTAAGCATCCTTGTCTATATATATTATATAAAAACGATATGCAAATTATTATATAACAAGAACAATTTCCATGTTACCAGATTTATCTTTTGAAATATATATATATATATATATATATATATATATATATATTAATAAATGTACATATACCTACGTTTTACACGCATATATAGTTGCTTATATCTGGTCATTTGATTTATCTCTCTCTCCCTATATATATATATATAATCTTAGCCAACATTTTTCATCCTCTGATGGACTTTATCAAGGCAAATGTGAAGATTTTGCAACCATAATTATAAACAAAGATAAAAAATGATGTTTTTCAAATGTTGTTGAATTGTTTTTTTTATGTAATTTATATTTAAATTATTTTAGTATGATGCGTATATATATATATATATATATATATATATAAGTTCAAATGTTTTGTTTATTTTTACTGGATACCCATGTTTGAAAAAGCCCTTTTTTTTTTAACAGTGTGTACTGTATGTACCAACCTGCACCCTAAAGAAAATTGATCAAGGAAATGTGTTCTCTGATCGCTAAATGGCCTAAAACCAGATAGTCAAACAGTGGTTTCTCCTACAGGACAAGTTCATAACTATCTTGAGAATACATTTTCTTTAAGTTTTCTCCAATGTCATGCCTGTAGACATAATACAGAGTTTTAAATTTTAAAAAAAAAAGTCTATTTCAAACACATGTATCCCCTAAAATAACATTTGAAGTAATATTTAAATTGAAGTAAGCTCAAAGACTTATTTCCTGAGTTTCACAGAAATTAGTCCACTGTTCAAGAGCAAGATAAATCAATTCAATCTATTTACAGATATATCTAGTTTAAAATACTTTATATAAAAAGGGGCAAACATTAATATTAATACTCTGTTTCTTCATAACAAGCACTATATTTACAAAAAAAAAAAACTGCTTGCTTTAAAAGCATTATCCTCTAGAAATACACTGGTCAACAGTCTCTTTTAGGTGAAAGCAATCATGAAGTGACAACTTTTATATTTGCATTAATCCCCTATATATATTAATATTACATATAAAGAAGAGGAGAAATAATCATGATATACACATATACATGCACACACAAGAGAAAGAAAGAAAATCAACCTAACACCAACAATAAGAGCTACCAATTAACGTATAAATTAATTTGGTGCAAAAATAATGAAAAAAAAAAAAAAAAAAAAGTCAATTGAGGTGCTGAATATAACATCAATCAACTAAATGACAAATTTTATTTGTATTAATCTTATATATATATATATATATATATATATATATGTATGTATATGACCTTATTTTTCTATTTAGCATAGATCTGACATTTGATTGGTTAATCCAGACATACCCACAAGTCTATTTTTAATTTCTGACCTTATGCCCCCCACTTTAACTTTAGGAAATGAGGTAACAATTTGTTTTTAAGTTTCCCTAAGAAATCATTTTATAACTAGTTACCTACCATCACCTTAGCTAAGTACAATCATAGTATTGAAACATGAAAACTTTTGCGTAGCGATCTAAAAATGTTTTTATTATAACTTCTTATAATAAAAATATTATATATATATATTATGAGAGGTTATAAATAAATGAGGAAAAAAAATGACAGTCAATTGCTGAAACCTCCTGATGAGTGGACTGAACAATTACAAAAGTTCATCAAGAGTAGAGGTGCTGAATATAACATCAATCAGCTAAGGGACAAATTTTATTTGTATTAATCATGTGTGTGTGTGTGTGTGTGTGTGAGTGAGTGAGTGAGTGAGTGAGTGAGAGCCAATGTCCATGCCTTTGAAGTGCACAAAACATATCACATTATTTTGTTGACATAAGAGTATAGACCAAATAATGCTTACCATATTTTATATACAAAAAGCCAAGATATGTCACAATTAAAATAGTATAATTAACATGTTGGTTACCACAACTTGACAAGTACCAAAAATATTTCTAATTGTAGTAATAAAATGACATTTATCAAAATTTTAAACATACTGCAATAATTTAAACAGATTCTTTGATGTTTTTAGTTTTAATTGCTAGAAAATACAGTTAATCATAAAACAACTATAATAAACAATTTATTTTAGTGCACTTATAACAAGTTTTAGACACTTTCTAACATTCATTTTTGTCATCCAAAATTAACTTCATTAGAACCATGATTGATGTCTGAATTTAAGAATTTAAACTGTAAATAAAAAAAAGTCTTCCCAAAAACCAAAGAACTGTCAATGAAAAACACAATTCTGCGAAAGTTTAACCCTTAGGATATGACCGGGCTGAACTATCAGCTGAAATGTCGAATGACAAAGACGACAACTGGGCCAATCTATCGTCCCAATAATACAAGTCTCAAGATTAGCTGGCTGGTATGAAGACCAGCCAATCAGATTGCTTCTTGCATTTCTTGCACATCTGGACCTTTCAATGGTAGTTTTTATGATAATTTGCTGTGTTCTGTGATATTATCTTGATTTTTTTGTGTTCCAAGTGAGGGCTTGTGAAAAGGCCTCCATCTTCTTGGCACTGAAACTGCAAATGAAGTTCTGTCTTCAAAGGGTTAAAAAAAAAAAAAAAAAAAAAAAAAAAAGCTGATTTTTCGGCAACCAGCCCCACACTCCTCAGTTGGAAGACAAGTAATGCATCTTTTTCTACTTCCAATTCCCCTAAACTCTAGCTTGGTATCATATTAAGCTATACTTTCTAGCACTGACTAACAGATGTACCTGGCATTGCAGGGGTAGGGGTGGTGATAAAAAGCCAATTTTAAAGAAATTCTGACCTATTTTAACTAAATTTTATCAAAGTGTGGAAATCTATACTACTTCGTCAAAGTTCAAAAGAGACTGTGTGTAGACAAGATGATAATAGTTAAATCATCCATTTCTATACAGAAAATATCGGGTATTCAATGCCTGGATAGTTAATTCTACTGTTGGTTCAAAATTTATTAAATCTTTTTCTGAAAACAGTTTTTTTTTTTTCTATTAAAAAAAAAACAAAAAACAACTAAACTTAAGTTCACTGTATTTACATTAGTCGGACTATTGTACTCATCTTTGTCGCCATATCAAGGACACATGGCACAGTGGATAAAGGCGTTGGTTAGATCCAGTGACAGACCCAAAGAGTTTGAGTTCAATACCCAGTTAAGGCAGTGGAGAACTTTCAGAGGGAAAATTAGCAGGAGATAACTGATAACTGACATCCATCAAACATGGCACGTGGAACTAGAACAGTCTACCCCAGTGATCGAAATAAAGGGTTCAGTTCGAAATTCCAACCACCTGAAGAAGGCCGGAGCATACAACGGCCTAAACATTGTAATAAATATGGCAACAAAGATGAGGACAATAGTCCGACTAATGTAAATGCTGTACATAATACCTCATCTCAGAAATAAAGACAGATACTAAAAGGCCGAAACGTTGTGACAAATATGGCAACAAAGATGAGGACAATAGTCCAACTAATGTAAATACTGTACATAATACCTCATCTCAGAAATATAGACAGATTCAAGTTCACTGTTATCTCTTTTTGTTATAGAAGATAGTTTACTTCTTAACCTTTTGTTCAAAGTGGTGTTGAAAGTCAACATCTTGATTATATCATTATTTTTTCCCTTCCAGTTATTTTTAAAAAATCATTTCACCTCAAGCAAGGCAATAAAACCACTAAGATGTATGGGATTACTGTGAGTGAAAGAGAATGAGAAGACTTTAGTGG
>OZ038518.1:43467203-43484703 GCA_964036315.1 Acanthosepion esculentum
AATGAAAATGAGAAAAATCAGCAGATAATTGCTGATACCTCCTGACAAGTAGACCAAATGATTTTAAAAAGGTTTCTCTCTAAAACTTTGGACTCAGGGTGTTGAATGTAATATCAACCAGCTTATATATAAAATGAATGCCCACTCAGATACAAAATAGAAATGATAAAGAACTTCCTGAAAAGAGCAGACCAGAACTCATCCTCTTGACTACTCTTCCTTAAAGAACTCAATAATGTAAAACAGATACTAATTAACAATGCCTTCCCTTACCACTTTATAGACCACCAAATTAGACTATTTCTCCCCAAAGCAAATAACGATAGTGAACCAACAGTCAAAAATAACAAATATTTTTTACAAAAACCAAATGCGCCTCAACTACAAACAAGATGAATCTTCTCTTTGAAATATTCAAGAAATATACTACTCTAATTGACCCGAACAAAAATCAAATTATTGACTACAAAAAATTAAAACCAGCTAACCTTATGTGTGTTGTTATTTTTAAGGATAAGGTTCACTGCTTTAAATGTGGTCAAATAAATTATATCTATGATGTAATATATATTCAACAATTGCTAAGTAAATATAGATATAACGGGAAAGCTTATTCAAAGGGATAACATTTAATATCATCTGTGATAAGTAAAGCTTAGTTACTAGAAGAGAGCACATAATCTGGTGTGGTCGAAAGTTTGATCAAAGCCAGTACACTTAAGCCCCCAGACATGGCTTCCAAACAGTTTCATTGACCCATTTTCAAAAACAAGGCTTGGATCAACCCATGGGTTGGTTTTCAGGCAACGTTAATCATTTATTATAAACTTCCCCAAACAATATACTGACCTACAATTGCTATGTAAGTGAACTACTAGCAACACCAGCTATGGAGATACTCTCTCAAATGAAATCAAGAAACTCCTGTTTACTTTTTGACATTCATTTTTATAATAGTATGACTGATTCCTTTTTTTACAGCTTATCAACCCATTACAGATTAATTAAAGCAAGAAAAAATTTTTAGAAAGTAAGAATTTTTTGTTGAGATAAGTGATTTAGTGATACAAGTTTTACTAATTAACACATAGCTGAGGGAGAGAAGTACATCAGATATTGTCATGTGAGTGAGTATAACAAACTTGGCTGGGATTGAAACTTTGCTCTCCAAATTCCAATTCTGATCTGTTATTCATTACACCATTTGCACATCCAAGCTTACAGTATCTGGGCTTCTCAAGCAGTCACCCATCTCAGTACTGACTAGACTTGACGTTGCTTAACTTCTGTGATCAACAGAAAGGATACAGGTTAATTACTTACACGACAGGTCATTAATATTAAAATTATCTGAAATGCTTTCATATACTTTAATAATTTTTAATTCATTTCTATTTTTTTTTTATATATATAAAGACATTCTATGAAATCAGAGTGAATGAAGATTTTTGATTTGCTAAATAAATTATGCTTATGATAAAAAGTATAATTTATCTTAAGTAAATATAGATAAAAAAGGAGGGGAGACATGTGTCTCTATTTCTGAGGTGAGGTTTTGTAATTATTTACACTATTTACATTGTCTGGACTGTTGTCTTCATCTTCGTTGCTATATTCATGATGTTTCGGCCATTGTACGCTCCGGCCTTTGTCAGGTGTTTGGAATTTCAGACAGAACCCATTATTTGGTCTACTGAGGTATATTATTCTACTTCCACTTGCTATGTCTCTTCTGGATGTCTCAGTATCAGTTATCACGCTTTCAACTCTCCAAGTTTTTATCCAGTGGCCCATGTTGTGAATATAGCAATGTAGATGAGGACAACAGTCCAAGCAATGTAAATAGTGTAAATAAAGGGAGAAACATTCAAAGATTGTAACATTGTCTCAGCTGAAGGTCACAACTATAAATTTAGCATCAAAAACAAAAAAATAAGCATTTAATCAGCTTAAAACTCCAATATTAGCAACAACAGTTCCATATAAATCTCGACAGGTTATTTATGTCACCAGCTTTGATTAATCAACACCAATTCAATATCAGCCGCTAGTAAAGAAACTCAAGTAGAATAAATAAGTAGGCCAACTATGAGGTTCAGTAACGGCTTATCTGGTAAAAATGTACATTTAAGCAGCCATGTTGGTGATAAAATTAGGTCTGGTTCATAACAGTGTCATTTGTCGAAAAACTGGCTTCACTGAAACTACTAAATTGAAACGTTATTGAAAAATTCAAGGGAGATAACCGTTATATGTGAATGGTATTTTCTTAAATTACGTATCATTTAAAAATTACACCTGTTAATTTTATTGTTGCCCATTTATGATAATGAATGATTTAAAAGTCATTTGGTTTGTTGAAGAGGATTATTTGATATTTAAATCAGTTAAAGCCAGGAAATTGATAGTCTTTCTTTTGGTAGGGGGTGTAATGTAAATGAAATATAAATAAAAAACAATTACAATATAAATATTAAAATAAATAAATAAAAAGCATAATATCAATTAATACAGAAGACTTTTTTTAATATTTAATTTATTTATGCATGTATTTTGGATAGGACATATTTAAATCAGTTTGTTTTTTTATCCTTTTTAACTCATTTTAAAAATTCTTAAGATAAAACTAAAATTTTAAGTAGCATTATTATGTGAATGAAATCTTCAGTGATGAATTAATAGTGAAAAAGTATTCATTATGCAGACTATTGTCTTTGTTGTTATCACAAAGTTTCAGCTGTTCTAAAGCCGAGAGGCCAGGTGAGTACCAATAACAAAATTTTTAAATAATTTAACTGTTAGTACATTATTATTAAAAAATATTCTCCTTTTACTGTATTCTTTTTCAAGGTTCCTCAACTATCGTCACCCAGTTGCCGATTTCAGTTAAGGGTATTTTCTGTTGCCATAGCAGGATATGACAACACAACTGAAAAATTCGAACACACTATTATTTGGTGTCCAGAGTTGCCTGTTGGACAAATCTTTTGTTTTACAAAGTCATCTACAATGTTCTAAAGGTTAAAATAAGCACTATTCAGATATAAAAGTTACCTCCCTTTAATTTTTGTAATTTTAGAACAGCTGAGACTTTGTGATAACAACAAAGACAATGATTACCATGCTGCCTTCTTTCACCCACTCCATATTAATTTGCTTATTAATCGGTGCTTCCCAAACTTTTTTGCATCATCTCCCACTTTCACAGGGAAGAATTTTCCACCACCCACCTGCATAATAAATACTTAAAAGCATACCAAAATTGTTTGGTAAAAGTCTGTTACTGGTTTGTATACTGACTTTATGATGTAGTAAAAAATACCAAAGGGAGGTAACAAATAATGCTGATTTATGTCGCAGTTACTACTGCTACTACCATATTAAAGAATAAATGAAAGCAAACTTGACGATTGAAAACTATACGGAAATACCAAAATATTCCTTGTTTGTGGGAATATTTACAACTTATCTAGAAAGGTCACAGTTGACTGTAAAGTAAGGCGCCAAAAGAGTTCCAGAAGTGAGACGAAACTATCAACATAAAGCTTATCTAGCAATCTCAACAGTGAGATTATGAGACCCGGTTGCCAATTTGGTACTATGCTTAAATTCATGAAGACAAAGTATCAAAGAGGAAAAAATCATCAGAACAATTACCATGAAAGTATTTATAGAAAAGGCAAAGGGAAGTTATGTTATGATAGTGAGAAAGTTACTGAAGCCGAGAGGCCAGGTGAGTACCAATAACGTTGCAGATTCTTTTTTGAATTCTGTCAAGAATCTCTACTTACATAGCAAAAGCACCAAACCAGATGTGGCTTGAATATTCAATGCACAGACTAATGGTATACTTACAAATATGCAGAGCGGCCAATTTTCCATTTAAAATTTTCCTTAATTCCAATTCCAGTTTTAAGAAATTTTTTTTCCCATTTTGTGTATAGAATTCTGGTCCTCTCGACCTTTCAGTAAAAATTTCTGTTTTTGCTTCATTAATACTTAATGAGAAAGTGCGCAATATATAAATGTTATTAAAGTAAGAGAATAAAAGGGAAATGAAAATTTTTACTGGCTGGAATATCCACCCATTGGATAAGTTATTCCAGCTTGGTAGGGTTTCATACTTCATACTTTTGCCTTTAATCTAATTTGAGTTTCTGGTACAACCTTTGCAAAGAATGCTACAATCCTAAATTAAGTTTAAAGTGGTAAAACCTACAGAAAAGTAGCACCACAATGTCATCTAAAAACAAAAAGCTACATTTTTGTTTGGTCACTTTATTGAAATTATTAAATAACATTTTTGAAAAAGGTCTAATTTGTAAAATTTGCCTTTCTGAAATGACAAACTGCCCCCCCTCCATCAACATGTGTGATAGGAAAACGAAAGAATAAAACAAAAAGACAATTTTTGTAGACCGCGTTTAGTCCAAGGGAGGCAACTTCCGTATTTCTCCAAAGATATCATCGCTTTTTGAAAAAATAAACATTGCCGAGGAGTGAAGGTAGTTAAAATGAAAGCAATGTCATGATAAAAATTGTTCTTTTGACACTTCAGGGTTTGTTTTTTTTTCAGGCATGAAGGTCCAAAATTGTCAAAAAAATTTTAAAATAATTTTCTGAATAATTTTCATATAAAATGTTCAATAGATATATTTTAAGAAAACAGGAAAAATCCTTAGTTGTAATAAGTTCCACATTACAAATTTTCAATAATATATATATATATTAGGTCATCCCATAAGTTGTCCAAATTTTAACTTCTTGTTAAAATGAACGAAATTTAAAGTGTATTTTATATTGTCTAATGGAGCTGAACATTATTGTTATGTTTAGATGCATTTAAACTGATCAAAATTTTATTTCAGAACAATAAAATTAAATTAAAACCCTGCTAGCATGGAAGTACCCAAGAATCATTTGAAGCACATAATGCTTTATGAATTCAAGAAAGGAAACTCAACAGCCGAAGGAATAATCCACTTTGAATTCTTACCACCTAATGCAACAATTAATGCTCAAATATACTATCAGCAATTAGAGCGTTTGAACCAAGCTTTGAGGGGGAAAAAAACCTGCTCTAGTGAATCGAAAATGGGTGATGTTTCATCAGGACAATGCGCGACCACACACAGCAAGAAACACATCACAAAAGATCGAAGAACTTGGTTGGGAGAAAATTCCTCATCCATCTTATTCTCATTATTTGTTTCATAGCTGATAGAATCATTTGGAAGAAACAGCTTTTGTAACACAGGAAGAGGTTAAAACTGACATTTGTGAGTTCTTCGAATCAAAGCCAAAAGTATTTTACAGTAATGGAATTAGTAAGCTTCTTAATAGATGGAAGGAAGTCATAGATAATCAGGGAAAATACATTGTTGATTGAATCTGTAATTAAATGTAACATTTGGTCACTTGTTTTCTTTATTCAAAATTTGGACAGAACTTATGGGATGACCTTATATATATATATATATTTTGAACGATAAAAATTATTAGAAAAATCAATTAAAATCTTCAGACATACTGGGTTGTAGATTAATATTCTTATGCTTTTATTATTATTATTTCATTTATATTCCTCGACTAGTTTCGACCAACATGGCCATCATCGGGAGAGAAAAAATGTCTCTGCTTGCTATAGCAGTAAACTACAGAAATGAATGTCATATATATATATATATATATATAAAAACAATCTTATTTGCAACATGTTCATGAAAAAAAATTTGCTGTAAGATTTCAGCCTATTTTTTTCTGTCTGAATTTCTTGGGTGAGAAGTTGTCATTATTTACATAAAGGCTATCACTATATCCATCAAGTCTTTGTGTTTTTGCATTTAATTATGATTCTTTTCTTTTTACGAAATGATTTGCTGAATTTTTTAGGACCATGATTACGTTTTTTTTATTCTTATGTTAACATTAAAAAAAAAAAAAATCACATGTCCATATAAGATTTGTCATAAAATTTGTCACAAGATTTCTACGATTTTTTTTTTTTTTTTTTTTTTTAATTTCTGGGATGAGGAGTTATTATTTACATGTAGACTATTGTCCTCATCTTTCTTACCACAGCATTTTGGGAACAACAACAAAGATGAAGACAATTGTGTAACAATCCAGGAAAATTGCTTACAAAGTGTGGATAAGCACAGGATCAGTACATTTCATTTTAACAGAAGATTTGTGCCGGCAAAATTTGTCCCCAACTGCTGGCAGAGCAGTAGAAGTAACTCTGCATGGAAATCGCATGGTTTTCAAATTGGGAAAGAACCACAAGCTACACGGTGCCAAGTCAGAAGAGCAGGGAGCCTGTCAAACAAGTCGAGGGTTGTTCTTTACCAGGAAAGCTTGATACAATATCTCAATGATCTTGCTTGAAAATGAAAATCTGACAAGTGTTCACTACATATCTGCACTCTAGGAGTAACAGCCGAGAAATGTTGTGGCCTAACACTGTAAGAATTTTCACACATGTGCAGGAAGGGTGGTGTCACTTCCAACTGTAATGATTTTTCCTACATGACATTAGTTTTGTCGGGATAAAAAAATGAAGTTGAATGCTTTTGGAAAGCACTTGATAGACATTTGTATTAAGCTGTTGGGAAATTTTCCAGAACGGTCCTTCAACACAAAATACCCCAAAATCTGCATATATTAATTTTCTATATAGGTGTAGTAGAGAATTGATATAAAAGGGAAGTAAAACACCCTCCCCACTTGGAAAAATAATACAAATACTATATACCTCCAACAAGATCGTATAAAGTTATGCACTAATAAATATGTTGGTGAATGACCCTACAAGATTAACGTATGTAATATTGCACTCACTATATGTAAGTAAATTTTTTCAGCAATTAAATAGTGATACTCCAAGTATCCAAATTTTCAATAGGGTTATATATATATATATATATATATATATATCCAAAGATAGAGGCGTGACTGACTGATTATCAATCTTTTGCAGGTTATTTAAAGCCAGAAAATATTTTTCAATTGTAAGAATTTTTTTTTTTTTTTTTTAAGAGATAATGGTTTAGTGATACAAGTTTTACTAATTAACCCATAGCTAGAGAGAAGAAGTGGATACATACCTTTCCCAACAGTGTGTGTGTGTGTGTGTGTGTGTGTGTATATATATATATATATATATATATATATATATATATATATATATATATATATAGCTGGCCACTTGTATTTGAGGATACCCATCTACTAGGGCAGCTAGCCAATCCCTATTGCAGACGCTTGATCAGGCGCATTTGTGTTTATTCAACACCCACAGAGCCCACCTGTGGTTTATACTGCAACTATGCTGAGCAGACCTGAGTTTCTGGGAAAGAGCATGTTATCTAGCGTGATCAACAATTTGAACAAGGCCAACACACACAAGCCCTTGGCCATGATGACTCGTGACTTTGTGCTAGCACAGCTATAAACGGCCTCCAAGGGTTCAGTCTACCCAATTTCACTCACAAGGCTTGGGTCAACTCGTCGTATGGTTTTCAGGCACTTTCCAAAGTGACGTATGCTGGGATCAACCCCTCCAGTCTGATAACATCAGCAAGTTTCCTTCATGACAAATCGACTATGGGGAGATTTTAACCCAGGTCTCATGGTCAGAATGCGAATGTTGTAACCACTCAGCAAATGAATATAACAAACCCAACAGGAATTAGAACCTGGCTCTCCAAATAATGATCCATTACACCACCTGCACATCCAAGCTTACAAAGCTCGGTATTGTTTAACTTTGGTGATCGTACAGGAAACATTGTCTCAACATAGTGTGGTCATAAGCCTAAAAGTGGGGACGAAGATTATATCAACCAAAATGTGGTTTAATATAGCCAACAATGATGTGGATATTAGTCCAAGCCACACAGATAAATGAATTTCAATCAATGATGAAAGCCAAAGGATGTATCTGCTGAAGTGATAAAACTAATAATAAGAATGTCGCTTCAAACAACTCTTAACAATAGCGATAATGAATCATTTAAAAAAAAAAAAACTTAAAGTTTCCCTAAGCTATTCAAAGTAGTATTTGGAAGAGTTATTGCCCTTTTTATAGTCTGCTGCGCATAAACCTTCAACAGTGGTAAGAAAGGTGCAGTGAGGAAATCGGTGCCACTTTAGCATGTACCCTACCAATCAGTTTCTGCTTTAGTGTGTATCCTACCACCACATTTGTATCCTAAGGCATTGTGCCGATTTTCTTCTCGATATGTTAAAAGATATTCAGAATGTTTTTATTTAAAGGATTCAAATATTTTATGATTTTTTTTAGTTTTATAATACAACAATAAGTGGCATCCCTCATTCTGTTTTTCCTTTTCCCTTTACGTTAGATAATGCAAAATACACTGATTGGTTGGGCACATTCTAAAGTGACACCAAAGATTCTTATAAAAAAAAAAAAAAAGTTTGAAGGAATTATTGTACTAACAAAATTGTAGCATTTTAGAATTCATCTGGAAATCTAATAAATAAAGGGACTAATTTTCCATTTTAACTTTTCCTAAATTCCATTTTTGGTAAATTAAATTTTCTCTTCTCCCATTCTCAGTTCTAATTTTTTTATGACACACATTATCAGATTTGTGTATCCTTCAGTGTCTGCTACAACATGTTGCAAAAGTGGATATTACGCCATCAGTGTTGGTTAACTGACTTTGAAGTTACCCAATGTGTCTGACATTTATAAAATATTTGAAAATAGATCTGCACATAGGTAGCCAAAATTTTTCTAAGAAAATCTATGACCACATTGATTTAAAAAGTAATATAAAACTCTCCTTCTGAATATCTAAATATTTATCTTTAGGGAAAAAAACAAAAAAGTGTGGGTCAGTTTTTTTAAAAAAGAATTTAAAAAAATTTTTTTTAAAGAATATGTTAGTATGCATGTTAACCCTGGTCTTTTGAACAGGAGTAAAGGTTTAGGATTCATTTTAGGGGAATTTCTATGGATATATTGTAGAACTCACCATGAGCTTATTCAATCATTAACTTATTGCATATACTTACATGTGACTTTTAAAGACCTAATTTTGAAGCTAATTTTAAAGGTAGAGAGTCGTATCATACACAAGATACAAAATTAGTGTATGTACTGCTGACCCTGGCTCCACTGCTGACCAAATTATATATCCATTTGCTAAAGTCCAAATGTACAGCTGTATTTAAAATAAACATGATTTTGATAAAACTGAGGTTTTACTTAACTGTATCCAATAACAATGCATGTAATATTCACATATTAGTACAATATTATCAAACAAGAAATATAGCAAATATGCATCTTTTCCATTGCTTACATTTATAAAATGTTTAGCTGTTTCTCATTTGGTTGTTTATGGCTGTACATGTTTATGCAATTAGTATAGCATTACTAACAATATTTTTTATCATTCTCTCTTATTTAACTAGAAGATTGGATAAAGAGATAGATGAAAAGAGGTTAGTCTATCGCAACTTGGTCTCTCAAAAAAAAAAAAAAAGAAAGCGAAAATTTGGAGTTGGCACGATATAAAAAAATCGCATGTTATATGAGTATATATGATAATTAAAATCTATCAGCAAATTCCAACAGGAAAAGCATGAAATTTTCAGGGACACTTCTCGTAAAAAATATTTTGAAAGATGATTAATTAGCTAATTATTTTTGAAAATTACAAGAAAAACCAGATTTCATTTATATTTGTAATTAGCAGAAATTTGGTCCTCCTAGGCAAGATCATTGTTAAAAAAAAAAAAAAAGTTTAAAGCTACATTTAATAAAATATACTTGGCCTAATTTTAAAATACACACCCATACAATGGAGACCAACTTGCTATGACCAGATTTAAAAAAAATATTTAAAAATCAATCAAACTGTTCCCAAGATCTGTCCAAGGACACATGGCACAGTGGATAAAGGTGTTGGTTAGATCCAGTGACAGACCCAAAGAGTGTGAGTTCAATACCCGGTTAAGGCAGTGGAGAACTTTCAGAGGGAAAATTAGCAGGAGATAACTGATAACTGACATCCATCAAACATGGCACGTGGAACTAGAACAGTCTACCCCCAGTGAGCGAAATAAAGGGTTCATTTCGACATTCCAACCAACTGAAGAAGGCCGAAACGTTGTGACAAATATGGTGACAAAGATGAGGACAATAGTCCGACTAATGTAAATACTGTTCCCAAGATATCTAATAGAAATCAATCAGACTGTTTTGGGGTTGTTTTCCCGATCAAGACCAACCTGATCAAAATACCCTACTTTCACAGTGGCCTTCAATCCTACCAGAATTTAAACAGCCTTCAGTGAAAGAATTTTTTTTTTGTTTAACAGAGGTGTGGTGAAGGCAGCCATAGTCGTCTCCAACTTAACTATAAAAGAAATGGTCGAGCCTTACTTTTGAGCTGTTGTCAATAAAACTTCACTACAAGTTTAAACCTTCTGTTTTTCTTTACAATTACCTAATACCCAAAAAAAAAAAAAAAAGAGAGAGAGAGAGAGACAGGAAAAGATCTTGTGACCTCATCTGGTAGTCTCAATTGTATTGCCTTTGCAGGGAGTGAATAAAGCTTCACTACATGCTTAAACCTTTATCTGTTTTTCACCACAAGGGGCATGTTTCAGAAGGCTAATTATATAAAGACATGAAGAATTCTTAAAAACACTTACCAAAGTATGTTCCTCTTGTTTCTGTTGTTCTGCTTGTAAGAGGCCATTGAGTTCAGTACCACTGCTATTGCTGGCACTACTGTCAACATGTTTGAACCGTTCTTTATGCAGTTCCTGCTTCAGTTCCTCCATCTGAGCTTCGTACTCATCCTTTAAGCTTTGCAACTGTTAACAAAGAAACAGAAATTAAATATTGAATTATGACATGGAAATATATACAAACATATTTGAACGAATATATACAAGAAACATGGACCATTTGCAATGTTTTCCTTACCATTTTAAGGGGGTAAAAAAAAAAAAAAAAAAAAAAAACAAGATTTACTTTCTCATGCCTAACATTACATTTTATTCTACTCCAGACTTTGTGGCCAGTGGGTGTGTGGCTCTTGGGGCTCTCTGTGGACCTGGATTCTATATTGTCATATCAATGTAAGAGTGTGTCCTCTTTCCTTTATATGTTTACATATCTCATGTGGTTTTTTCCCACACAAGCATATACTTGGCACATCTGGGTTGACTACATGATTACATGTTAGAGTCAACCACTGACACCTTAGGATTTGCATTTGGTGGCTAAGAGGTCATCACTCATGTCAACCCATCAATGCACCTAGGTTTTCTGCCAGACACCAAGTTTTTTTTTTTTGGGGGGGGGGGTTGTTTAACAGCATATCAACTCCTTTTGAGTCATTTAATTCCAAAATTTAATTTTCTTGGGAGCTTTAAAGTAATAAAAAATATGTTATTCTGCTTTCACAGTTGAATACATGGTAGATGATAATCAGTTTTTGTGCATATATATGTGTGGACAAAATTACTAGATGTTATAGTTTTTTTGAAGCTATATTTTAGAATACAGTTTAATCTCTAAGAAATTTTAGGGCAAAAATGTATGGCTGGTAATTTTTTACTATAAAAATGTACTTTTATACTGTCATAGCCTTTTCACCCCACTTTGAAGATTAACACTTTGCCCATAGTTAGGACTAACAGGTGCTACCACCCCTGGGCAGAGTGAACCTGGGTACAGCAATTAAGAGGTGGTTCTACACTCCTCAAAACTTCCTAATCAGAGGCCTTGCTACCAGATGTAATTTATTATCATATCAAGGATGTGACACTGAGGTGATCCACATATAATACATTTACTTATCCACTTTTTCTACAAATGCAAACCAAGTGACCTACCATCAATACCAAATCTGACAAAAGGTGCATAAAATTAACATTTGTTAAAACAAAAAAAATAAAAATAAACAAACCACCATTTTTACTTGATATTATCAGCCCAAAATGTGACAAAATAACCACACTGATTATTTTTTTAAAACTCTCCTTAGTCAGACTAAGAACTTTTCAGAATGCATTTGTAAGCTAATTTCTCAGTACCATGAAAATAATGTACTTTTTAAATAATTAGAATGATTGTTGCAACTGAGAATCGGAATTTCTACAGTAGTCTATGCCATATTAAAATACGGAAAAATAGAAAAATAACTCTAAAACTTGCAGAAAACATCAAACGGTGTAAGTTTGTGTCCCTTTTACTCTACCTGATGTTTTGATTGTAAAAATTGAATAAATACTGAGGACAGAGTGTACATACATCTTCCATAAAATTTAGTTGTTAAATACAAGTTTATTTTCATTAAATTAGTTTTACTTTAAAATAAAGCATATACATTTACTATTTCTATAATTCCTAAATTTATCTATTAGTAAAAAATAAAATAAGCGGTGATGGTGGTCCACCAAAAGAAAATTGATAGTAAAACTTTGTCCACTGCAAGGAAAGTTGGCTCCCTGTGCCGCACCAGGAAATTTTTCTCGCCAGAGTCAATCCTTCAAATCTACACACCAACCATTCGTCCTTGCATGGAGTATTGCTGCCATATATGGTCTGGAACCTCTTCTGTTTGTCTCAAGGTTCTTGATAAAATCCAGAAACGGATATGCAATGTAACTGGCCCTGATCTGGCATCTCATCTGCAGTCACTCTCAAAGATTCAGTAGATTTTATTGATTCATCTCAGAAAGTTTGTACTGAGCCTTACTGGTTGAAGATAATAAAATTCAGTTTTAGAGGCATTGACATGCAGCCATATCATGTTAAAACACTGGTTCTCATACAATCACTGAAGTTAAGCAACATCAAGCCTGGTCAGTATCTAAATGGGTGACCACTTGGGAATACCAGATGCTGTATGCTTGGATGTTCAGATGATGTAAAGTATGCTCAGATTTGGAAATAAGAAAGCTGAGTTCCAATTCCAGTCAGGTTCATTACATACACCTATGCACAAATACCCTCATGAAAGATAAGAATCCACCTCTTCCCCCCCAGGTATTGATTAATTAGTAGGACTTGTAATACTAAATCATTACCTCAAAAAAATTCTCGCAATTTAAAAATATTTTCTGGCTTTAAATAACCTGCAAAAAGTTGATGAGCTATAAAAAAAATTCAATTCAAACCACTGTCAACTGTCGTCAGAATTATTGTTTTATCATTAGTTATTGCAGCTAATCTTTAATTATACATTATTATTTAATTCAAATTTACCGTGGGTATTTCAATGCATTCCCTGGTTTCAAGGTTCTACTTGGGTTTTTGGAACAATACTAGATAAAAAGGGGCTATGATAATATCAAAATATTAGTACTTTCAAATATATACTTAGAGATAAACATATCTGGAGATGTGGTTATCAGACAAACACTAATTTCAAACATGTGTGCAACACATGTTTGAATCACATCTAATTAAAAAATACAGCTCCATATCTTTTGTTTAATCAGTTTTATTCACTTCTGATAAAAACATTTTAAAATGGTGTCAGGCTTCAATTCATGTAAGAATTTTTTTTTTTTTAATCTCATATCTTCAATTTCTGTTATTTTAAAACATTTCACATCAGAATCTACAAACCAATTGTTATCTTTTATATGAAATATTTGTGATCACACTAAAATGCTGCTACTCCAATTGTAAAATCTTAACATGTGGATTATCCCACTTGACTTTCCTATAAAATATTTTTAAAAAATGTCACTAGAGGATGCTCCTTAAGGCTATAAACAGGAAATGTTATTCTCACTCATTCTCTTTCCTCTTTTACAACTCTGGCTACAAGATGCAGTTGCACATGGAAAAAAAGAGGCGCCCCACTGGGGCATGTCCATATTCAATGTCTTACTTCTCGTTACTTTTTAGAACTCTTTCACACACACGTCTATCTTGTAGGCCTACACAAACTTCACAAACACACATTCTCTACATTATTTACATTATTCGGACTATTATCCTCATCTTTGTCACCATGTTTATTACCTTCTGCAGGTGGTTGGAATGTCGAACTGAACCCTTTATTTTGCTCACTGGGGTAGACTGTCCACATGCTATGTCTAATGGATATCCCCTGTTAATTCCTCTCTGAAAGTTCTCCACTGCCTTAACTCACACTCTTTGGGTCCTGTCACTGGATCTAACTAACACATTTATCCACTGTGCCATGTGTCCTTGAGGACATCTGTTCATGAATTTCTGGGTATTATAAACCTAATGTCTTCAGTAACCATTTTTTACCAGTGCTCATATTGTAATTTTTATTTTGCTGAAGAAGGCCAGAGTGTACAACAGCTGAAACGTTGTGATAAGCATGGCGACAAAGATGAGGACAATAGTCCAAATAATGTAAATAATACCTCATCTCAGAAATATAGACAGATACACATTTTCTAATTTAAACACTTTATGAACCTAGTCTTTAAAGGTTTTCTTCGTTGTTATTGTAATACTTTTGTTAATACATGCATTGTTGTTTGTTTTATATTGTTTTGTGTTACTCATTTATTACTCAAACTCACATTCAAGTCAGCAATAATTGTTATGGGAAAATAATACCAGGAGACATGTTTTCCCCATTTCTGTAACAGAATCTTTATATTACTTGAGGCAAAAAGTACCCATCATCATCAATGTTAGGGAAACCTGAACAACGCCATTGATTTTTTTCCCCTCAACACTTTTTAAAAATTGATAATTTTATTCTATTTTTGTGGGAATAATGACTGATTATAAAAATGCACATTTGATAATGTTTACTCTTCAGAGATAAAACACGTCACAAGCTTCGTGGTGATCACTGATCGATTTGTTTTTTTTACTGTATTTCAGTATACACCATTAACACCCGTCACATGATCAACTAGACACTGAAAATCTATAACTGAGAAAGTTGTAGTATTCCACCCAGTACTACCAAGGCTAAATTTGGTATCATTTGAAAGAGAAATCAGTTTAAACGAATTTAAAACTGAAAATTATAGAACATAAATGGTTTAATAAACAAAAAGAATTAAATCATTTTGAACTGACACATTCCTTTTGCAAAAGGTGAAAAGAATGGCAGATCCCAGGAGTGTTGAAAATAACAAATACCCATTTTGAAAAACTGCTAAGCATGAAACAGTTAAGCATGGATAGGTAACTAAATAAAAAAAAAAAAAAAATTTATTTGTATTAGAAAGCACTTTGAAAAGTATTTAAAAGCTAGCACACATATACGTGAGGAAAGAAACATACAAGTACTTCATAATTGTGTGTGTGTGTGTGTGTCACTTTAAATGTTATTTTTTGTAGATACTCATATTTGAGGAGACATTGTTCGATTATTAAACAGTATATATTCACCTACCATCCTGAAACATCCATTTTAATCTATATATAAGTTATGCTACATTTACAGGGTAAAAGTGCTCAACATCTGAGATAGAGCATATGTACATATAAGCAGTGTGAACAGAAACCAATACCAAATGTTGACAGTGTTTCATATTTGTACACAATCTTCAGGCCATTTAAAAGAATGTATATAACCTGGTGGAATAATGGATAGCAGCTCGGATTGAGGAATCGGAGAGCTGAGTTTGAATTCCATTCAAATCCATTACATTCACTTATGTGTCAATACCCTTGAGAAAGGTATGAATCCTCTTTTTCTCCGCTCAGCTAAGAGTAAATAGCAAGACAGACCAAGTTCTATAGCCTTGGATGGCAACTGGTCTACAGCAGAAAAAAATGGCAACCTACTGTGGGAAAAAATCTGCCTCATCAGTCATGTATCAAAAGATACATGATTGCCTAAGCGTGTATCATGCATGACACATAACTGACTAACTGATGTGCTAATTCTGACGTGCTTGGGAAAGACATGAATCCTCTTCATCCCCCCCACCAGTTATGGGTAAATAGCAAGACAGACCTTGGATGGCAACTGGTCTACTGCAGAAAGAAAATATGGGGGGGGGGGTCTGCCTTGTCAGTCATGTATCAAAAGATACATGATTGCCTAAGTGTGTATCACGCATGGCACATAACTGACATATAACCTGAAGATTGCATTCAAGTATGAAAGACTGTTGACATTCAGTGCTGATACCTGTATCCACACTGCTTGTGTCTGTACTAGTAAATGATTAACTATTATCAACAAAGATGAGAATAGTCCACATGTAAATAATGTAATTAAGTATTATCTAATTTAACTATCTAGTCTGAAAATGTCTTTTCAAAGAAAATCAGTTATCTTGTTTAGACACAACTGGTGCCACATTACTTACAGGTTAAAAAAAACAAACAAACAAACACACACACGCCTATCAGTGATAACTAAGAGTGTAGTTTGGAAGGATATGGGGGTGAGGAAAAAATGTTTGATCTGTTCATCAAAATTTTTATAAGTCCAGACAAGTCACGAATTTAATTATAGCTGTTTTATCTCAAAAGAATATAGGAAGAAACTCGTATAATAAGAGATATTTAAATATTTACCTTCAAAGTTGGGTTCTCTTCAGAGAGATTCAATATTATTTGTCTATTTGGTATTGCTAAGGTCCCTCTGATCAATAAATGATCAATGCTAGTGAAGATATTGGTCCCAGTAATCAAAACTTATAACAACAAAGGCATTGAATATTAGAAATAGAAGCTTTTGATTTCTATAGACAATCTTTGTTTTTGACAGGAATCAAGCATCATTAAATCATAAGTTGACAAAACAAAAAAATAATTCTTTTTCTACTTATAATAAATATTCTCAACAAGAAAAAAAAAAAAAAAACTTATTGTTTCTACCAGTGTGTGTGTGTGTGTGTGTGTGTGTTTGTGTGTGAATAAAGACAAAAGGAAAACTTATCTTAGCTGATGTGTTTTGTCCTCTGAGGGATTTTATCAACGCAGATGCAAGAAATTTATTTTGAAACAAGTATTTATATACAAGAGCAAAAATGTTATTGGCTTTTCAAAATTTTTAAGTTTAGGAATGCTCACGAGCATTCATCAGGTGTACTGAAAAGTCAGAAAATTATGGAAGACATGAAGGGATATAATTCAATGTCTAATAAACAAAAGTGAGTAAGCAACTTTTACAAAATAAAATCCTCACATTTGCCTTGACAAAGTCTCTCAAAGGACAAAACATGTCGGCTAATACAAGTTTTTACTTTTGTCTTTATTCATATTGTCCTTTGACAGGTATACGCTATCTGAAATGTGTGTGTGTGTGTGTGTAAAATTGTGTATTTGGGCAGCCATCCCTCTTTTATACAAGTTTCATTAAAGACGATTGACAAAATACTGCAGTTAAGATTTTAATTAATTTTTCTTGTGTTTGTACAAGCTTCTTTTCTGGACATAAAGTGTGTAAAAATTGTACGAATGTCCCGTATGTCTGAGTGCTTTCAGCTATTAACTGATTTTTACAAAAGAGAAAACACATGAACACAAGAAAAATTAAATGAGAAA
>OZ038518.1:43489703-43499703 GCA_964036315.1 Acanthosepion esculentum
TCATTGGGACACAGTAAAATACTAAAATCATACACTGATGAAAAATATTGAACGTGCGTTTTAATTTACTTGAGTAAATACAAAACAAATCTAGGTGGATTACACGTAAATGATAATATCTGCAGACCAATACATGCACCAGTTTCAAAATAACAGCTGAATCAATAGTACTCATGTCAATACAGAGAAACCTCTCATCTACAGACCCCCAATCAACGGACTTCAGAAGCAACAGACAAAATCTGCAGGCAAAATATTAAAAAAAACCTCAGCAGGAAAAAATTTCCAAATCATCAGTGATGTATTTCGAAATTTGTGGGGTTAGCAGACCGAGTCATATTAGTTCTCTAAGTGACCGCTTGGTGGCGGTAACGGGCCTTTCAATTGTAAACAAAGACAGAAAGTACAATACATTAGCATGTGTGTGAGAAATCTATTACTTTTGTAATTTTGATTAATATATCTATATTAAGTGTATATTTATTTATGCCATATATACATGTTTCTAGTATTTACATTATGATCATAACTTCTGGTAGTTACTAATGGTGGTTTTATAACTCAAAAATAATCCCTTCCCATCTACAGACAATCGGCTTTAACAGACCAAACATCACCACTCATAGTCCCTTGATGAAAGATTCGTCTGTAATAGGCCTGTTAATGAAATTTGAGAAATAAAAAAAGCAACAATATTGAAAATAATATTGATGATATTTATTTATATATATATATATTTGATATACAGACAAACCTCTCATCTACAGACCCCCCCCCTCTCCCCATCAATGGACTTTGGATGCAACAGACAAAATCTGCAGGCAAGATTAAAAAATAAAATCTGGAGGAAAAAACTCCTAAATAGTCAACGATGTATTTCAAAATTTGTGGGCTTAGCGGAACGAGTCATATTAGTTTTCAAAGTGACTGTTTGGTGGCAGTGACAGGCTTTTCAATTGTAAACAAAGACAGAAAGTATGATACATTAGCATGTGTGTGAGAAAATAGCTGCAAGATATCTATTATTTTAGTTATTTTGATTAATATATCTAAATTAAGTGTATATTTATCTATGCTATATGTACATATTTAAGTGTAACTCAAAAATAATCCCTTCCCATCTACAAACAATCGGCTTTATCAAACCACTCCCCCTCCACCCACTAATCTGTTGATGAGAGGTTTCTTTGTATACTGTACTGTTGCATGTACACAACTGTAAAGATGGTGAATCAGTCAATTATGTCTTATTTGTGATACACGCTTAGGTGATCATGTATCTTTCGATACATGATGGACGAGGTAGATTTTCCCCTGCAGTAGGTTGCCATTTCTTTCTGTGGTAGACCAGTTTTCATCCAAGGCTATAGAACCTGGTCTCTCCTTCTACTTTACCCATAGCTGGGGGGAAAAGAAGAGGATTCATACCTTTCCCAAGGATAAATGAATGCAATGGATTTAACTGGAATTCAAACTCGGCTCTCCGATTCCTCAATCCTAGCTGCTATCCATGACTAGATGGTGAATACAATTATGTAATACATGATTCCATACCTCTTGAAATAGAGGATATATAACAGTAAGAGTTGTAGGTGATATGGTAATAAGCCTTGCTTTTAAATTAGTAGTAAAAGTGATTTCAATAACTTAAGATAGGAATTTGTCTGTAAACATGAGTAACAAGAAACTTCATTGAGGCACTGGTTCAAGTTATCAAAAGACATGAAAATAATATAGGTGAATCTTAACCGTTTTTATGGGGTCTACAAGGAATTTTTGGCTGAGCCTATGTGTTTGGATACCCCACAATAAAACTCTGCCTTGCGCCACATCCGACCACGTGGGATGGTTAGTGAATATCATCTTAACCTCTTTAAGTCAAAGGTCAAATGTTACCTTATCCTCCATATTCACATACCTGATACTTCCCACTCTTGCATCACATACCACAGTCAGTGAGCCCCTATCTTTATTTATCTCAAGAGGAAAACTTTGTCACAACCACTGATTTTGATCAAATCATAAAACTTCCCCTTGGGTCAATGTTTGACTCAACATGAAGATGACAAAATAATCGTATTCTCTCTGTTGTCCTTAATACATATAACCTTGTGTAGTGTTGCTGTCAACCAGACATTTAATACTGAAGAAACATTGATGAAACTTTATGATACGATTTAACTTTCTCTTATCACAATTTATCATGAAAAAAAAAAAAAAAATCCCATATATTCTTGATATTTAACTAAATAATACCAGCATCTTTCAATTGGGAGAAGTCAGCTTGCTAGGATTCAAAGACTTGGCTTTTATCTATGCTTGAACATTACTCCGACCCCACCAGCCATTAGTTGAAAAGAGTTAATTAACTGTTTCAACCATGACAGGCAAGTAATTACTTAAAGGTTAAATGATAATCATAATGAAAATATTAGCTTTTTCATTATAAGGAAATGTTTGACATTCATTGACCAAACAGCTAGTGTTACTTTCAGTAGAAATTTATGCAATTTTTCTAATAATTCCAAATTCTACTCTAGCTCTTGAGCTTTGTATTGGGTGAAGATTATTTTTTTAAAATTTAAAGAAACTATTCACAAAGCATGTGTTGTTTCTAAATTTAATATGAAAGGAAAATTATGTGTAACATTTCTGTTATAGAAAGAAAACCTCAAAAGCAAATGTCTATATTGTAAAAAAAAAAAAAAAAAAAAAAAAACTCATTAAATTTGTTAGGGGGTGAAATGGACTCATCTACTGCACTCTATAACAGGTGAGTTATGTTGAATTTTGTATCGGTCAATTAAAGAGGATTGAACTCTACACAATCATGGTCAACAAGTCTCATAAACCATTACCCCATGCTGAGGAACTTAAAGAGATTTCTTTATTTTTTATTTTAAAGACCTTAGAATTAACTTTATAATTTCTTGGTTAGTGAACCATCAAAAAAATCTGTAAATTTCTTAACAGACATTGTTTGTCTATATTTCTGAAATGAGATATTGTAACTATTTACATTATTTACATTGTTCGGACTGTTGTCATATTCATGATGTTTCAGCCACTGTACGCTCCAGTCATCTTCAGGTGACTGGAATTTCAAATAGAACTCTTTATTTCATCCATCGGGGTAAATTGTTCTAGTTTCACATGCCATGCCTCAAGCACACATTGCCCAGTGGATAAAAGCATTGGTTGAAGTAATCTATTGACTTAACCCAAAGAGTTGTGAGTTCAATCTGGCCACAGCAGAGGTGAACAAAAACTTGGAAAGTTAAGTTACTAAAGAGAAATAACTGAAACTGAGATATCCAGAAGAGACATGGCATGTAGAACTAGAACAGTCTACCCAGGTGGGCAAAATAAAGGGTTCAGTTTCAAATTCCAATCACCTGAAGAAGGTCAGTGTACAATGGCCGAAATGTGAATATGACAAAGATGAAGACAAAGTCCAAACAATGTAAATAGACGTATTGTTTGATTCCACTTAAACAATGTTTAAATTAACCAGTTTTTTTTTCTCGATTCAAAACCCACTTTCCCTTCCTTCAGTGGCTTTTTAACTGACCTCTCCAACCCAGAACTTGGGATGAAAGATAAAATTTTCAGATAGCTGAAAAGATCAGAAAAGGAAATAAAAAAAATAGTCATAAGAAATATGGAGGTTTTAATCCAATATATTGACCACTGAAAGAAAATGCAGAATTGGCTGGGGTGTTGATGACATTCACATCTCGAGGACATTAAAACCTGTTGCCATATGAATAAATAGGTGGAGAAACTGAATTTAAAAATGTAATTTTAGAAATATGCCTGAATAAGCAATGAAGCATTTCTTGGGAGTAGGAGGCGGTCATTTCTTTTATAATGAAAACTTGAGATTCATACCTAGCAACAAAGAATAGAAAAAAAAACATACTTCAAGACCATCACTCAATTGAAAGGTTGACATAGCACCCTTGATATTATTTGACTATCAAGAATATAGTTTTTTTTCATCAATATTTCTGCCGTATTAAATGACTAGTTGACAGCAACCCAGCCCAAGGTTATGGGTATTAATGACAATACAGAGAATGCGATTATTTTGACATCCTCTGCTGTTAGATGCTAAGTCATCCAGTAACCCAAGGGGAAATCATATGATTTGATCAAAATCAGTGATTGTGATAAGCAGTTTTTTGTCATGTGATAAATAATGTGACTAAACACTAAACAGGGGGGATTTATTTTTCTAATTCGCAGGACATCAGTTTTAGTTAACAAAGAGAAAAAAAAAAGAGAAAAAAAAAAAAGAAAAAAAAAAGACGACAACAAAGTCCGACAATTATTTTTTAAGACATTTTTTTTGTCTATATTTCTGAGATGAGGTATTATGTACAGTATTTACATTAGTCGGACTATTGTCCTCATCTTTGTCGCCATATTTGTCACAACGTTTCGGCCGCTGTACGCTCCGGCCTTCTTCAGATGGTTGGAATTTCGAACTGAACCCTTTATTTCGATCACTGGGGCAGACTGTTCCAGTTCCATGTGCCATGTTTGATGGATGTCAGTTATCAGTTATCTCCTGCTAATTTTCCCTCTGAAAGTTCTCCATTGCCCTAACCGGGTACTGAACTCACACTCTTTGGGTCTGTCACTGGATCTAACCAATGCCTTTATCCACTGTGCCATGTGACCTTGAGATTTATTGTCCATTTCACAATGTATGACATCATTTGTTTACATTTGAATATGCATTGAGCAGATATGAATGAATGAGAGAAAATCATGTAGAAAAACAGTAAAATCGACCTTGCTAACCGAACGCGTGTCTGTGGCCCAATCAGTTAAGGCACATCAGGCTATGACGGTTCTGTATAGGATACAGGTTCAATTCCTGTTGAAGGACACATTTTCTATGAAAATTTCTCGGACATTCAGGCTGGTAAATGATGTGAATACTGTTTATTATAAACAGAGCATTTACTTAAATATTTGTATCTATAAAAAGAACATATAAACATAAGAAAAAAAATATCTTAAAAATAATTGTCGGACTTTGTTCATTTCATTATATATATATATATATATATATATATATATATATATAGCATGACAATATTACACGGCACACTTAAGAGGACCCTGAGGCATGTTGGTTGAGAATCACTGGGCTAGAGGCCCAAACACCTACTGATAAATTTTGTTTTCATTTAAAATTAAAAATTCAGAGTCCACTCCTTCATCCACATCAATGTAAATAGCACTTTAATCTGATGAAGTCCTTCAAGGACAAAACACATCACATGAGAAATGTTTTTCGCTAAAACTTAATTCAAATACATAAATTTGGACATTTTGAAGAGCATGTCTTATAAGCATTGACAAAGAATGTAAAGAAAAAAAAATGAAATTACTAAAAAAAAGAAAAAATTATCATGTCGCTTAACTGTGGTCATTGTATGGGAACTGGTGTTTCAATGTGATATAGCCATAAGTCTTCACAAAATACATGACCCACTTTGTGAATGCAATTCAAGACTATGCCATACTGGTCTGAACTTTGGCTCCAAACATCCTAAAGTGAATGAGGGTGATTTGAATCCTGTGGACATGGAATTATGCCAATGATAGATTGTCTTTCTATAACATTGTGGGTTAGGGTTAGTAAGATTAAGGATAAGAAAGAAAAAAAAGATCTTACTTAAACTAATAAACAGTCACACATGTCGGAAATATATATGAAATATGATATATTTGACAATGTCAGTTGACTGTCACAAGCCCTCCATAGGAAAAGAAAAAAGGTGCAAAAACCAGAATGTGGTGAAGTCTTCATGAACGAAAGAATGAATGAACGAACGAACGAACGAAAGAACGAACGAACGAAAGAACGAACGAACGAACAAACAAACAAAAGAACGAACGGATGAACGAACGAACGAACGAACGAAAGAACAAACGAAAGAAAGAAAGAACAAACGAACGAACGAGTTCCTCCCTCCAAGATTCTTTAGTGAGATTTTAGTCTTGATAGTGAGCAAATGGCCTATAAAACAAAAACATTAAAAAAAAGAAGCAAAGCAGCAGCTGGAGTAGAGAAATTCTCTCACTCACTGTGCCCTTTCCATCGTTAATGAGTGGTCAGCAACATTTCCCTGCTGGAGACAATAGAATTAGTCTGGTACAGACCCTATACATTGTGCCATTTATAATTACAAGCAAACCTTCTGCCTGGTGAAAAGATGATTTGATTTTCAGAAATCAAGATGATGCTACTTTGGGGTATTGGTCTAAAGAGAGTGGCATGGTCCACTGACAAAATTTGCCAAACACCAATTCGAGCCACATATGATGCAGTGGCAATGTTATCTTTCTTTTCTTTTTATGGGCCATGTCCTTTCAGGACGCAGACGATCATGACTCTCCACCTCCCTTTATCCTTTGCAGCTCTCAACAAGTTCCTTCCCTCTGCTTCCTCCCCCATACCACGTTCTGTCATCCACTTGCTAAAGCCTGCCAGGTATGGCACGCGTTGTTTTCCCTTGTCTCTCTTTCCCTCTATTTGACCCGTGAGTATCAGAATCTCCAGGCCCTCCTTCCTTGTTATTTGTCCCAGAAACTTCAGCTGCCTCTTCCTGCTGACAATGAACTTTTCTTTCTCTCTTACTTCCTCTAAGAATTGATGTCTACTATATCCCTGCTAAAATAAAACAAGAAAGAGAGAGTGAGAGTGAAAGGAGAGAGAGTGAGAGAGTGAAAAGAAAGAGAGAGTGAAAAGAAAGAGAGAGTGAGAGAGTGAAAAGAAAGAGAGAGTGAGAGAGTGAAAAGAAAGAGAGAGTGAGAGAGTGAAAAGAAAGAGAGAGTGAGAGAGTGAAAAGAAAGAGAGAGTGAAAAGAGAGAGAGAGAGAGTGAAAAGAGAGAGAGAGAGAGTGAAAAGAGAGAGAGAGAGAGTGAAAAGAGAGAGAGAGAGTGAAAAGAGAGAGAGAGAGTGAAAAGAGAGAGAGAGAGTGAAAAGAGAGAGAGAGAGTGAAAAGAGAGAGAGAGAGTGAAAAGAGAGAGAGAGAGAGTGAAAAGAGAGAGAGAGAGTGAAAAGAAAGAGAGAGAGTGAAAAGAAAGAGAGAGAGTGAAAAGAAAGAGAGAGAGTGAAAAGAAAGAGAGAGAGTGAAAAGAAAGAGAGAGAAAAAAACAGAAAAAAAGAGAGTGAGTTTGTGCCTGTGTCATTGGTTCAATCTGTGGTTGCAGCATTGGGGTCCCGACTGAGGAATAGCAGATGGTCAACTATAATGAATAGATAACACAAAGCCAACTTACAGTTCAAACTTGGTTCCCTGTAACCTTTTGCCTTTTATGAAGTTAAATTCACCATTGAAAATAAGGAGATTTTAAACTTCAGATATAATTAAAGAGATGTAACAGAGCAGTTGATGGTAATCCCAAAAGAGGAATTTTCAGAATGTTTTGAAAAGTGAAAGGGAAACTGCAATAAATGAGTAATTCCAAAGGGAGCATTTTGGAAGAGATCTGTGCCATTGCTCTACGTAAGTTCCTTTGTTGTTAATATTAAGTGTCTGGGTCATTTCTAGAAGACATTGCATATAATACACATCTACATGTTTATTTATTGTTTTTTTTAAAAAGGTGGTGAAAGGCCATAATTTCATAGGGGAAAAAAGTTATTTTTCTACATAATGAACATCTGGTGACATTGCTAGATTGTCATCAGACAACCTGGGTTACAGATATTTCATTTCAAAACTCTTAACAATACTGATAATTATCTGAAAACACATTGACCAGATTTGTAATGAGACAAGGACTTGAAATCCAAACACTAGGCTTTTAGAATTTCAAATCCAAAGAAACTAAGGTTTTAGGGCTTGAAATCCAAATGCTAGTTTTAGGGTTTAATAGACGCTTCAAATACTTTTTTTTTTTTTTTTTAAACTTACAAATCTGAAATAATAAAAATTAAATGAACTTAAATGCAGGTACAATATCATAATAGATAGCAGCTCAGATTGAGGAATCAGAGAGCCAAGTTTGAATTCCAGTTGAGTTTATTACATTCACTCATGTGCAAATACCCTTGGGAAAGGTATAAATCTTCCTTCTCTCCCCAGCTATGGGTAAATAGCAAGACATTTTCGGTTCTATAGCCTCAGGTGGCAACTGGTCTTGGAGAAGGACAAATCTGAATTCAAAACCTCCCACTGTGGGTAAATAGTAGGATAGACTGGGCTCTTCAGCTATGAATGACAACCAGTCTAGGAGAAAGACAACTCTGGATCCCAAAAAACACATGTAACCCTGGTGAAGCACATACTATGCAGCTAATGAAAGTTTCGTGAAGTTTACAATGACTATGATCCCAACTGCCATTGGTTATATAACTTAAAATTGGGAATAAAGTGTATCCATTTGGTTATTATATTTTCAACTACAGGACTAAATCGAACTGAAAATGTGTTTTGGTATTATGAGAGTCAGCTGATGCACAAATATTGAGCATTTCTTTCTTTGTAATTTATATTCCTTACTTACAAAAATAATTAGGGCTGTTTTAGGCCATGTGTCAACAACCTGTGGCACGCCAAGCATTTTCCAATGGCATGCAGCCGCAAATGACACCACAGAGTCCAAACCAGTAACTACTACAATGCGAAGATATTTAACCGCTTCAATTTTAATATATACTAAAATATATATACTATATATTACTATATAGTATAATATTACTATATAAAATATAACAGGTATATTGACTTTGACTTATATAAAAATATGTATGCTGTTGGCACACTGAATGATTTTAAAACCCTAAGTCACAAAAGGTTGCTGACCCGTTTTCAGCAATAAAGAATTTTTTTTTTTTTTTAATCATTTCACCCCTAAGCAAGGCAATAAAGACACTAAGACACAATGAGGTTACTGAACATGAAATAACATAAGGAAAAAGAAAACATTATTAAGGTGAGAGAACAATAAAAGAATATGAATTAAGAAGACAAAAGATAATTGACACTGCATTCAAATTTTTGAAGATCAAACTTGACTGGAAAGCTGGAAAGCAAGAAACCAAAGTAATTTTCATGATTATAAATGTTAATTTTCAAGAGTTACACCCAAGGGGCTAAACAGCCATTTTAGATAGAGGACACACGTGGAGAACAAAGTAGTCCAAATAAAGCATTCTATTTCCATCACGTGTCAGAGTTCCTTTAATATGAATTGACAATATTTTGAAAACTTAATTAAAAAAAAAATGTTTTTTCTTTTTATTTCTTATCATAAAATACCAGAAACATTTTCTATCTAAATATACTGCAGTTATTGCCAAAAATGTCTATTTGTTATTGTGAAGCACACCTAGTCTATAGATAATAGACTCTCCCATCTAATATAAGTAGGAGTCAGTGAGGGTCGACGGGAGTCGAATACGAAAGTAGTCAGCTACCACAACTAGATTACTCTGCATAATACTTATTATAACAAGTTCCTAATGTTTTTGTACGTTGAACCTATTTAGGACCGAATTTAGTCCAAATACAGTTTCCACTGAGGAAATAACTCTACAACAACTTTGGCGGCAAGGATTTGCACTCATACGGAGGAAGAAAACATTTGTTCGCTGCAACACTATTGCAAAGAAAAAATACAAAAAAAATTATCTCTATTTACATTTTGAATTATATCTAAAGTCAAGTTATTTTATTAATACACTTGATATGATGTTCTTAAAACAGTTGTTAGAGATCATAGACTCAACATCAAGTTCAAAGTCCCTACTTGATCTTTGCTTATTTCAAAAGATAACTTTGTGTATTCAAGGAGCTCATTAAGTAGAAATACATTTAACAAACATCCTTTCCATTAAATAACTTTAAAAGATAAAATGGAATATATGTCAGATATAATTTAAAATATATCTGTATAAGAAAAATATGAAAGGAAAACTCATTTTAGTGGGTGCATTTTGTCCTCTGATGGACTTTATCAAGGCAAATATAAG
>OZ038518.1:43504703-43509703 GCA_964036315.1 Acanthosepion esculentum
CGTCAATCGACATCTCCAGTTGCCTTGATCTATCCACTTCCCTTCTCCACATCCTTTCACCTTTCATTCCTATCTGCTCTCGCTCCAAATCTTCAGTAAACCCCTTGCCTTGAGCGATCCACTATCTTTCTCCACATCCTCTCCTTTACCACTCCTATCTGCTCTTCCTCCAAACCTTCTGTAACCCCTTGCGTGCTAGTGGCTTCCAGCCTTGCTTGGAGTGATAAGCTTAAAAAAAAAAAAAAGTCAGACTGGAGACATTTACAAATCTATCTGATCCTCTCAGTTAATACACTCAAAAGATATCATTCACAGCAAAAAGGAAAAATGTTTTTCTGTTTGAAATTCATTTAAAACCTGAATTATTGACATGTACCATATAGGTTATTCATTGAGTCACTGAAAAAGGGAAATATTTATGAATAATAATGCATTGAAAAAATGCCTGAAAACTCTTAATGTATTCTAGTCTGTTCTCACCCAATACAAGCTGGCTGGAGCCTGATACAATCACAGTACTGTTCCTTATTCACTTCTGATGTTACTCTTTAAGATCACAGGTGTATTACAATATGCACAGGAAACATGTTTTGAATTTTCTTTAATGAAAATATTATCAAGATATAAAGATTAAGGTAAAATTCAGTAAAATATATATCGGATAAAATAACTTTTGAAAACAATCAAATTTAGGCAACATTTTAGAGTGTTATATGAAAAGGATCCCCAGCTATGGATTAAACAGTTTAGGCATGCTGGACTCTCTAGTTTTAAATGGCATTCAGTCTAGAAAAAAATATGAAGAAAGCAACAAGAAAACACATGACTATCTTTCCCAAGAAGTCACAGCAATTCAGAGATATTTTTTTAATCATTTCACTCCAGCAAGGTAATAAAGCCACTAAGACAAAAGGGGTTAATAAGTCTGAAAAAACATAAGAAAAAAAAGGAGTGAGAACAATAAAAACAGGAATTAAGACAGAAGATAATGATTGATATTTTTGAATATCAAAGTTGACTGAAAATCAAGGTCAGAACAGAGTTGCACAAGAAAAAAAGAGCAAGAGAAGAAATTGTTAGCATAGAACTTAGTTACATCTAGCAATTTCAACTGTAAATTCACGAGACCTAGCTGCCAATCTAGTACTGTGCTTAAATTTGTAAAGTCTAAGTACTATAAATGATGGTTAATTCAAACTAATTTGAGCATTTTCATTCCCCCACCCCCATTAAGAGTTTATGTTTGGAATAATGAATCTTGATTTGACATAGTGTAATTCCTCTTTTGTATATATTACATGCTGTGCCACTCCTTGTAAGTTCTTAGAACTGTCTTCCCCGACATTGTCTTTCTGAATGGAATATGAAAGCTTGTCACCACAGAGCTTTGTGGGTAGACATATTGAATGAGAATTCTCAGAACTTACAATGAGATACAAGACAAGACATGACTGTATGCATTCATAAGATTTTTTTTTTTAAATCTCTTTAGATTGTGTTCAACTTGGTTCTAACATACTGATTATTTTTATTTATTTATTTATTTTTTTGCAGAAGTCAGCTATAGGGAGGATTAACAGTATTTTCTAATTCCAACCAGGGAGGGAATATAATTATTCAAGAGATTTGCCCAAATACTCTCAACTTGTATCTCCATCAACCACTGTATATTTAACAAGTCCCCCACGAGGAATGTATCTGGCACAAGGCCGAGTTTAACGCAAGTTTCTCCGAGCCTGTAGGCTCAGCCAAAAATATTCCCTTAGAACCCACATAAGCGGGTTTGGGATCTGTCTACCTCCCCAGATGAAACTTTGCTCTTCAGCAAAGCCTCGTCCGGGTTCCTCTCTGCCAAAGCAAAGAGTTCGACAGAAGTCGCACAGTCAGAGACTGCGTGTCGACTGTCCATCAATCATTGTGATAAACCAGTGATGACATTTTTTTCAAATTAACTGTAAAATGGGACAGAGCACAAGGAAAAATGGTTCCATGTCTTTCCCAAGAATATTGATTTAAAATGAATATAGTTACATTTTTTCAATATTAACAAACAAAATGGATGCTTATACTTACAATTAGAAAGAGACACTTGAAATCTCTCAGACACATGAGGAAAGAACACTTGGAAAGTCTGACACTCACAGGTCATATTGAAGGCAAGAGAGACATAAGAAAACAGCAATTAACCTACTTAATGAGCTGGTGTAAATTGATGGCAGAACAAGAGAGAGGAGGGGGAAGTTTTTAAAAAAAAAACCTTACTAAGAGCATTAAAGGCAAGGAAGTTGTGGTGGACCATGATTGCCCACATCCTGAGTGGTTGTATACAGCTGACAGTTTATATATTTCTGAACAAGTTTGACACCATGCATGATATCAACATGAAAGTTTCAATCTGACAAGGCTATTTAGAAACGTCAAGTTTTTAGGTTAATGTCTTGATTTTGTCATGATATTCGGTAAAACCACCCTCAGCACAGCCTATTCTATGGTCAATTTCCTCATCTTCTATACTAAATTTATTAAAACCGATCTATACACTAAGGTACTTGGAATGTTTAGTATTTACTAATTCTACATTCTGAATATTTATGATGGATTCAGTCCATATGCTATCATTGATTCTATTTTAATTCCAGACCATAGTTTCTTTGTTAAAGGTTAATCAGCATCATAGAATGTAACGATTAAAATTATGCATATAGTAAGATCTAAGATATGTCTGAATGTGCTTGTAGTGTAATGGTTATTAGTGCTGAAAGTGAAATTAGTAAGTTCAAATTCTGATTAAGTCTGTCCATTTCACACTAATGTCCTTGGAAAAAAAAACAACTGATGAATCCATTTTCTTCCGGATATGAATTAAATAGCAGGGCAGATTAGGCTGTCTTGCTTTGAGTGGCAGCCAGTCTCCAAGAAGGAAAAACTGATTTCAAAACCACCCCGAAGAGTGATGGGCACCTCCAGGATATCTTGCTTTAGATATATCTACTACTGTCATGGCTGCAGTATATATAATGCCCTTATGATCCTAATAGGTTACACAACTTATCATCAAGTTATGATTATTTTCTTTATTTATTAAGATAGAATTGTCATTTAAAATAAAGAACACTCACGATGAGAATCTCTTATTATAATACCTTATATAATATGTTTAAAGTGCTAATTATCATATTTCTGATGCAATTGTCCTCACTATCAATTAAGAAGGGAATGTCTTTTATAAAAAAATATCAAACTTGGGTATGTATGTATGTATGTATATATATATATATATATATATATATATATATATATTTCACTAATAATACCTTTCTAGCTTCAATTGTATTTTCTTTCTTTTTCTCATTGAAATCAAACATCACTGATATATCTTTTTCTTCTTTCCTCACAATCAAAATGGAACAGTTCATTATTTATAATGTATTGGCAGGGCATTTCTTTCTTTCCTTCTTTTTCTCACTAAAATGAAGTAGCCTCTCTGATATGTCTTTTCCATCTTTCCACGCAATGGAATAATCCATTATTTATGAGGTATTGACAGGGCATAATGGTTGTGCCATGTATGGGAGGAACAAACAGAATTATAATAAGATATTCCCATTTATATTTGTTGAGGACAAATTCACCCCTGAACTGCAAGTGAACTTTTTGAAATTAAAATTCTTCTTTCTTTCTTTTAATCTTATCTTCACGAATTTGCTACAGACTGTGGGAACCTAGACTCTGTTGAGTGTCCAAGTAAGAAACAGAAATTGAGAAGGACATTGAGATTAAAAGAGAAAGAAAGAGGGGGAGGGAGATAGATAAAAAAAAGGAAGGGGTAATATTAAATAAAGGCAGTTGTTTGTAGTGAGGGGTTAAATCATGTTTTGTGACTTAATCTGTTGAGGACATTTTTTAAGAGAGACTATATCACTTTTCTCATAACTATCTGGGAATGGTCAGGTGTTGAAAAGTACAGGATGTATCATTAAAAAAATTATTAGTCAATCCATAGTAATTTACATTTGTCCTGCAAATATTATATTAATTTTTAAAATGAAATATACGCAAACTAAATCGAACTTACAGGACAGAGGTAGCATTATATGATGATGATGATGATGATTATTATTATCATTAATATCCATATATCCACTTATGTGATATCACTTGATTATTTCTTTGTTTATTATCACTTCTCACTTGTGGAAATCTCTTCCGACTTCTTGCTTTCCAGTCAACTTTGATCTTCAAAAGTTGAAGTGTAATGTCAACCGTTATTTTCTGTTTGCCTAATTCTTCTTTTATTGTTCTCTCTCCTTGATAGCATTTTTTCCTCATATTCTCTAACACTCAGTAATATCTTAGTGGCTTTATAACCTTACTTGGGATGAAATGATTAAAAAAAAAAAAAGGTAGGTTATGCTAATGACGGAATAAACTCAAAGAAAATCAATATCATCAATGATCTAACTTTAAGTGAAAATAGATATTAATAAATAAAAAAAAATAAAAATACAAAAAAATGACGTAGGTAAGTAAATTTTATCAGCAAGATTATTTCACGTGTATTTACCTGCTCTTAGCAAAGTACAAAGTTCGAATTAAGATACCATAAATTGAAACAACCAAGGACAAAGAAAGAGAGTTTTTATCTTTAGTTCAGGACAGTCACAGGATATTACCTTGTGCACACAAGCAGAATATTGATCCGAAGCCATCAGCACACAGAAAGGAATTGATACAAAGTTAAAAAAGATTCGTCATCACATGGTCTGATGTAAACATTGAAAAGACAAAGCAGATTCGGATTTAAAGATATGTACTAACTGCTGTTCCCTTTTTTTTATAGCTTCTTTACCTTAACCCAAACAATAAATTCTCTCGTCTGTACTTCAAAGTATAAAGACAGTCACATGTAATGAACATTAAATTAAGCAATGATTTGTATGATTTAATTAAAATAAGCTAATTGGTCTCACATTTACAGTTTTACATGCAATTACCTTTGC
>OZ038518.1:43519703-43567203 GCA_964036315.1 Acanthosepion esculentum
AACACCTTACATAACACATAGCTTATGGTTAAAAATTTGCCAATAGAAATTGCTATGTAAGGTATTTATACTTTATTTGATAAATAAAAAAAAAAAATTATTTAACTATATACTGATATTTGTCCATGGCACTTTGTTTTATATATATATATATATATATATATATATTTTTTTTTAAGCGTATCACCCCAAGCAAGGCTGGTGGCCACTATCACGCATGGGGTTACAGAAGGGTTGGAGGAAGAGCAGATAGGAGTGGTAAAGGAAGGGATGTGGAGAAAGAGAAGGACAGAGGGTCGATCAAGGCAAGGGGGTTACAGAAGATTTAGAGCGAGAGCAGATAGGAATGAAAGATGAAAGGAAGTGGAGAAGGGAAGTGGATAGATCAAGGCAACTGGAGATGACGATTGACGCTACACTTAAACCGTTGGAGATTGTATTTGTCAGGGAAACAGTAATAGGGAAGGGAGTTCCATAGGCGACATGTGCGAGACATGAAGCTATTGGAGTAGAAGAGACGTCTACATCTAACAGTTTCAACGGTGAAGGGGTGGGAACGGGATGCCAGCCTCGTAGGACGTTTAAATTCATGAGGCCTAGGGACAAGCGAAAGCAACTCCTCGGAGCAATTACCGTGGAAGTACTTGTAGAAAAGGCAGAGCGTCTGTGAGAGAGCGACTGCAGACGAGATGACAGATCAGGGCCAATCACATTGCATATCCGTCTCTGGATCTTATCAAGAACCCTGAGGCAACACGCAGGGGCCCCAGACCATAAATGGCAGCAATACTCCATGCAAGGGCGAATGGTAGATTTATAGACTTGGAGGATCGATTCCGGGGAGAAGAATTTCCTGGCTCGGCACAGGGAACCAACTTTTCTTGCGGTGGATGATGCAACTGATTCGATGTATTTGTTCCATCTCAGATCAGCGGACAGCGTGAGACTGAGCAGCCGCAGAGAGGAGCTCTCGAGAAGTTGGTCCTCAGACATTCTAATGGGATGCAGGGATGGGTCCTTGTGGTGGTTAATGGAGAGCAGTTTTGTTTTAGAGGCGTTAAAGTTGACCATCCATTTCTCTCCCCAGTCCACAAACGATTGGAGGTCCTTTTCAATTTGAGCTGCCAGGTTAATTTTGTCCGCCTCACTAGATTTGTGTTTGAGGCAGGAGTAAATAGTAGTGTCGACAGCATAGATACCGACTTGGGAGTCTATGGCGTCAGGAAGGTCGTTTATAAATATGAGGAACAGAGTAGGGCCAAGGATGGAGCCTTAAGGAACACCAGCGTTAGTGGGATAGGAGTTGGAGATGAATCCACTGAGAACAACCTTCAAATCCCGGTTTGACAGAAACGATTGAATTAGGTCAAACAATCGATCTGTGATACCATAACCCTGGAGCTTGCGAAGGAGGCCGGCATGCCAAACCCTATCGAATGCTTTGGAGATGTCAAGGGCCACTTCGCCGTTATTATGGATAGCTTGGTAGACAAATTCAGTGATGGCCGTAAGCACATCGGCAGTAGATCGGGCATATATCTCCATCCATCAGACCAATAAACAGCTTTTCAAAACCAAGGTTAAAAGAACGGTAATAACACAGGTTTTTTTTTGTTTTAAGTAGCTCCAGTTTTATATAATTAGATTTCTTCTTTTTTTTTTTTTAAATCATTTAATATGAGTAGATAAATTCAACTATCACTTGGTTCACACTCCATTCTTCCTTTTTAACAGCAGAGGTTTATCCCTTGTTTCCTGTTTAGGATTAGGTTTCCAGTTACTTTTAAAATCTTTTCATTCCCTTTCACTCCTAGTAACTCCTTGTGTATTAGTGGCATTATCACCTTGCTTGTGGTAAAATGATTTAAAAAAAAAAAAAAAAAAAAAGATTTCACCCCAAGCAAGACGAGGCTTTCACTAAGACGCAAAGATTCTTATTAGGTAAGTATTTTTAAGGATAATGTATTCAGTTACAGGTGTTCAGATTTGCTTCCTTCATCAATAAATTAAAAAATAATGCATATTGTACAATAAACAGTTTCCTCTAAAGACAGTGAACTGGTTTGAAAGTTGAGTAAATACAAAGATTTGAAAAGCTAATATAAAGGAAACAGCTGGTATTATCGTATATTTCCCATACTAGTTGATGGGGCAGGGATAGGGGGATGTCCTCATACACATTTCACGACAGAATGCATAAATTAGAATGAAAGAAATATATTGTGAAAGCTTTAAAACTGCATATGTGTTTAGCTCGTGCGTGTATATAAGTTATAAAGATAATTTATTTATATTGTTCGAACTGTTGTCCTCATCTTTATTGCCATATACATGATGTTTTGACCGCTATGTGCTCCAACTTTCTTCAGATGACATTTTTTGGAATTTTGAACCAAACCCTTTATTTAGTACATGGAGGTGGAATTAGAACAATCTACTCCTGTGGACTAAAAGGGTTTGGTTGAAAATTCCCAGAATTATTACCTCAAGAACAACAACTACCGAAATGTGAATATGTTGATAAAGATAAGGACAACTATATAAATAGTGTAAATAGTTAAAATACCGCATCTCAAATATATAGACAGATGCAGAAGAAAGGATCTGTGCCTGCAAAATTCTAAGTCAGAAGATAAGTCATTTATCTACTCACCATATAAGAAAATATATGTGGACTAGCAGAATCACCCAACTTAGTTTAAATTCAATCTGAGAGTTTGCACTCACTTTATACTAATACTCTTTAGAAAGGCATGAATCCATCTCTCCTCCTCACATAGATATACACCAAAGAGCAGAACAGATTGGAACAATCTCCGGCAATATATCTAAAAGGAGAACTATGAATTAAGTACAATCTTTCCCCCAGACATCATGGTAACATACTTTACAGATGATTTGCCTTAAACAAACAAGGTTCCATTTTTCCTTTTAAAAAAGGGGAAAATAGAACCTTGATGAGCTGTTCACTCTTTGTGACCGAGCTGTCTAAGGAATGAGAGATCAAATGGTAATTTCTCCAACAAAAGGGGACAAAGATTTGAACCCTTTTGGAGGGTACAAATTCTTTAAGATTTCTCAAATGCACAGGCTAATAGATTTAATATACAGTTTAAAATAAAAATTGAGTGTATTTCAAATATTGCTATCCACCATTATATATATATATAATTTTAGTGCAATTCACGCGCATATAGATGAACATCTGACAAACAAACAAAATAATATTAACATAAGACAAATTTTAGTAAATAACATCAAAATTTCATAAAGAACACTGTGCAAAGAAAAACTCCAAACTCTGGAGACTGTTGCAATAAAAGATAAGCAGCCAACATTAAATAAGGTGTTTTTCTTTATAGGAGACTATATATTGAAGTGTGTTTTTATATATATCATATAAAAAAAGATTACTTCACTTTAAAATATCAATTTTTTTCCCCCCGACTTTGAAGTTTCTTGGTAAAATTTCTGTTCTTCTTTGGGGTAAAAATTGATATTTAAAAGTAATCTTTTTTTATATAATATTAATGCTCTACTTTTTATATTATTTTAATATGGAGCACTATATATAAATACAGTGTAACCCGGATATAAGAGACCCTGATATAAGAGAAACCCGGAGATATTTTCTCTGGTTCCAAATTAGAGCCTGTGTTAATGTATATATAATAGACCAAACCCGGATATAAGAGACTTCTCCAGTCCCAACAACTCTCTTATATCCGGGTTACACTGTATATATATTTAGCAGAATGGATACAAGTTTGTAACCCTGGGTTTCATGCTTATGCGATCCTCAGATATTGAGACCTTTCCAATAAGCACTGTGCATATATAAAATATATATAGAAATTAAATATATATATATACACACATATATGATTAACAGAAATATAAGATTTCTCACTTAGCTGATTGATGTTATATTCAGCATGGCAACTCCAGAGTTTTGTGGATTAACCTTTTTTGTAATTGTTCAGTCCGCTCATAAAGAGGTTACAGGAATTAACATTATCATAGAGGACACTTATTTGAAATAGAAGCCCCATTTTTATTTATTAAATAAAGTGTATCATGGCTAGTGGCTTATCCTGCACATTGGAGAAATGTCAGTAAAGAATACGTTCTCTCTGACAGGGAACAAAACCTGCATCTCACTTTTGAGAAGAAGCCACTATTTGACCCAGCATGCTTTCTCCCTGTCAGAGGACACATTTTCTTTACTTATATTTCTGGAATATAAAAGGCAAATAAACATAATATACTGTGTTTTGTAATAAATACAAATGGGACATCTATTTTAAATGTGTCCACTATAATAACATTTGAAGTAATAAAAATACTGGATCCAAAATAAATTCATTAATTCTATAGAAATATATACAGTGCTGTACAAAAGTAAGTGAACCCTAAGATAATATTAAAAAAAATTATCTTTTTATTTCCCAGAAAATCAACAAATTTTAAAGTATATATTCATTTAGAAAACCCTTTATCAAACAAATTACAACCACATTCAAAAATGTTATTAAGATGGAATAAAAATATTAATTAAAAATTAATATATACAAAAGTTAGCCCAAATATTTACACTGTATTCTTGTTTCACATGATTACTAGTGGAAATAATATTTTGTGCACGTGCAAAAATCAAAATGATATGTGTTCATTTCTTTTGTAATCTGTGTACTCATTATGTATGCCAAAGGGTGCAGTTAGAGACTAAATTTAAAAACAAAAAATGTACCAAGATCAGAAGAATTTCCATAAGCTCTAAAAAAAAAAAAAAAGATAAAAAAAGAAAGAGATATATATATATATATATATATATATATATATATATAGCTAGCTAGCTATGGCATAATGAGAAGCCACATATACTTTTTAAAAATTCAAACAGTTGCATAGTTGCGACGGACGCTACGTGTAAACAAACTCCCAAATACAGTTATTCAATTAATTTCTGAGGAAGGACCGAGGCTGTCTGAAATATCAAATATATAAAAACATAAATAAATACTTTCACAAAAAAACACCCAATTTTTTTCTTTTAATTTGCAACTTTTCAGTTGTTTTATCTATATATATATATATATCACATAGTAGGAAATTATAATGATGGAGAAGGCTACAAAAAGCTATCAAAATGATTTGGAGTGCACGTCTACACTGTGTGACAAATTGTTTATAAATGGAAGGCCTTTGGTAAGTAGACATTTAGTTTAGCAAGACCAGGCAAGTCATGCTGTAACTTCTGAAGTTCTCTAAGACTGCTTGGCCAATGTCAGAATCAATGTCCATGATACTGTCCAATAAAACGATGCCACTCTTCATGGCAGAATGCCTAGTAAAAGTCACTACATATGACAAAGCACAAACAAGCTTGGTTCAACTATGCCAAAGCACATTAATAAGATAGAAATATTCTGGTAAATGATTTAACAGTCAGATGAAAACAAACTAGAGTTTTTGGGGCGGAACGATAGGCGGTATATCTGGCGAGCTCCTAATACGGCTTTTGAAGAGAAGAATTTGACGTTAACAGTTAAAAATGGTGGTAACAGCATTATATAATATAAAATGACAACATTATGATTTAGGGGAGCATTGCTACAACTGGAACAGGCAAAAGAGTCAGTATTGATGGCACAAGGGACTCTGCAAGATACCAAGCAATTTTGAACAAAAGTGTCATGTCCTCAGTTCAAAATTTGGGTTTAGTTTGGGGCTGGGTCTTCCAACAGGACAATGAGCCAAGGCATCAAAACAAATTCACAAAAGAATGGGTTTGAAAAAAGAAATTTCAAATCTAAGAATGGCCTTGTCAAAGTCCTGATCTAAACCCAATTGAAAATTTGTGGTTCAAGTTAAAGGCAATACATGCAAGAAACCCAGGTAATATCGAGCAATTGTGCGAGTTTTGCCAAGAAGAACAGTCAAAAATCGAAGCTCACTATTGCCAGAAACTTTACAGAAAATTACAAACAAAGAAAAAAACTGGTTGACATTGTGACCTCAGAAGGAGTCACCAAATATTAAATGAAAAAGTTCACTTACTTTTGCAAATCTTAATTTTTAATTAATATTTGTATTAATATTTTTTATTCCAGCTTGATAAAATTTTTTGAAAGTGGTTGTAATTTGTTTAATAAAAGGTTTTTCTTAATGAATATATAGTTTAATTAAGATTTGTTAATTTTCAGGAAAAAAGAGGTTCATTTACTTTTGCACAATACCATATATATATATATATATATATATATATAAAATACACACACAACTTTGACACAATCATCCAGCTGTTTCAAAGGCTCTTGTACCAATCATAGATGGATGTTGATTTGGTAGTCATTTTCTTAAATGTCATTGCAGAATTCACAAAATTGGTTTAACTTAATTCAGTCCCATTAGAAAAAGCCTTCTCAACAACATTTATTGAAAACTTGCCTCACAACTACATACCAAATGGTCACTGTCAATGGAAAACTTGATTATTGACACACTGCAAAACATACAATGTTGTGGTAATAAACTTTAATAATCTCAAACCAATAAAGTAATTTGCATTTTTTTTTTTTAAATCATTTCGTCCCAAGAAAAGTGGTAATGCGACTAAAATGCAGGGGGTTAGTGAGAGTGAACGTTAAATAGAATGAGAAGACTGAGAATGGGCAAAATTGAGGAAAGGACAAAAAAGGAACAGGGTTCAAGACAGACATTGCATTTAAATTTTTGAAAATTGTAGTTGTCAGGAAAGCAAGAAATTAGTAGGGTGTTCCACAGATGGGAAGTGTGAGAAAAGAGAATGTTAGAATAGAAATGGAGGTTGAATCTCGGTAGTTCAACAGTAAAATGGTGAGACCTAATTGCCAATCTAGTAGTATGCTTTAATTCATGCAGTCAGAGCTCCAAGGAAAAAAGTTCATCAGAGCAGTTGCCATGAAGATATTTGTAGAAAAGACATGTCAGTGAGAAAGTGACTGAAGTCAAGAAGCCTACCCAAGATCAATTGAATTAAAAAAAAAAAAAAAAAATGAAATAATGACAAGTAGTTTGCCTGTCGATTTTGTTTGATTTTTATGTCCTGCAACCATTAAATAATTTAAAATATTAGCGTTCAGTAAAAAAAAGTCTGTCCGACATGTTTTTTATTCTCAGTTCATGTTTACTTTATATCCAGAGGATGTTAAAAAATAAACCGAGTGTTTTGATAAAAAAGCAACAGAAAAATGATGAAAGAAAAACTAGTTGAGAACATTAATAACAACACTAAGAAATTCTGATAATCTAAGACTACCATGTATTATGACTGATAGTTGTAGAGAAGCAACAGAAAAAAAAAAAACAAGATAAACTAGACAAAAATCAATAATGATGACAATGTTTCATCCATCCAAAAAATTTAAATACTATTACATCTGATACTACTTGTGTAATAAAGAGCAACATAAATTACGATGAAAAAAAAAAAAAATCTTATCAAAAATTAATGACAATTTTCCATCTAAGAATAGAATACCATTGCATGTAATGCAATAGGAAGTAACTATCATTACTTTATAATTTATTCTGATTACTAAGAGCATCCTTGTTTTTGCCAATGAGTAGAGAGAGAGAGGAGAGAGGAGAGAGTAGAGAGAGAGAGGAGAGAGAGAGAGTAGAGAGAGAGACGAGAGAGTAGAGAGAGAGAGGAGAGAGTAGAGAGAGAGACGAGAGAGTAGAGAGAGAGACGAGAGAGTAGAGAGAGAGACGAGAGAGTAGAGAGAGAGAGACGAGAGACGAGAGAGTAGAGAGAGAGAGACGAGAGACGAGAGAGACGAGAGAGTAGAGAGAGAGACGAGAGAGTAGAGAGAGAGACGAGAGAGTAGAGAGAGACGAGAGAGAGACGAGAGAGTAGAGAGAGAGAGAGACGAGAGAGTAGAGAGAGAGAGACGAGAGACGAGAGACGAGAGAGAGAGACGAGAGACGAGAGAGAGAGACGAGAGAAGAAAGAGAGAAGAGAGAGAGAAGAGAGAAGAAAGAGAGAAGAAAGAGAGAAGAGAGAAGAAAGAGAGAAGAGAGAAGAAAGAGAGAAGAAAGAGAGAAGAGAGAAGAAAGAGAGAAGAGAGAAGAAAGAGAGAAGAGAGAAGAAAGAGAGAAGAGAGAAGAAAGAGAGAAGAGAGAAGAAAGAGAGAAGAGAGAAGAAAGAGAGAAGAAAGAGAGAAGAAAGAGAGAAGAAAGAGAGAAGAGAGAAGAAAGAGAGAAGAGAGAAGAAAGAGAGAAGAGAGAAGAGAGAAGAGAGAAGAGAGAAGAGAGAAGAAAGAGAGAAGAAAGAGAGAAGAGAGAAGAAAGAGAGAAGAGAGAAGAAAGAGAGAAGAGAGAAGAAAGAGAGAAGAGAGAAGAAAGAGAGAAGAGAGAAGAAAGAGAGAAGAGAGAAGAAAGAGAGAAGAGAGAAGAAAGAGAGAAGAGAGAAGAAAGAGAGAAGAGAGAAGAAAGAGAGAAGAGAGAAGAAAGAGAGAAGAGAGAAGAAAGAGAGAAGAGAGAAGAAAGAGAGAAGAGAGAAGAAAGAGAGAAGAAAGAGAGAAGAGAGAAGAAAGAGAGAAGAAAGAGAGAAGAGAGAAGAGAGAAAACAGAGAGAGAAGAGAGAGAGAAGAGAGAGAGAAAACAGAGAAGAGAGAGAGAAAACAGAGAAGAGAGAGAGAAAACAGAGAAGAGAGAGAGAAAACAGAGAAGAAAGAGAGAAAACAGAGAAGAAAGAGAGAAAACAGAGAAGAAAGAGAGAAAACAGAGAAGAAAGAGAGAAAACAGAGAAGAAAGAGAGAAAACAGAATGAGTACAAAAGAGAAAATAAAAGAAAATAAAGAAGATAGACGACAGACTAGAATATTTTCAGAAATATCTTTCAGTTGTCCCAGATACTAACGACTTTATCAACAATTTTTCTACTAGTCCCTGTCGGTGGGTGTTGAATGAAAAAAAAGAAAATCTAAAACTTAAAAGGACATTTATCTACCTAAGATAGATGCTATTTAAATGATAACGGTGAAGATGCCAGCTTTTTTTTTCAGTATGTTTAACACCTTTTTTTTTTTAAATTGTGTTCATATTGCATACTTAATTAAACTTAAAAGGTTGACTAAATGAATTCAAACAAATGTAGTAAATCTTTTTCAAAAAAAATCAAAAAGAAAAACAAGTTATGACAGCATTTGTTTTGAATCAATATACTGTCAAGTAAAAAAAAAGGGGAGGGAGTACAGAGAACATACATTTGTACATACCTATGACACTAGAGCACACCCTGAGAGGTATATATGATGTGAGTGTATTAAAACAACACCATTGGCAAATGACAACGAAAAGTGTGCACCTGAGACTCTCACACAGGTAGGAAGGATACAAATGTCCGAAAAGGAAAAGATCCAGCTTGCACGGCAAAATACAACTCACTACGAAACGTAACAGATCATTATAACAGAGATTGGTAAGTATATGAGAGAACTCAATAGCTTGTATATTGGTTTCCCTTGACAACAGGTAAGAAAATCTGGATGGTCAGGTAAGCAGAGAGAGGGATATGTACAAAAAGTGGGAGGCTTTTATCATTAGTAAATAGAGCTGTAAGCACACCTGTGAAGGGAGGAGTAGAAAGAGATGAGACGGTTTTACCAGAGGAAAGAGAGACAGTAAGAAATGGTGAGGAAGAGAAAGTGAATGTAAATTGAATGAACAAAAAAAAAAAAATCTTACCTGAGTGGGGAGAAGGAAGATGTGTGTGTGTGTACACACACATGCACAAAAAGTTATCAGGAAAAGCTTTCATGTATAATTTATTTTTATGAGTAAATATGTTGATACTCATATGAAAAAGAAAGAAACCAGGTACAAATGACAGGTAGTCATTTTTTTTAAATTGTTTCAAAATGAAATGAGGATGCAAGAAAAAAAATGACAAATTTTTTTAAAAAGATAGGGGAGTGAGGGGAAACTTTCTTTTTAATCAACAGGTGAAAGATACAGATTCTCACCTGAGAAGAGAGGAAATGGAAGAGGAAACACGTGTTAGTTGAGGTCAGAGTCAGAACTTACTATAATTAGCTGCAGATCAATAAACAAACAAAAAAGACAAATGAAATAATCAATTAAAGTGATAACGAGAAATAAGACTAAGGCCTGGCTGACTGTGACACCTGTGCAGGTAACACTCCGACTGCTGTGTTTTATCATGATGACAGGGATCTTGTCACAATTTCATTTCAACAACAAATCCAAATGCTTTCCTTCTCTCCTATCCCTGGACATTAAAATCTCAATCTTTAACTGCCTGTACAGTCCATTATGAAACTGATTTTGTCTGAAGCCGGGTGTCCCAAAGTGAGAATCTATTGAGAATGTTGGGGATAATCTTTATTAGTCCCAGGAGGCAAAGAAGTAGGAAACTGCAAAATGGTACCAAGTAGGATATCTACCAATGCATACTGATATGCATAGCAGGCAGTTAGTTGTACTGCTCAGATTAGTCAAATTCAGTCACCAAACTGTAGTTTTCTCTACTGCACATTATATTTTGTTTACACTACAGAAATACCTTGCTTCATCCTATTATAATTGTGATCGTCCCTCCCTTTGTTATTTTGCACAACCTTTACGCTCTGCCAATACCTCATAAATAACCAACTATTCTGTTTTGATTGCATGGAAAGAGTAGAAAAGACACTAGTTTCAGTTAAAGAAAGAAAGGGAACATAGGAGTGGAAAGAGAAAGGGAACATAGGAGAGAGAGAAAGGGAACATAGGAGAGAGAGAAAGGGAACATAGGAGAGAGAGAAAGGGAACATAGGAGAGAGAGAAAGGGAACATAGGAGAGAGAGAAAGGGAACATAGGAGAGAGAGAAAGGGAACATAGGAGAGAGAGAAAGGGAACATAGGAGAGAGAAAGGGAACATAGGAGAGAGAAAGGGAACATAGGAGAGAGAAAGGGAATCAGATTAAGCTGATAAGAACAGATATTAGTTTTAATACAACTGTATTAGTTTTTTTTTAGAATGTTGTAAACATAAATTTATTCTTGTAGTGTTTAATAAATCTAATAGTGTTTAATATTTTTATTGTAAATTCTGAAGTACAAAAAAAAAATGTATAAATTTACTTTCATCACATGTTTAGGTTTTATTACAATTCTTTTTAAATGATAAACATTGCCAAGGAGTGAAGGTAGTTAAAATAATAGTGGTATCAATGGAGAAAAAAAAAACCCATCTTTTTGACACTATTTTTTGCAGGCAAGAAGGTCCATCTTTGTTCACAATTGTTCCTCCTTTCACCCCCCACCCCACAAAAATGATCAAAGTAATTAAAACAGCATTCAATATGTAGGTATTACAAGCTGTAGGTTGTCAGGATAAAACGTGCTATGTAATCATTAACGTATTAATGCCCACTATAAAATCCAGTATAATTAAAATTAAAATCTGGTATTAATTATAGGTTTCTAACTATAATCCATTAATACCCATTATCCCATTTTTGGAGTGATGGTCATTAATGTGTTAATATCAAAATACACAAACAAAATTTACATTTTTCAAGCAGGTAAATTCAGTTACCCATTTAAAACCCCAATATCAAAGTATGACGCTTATCCTTTGGAATGGAATTCACATCCATGGGATCAGAAGGTTTTATGATGAGTAGAAAGGATCCACCCATGAAAACTAATCTAAGTAAAGCAACAGAAACACCTGTAAGGATATTTCAGTATACAATAGGATTGTTCTTATCAGTTCTGACTCAAACCAACTAAGCTTGACATTAGTCCTGAACTTTACAACAAGACTAAAAGGTAGAGACTTTCTCCCCACCACCACTGCTATATAGTTCAGATAACCAGAGTGCCAGTCAGAGAACAATGGTTACCAACCTCAACTCAGACATTTATCAAAGTTTAGCCCCCACTGGATGCTTCAATATTTACATAAGTTTGCTTAGCCTAATCCAGGATCACAGCAATGAGACATCAAGATTAAACTCTACACACTAGCAATAATCTGTTTTTTTTTCCTAATCATCCCCCTCCCCCCAAGCAAGGCACTGGTTTTCTTTCTGCTTAACAGCTCTTCAACCACTATAGGGTTATTTCACGCCAGATAAAGGTTTTGAATCATACTTGATGTTATATATGGATCAGTGATAGTTTTGGGTACAGGTTAGCTGGTGAAAGATTTTTTTTTCTTTTTGATCAATTATTAGAGATAGTATATCATTGAACACACAAAGACTTGATGACAAATAACCAGCATCGTTAAATCCTCACCACACTCACTACAGGATTGTTGCCTGGCTGTGCTGGCCCATTTGGAAGAAAAACGGAAACTGTCGCTTAATGGAAATAATTAACTAAAAAGATACTGACAGTAATTTCAGATACTCTGCAGTACAGACTAAACTAAATGATACCTCCCAACACACAATAAAGATATATCAGAAAACAGCTAATATTATATGTTACTATATGCTGACACTGATTTGGATTGATTGATTTCTTGAGGGTAAATTGGCTGTTGTTTCTTTTTCATATGATCTCTATAAATGCTTTCTGTCAAATAGCATCTTTTCATCAGAAAAAAAAAAATATATGCAAAATTTTTGCAATTGATTGATTTTTTTTTTAATGGCTTATCAACCTTTCACAGGTTACTTAAAGCCAAAAAATATTTTTAAATTGTAAGAATTTAATGATTTACTGATATAATTCCTCAGGGGAGAAATGGATGGATTCATACAAAGGTATTTGTGCCCAAGTGAATATAATGAACCTGACTGGAATTGGAAGTCAACTCTCCAATTTCCGGTCCCAGACAATAATCCATTACATCACCCATGCATCCAAGACCAATCAAAGGCACATTTTCTATTCTATCATCCTTCCCATCAAAATTTTCTTTGAGTCAAATTTGATTCTCAAACTTGTTACTTGTGGCAACAATTTAGACAAACTTAGTTTACATATGGATATACGTTGACACAGGACACGTAAGTAACTGTTTTTTTCAGCATGAACTACCCCACTGTTGACAGGAGATCAAAATGACTTTTTTACTTTTGCAATTAACATGTGAATAAAATTTCTTCAGCTGTTCAAATTTAAAAAAAAAAAAATGTAAAAAATTTTGAGATTCTGCTAAAATATATTTTATTACAGTAAAATAATTTATTTTCAACTACAAATTCAATGAGTGTGAATTAATTTATCTTTGATGGAGATGTTTACATGTTTCTGATGTCTTATCTTTGCTTCTCCCCGTTTCTCGTTACCTGGATGAGAAAATGCTGACGTAACTACAAGGTTGTGAACTCATTCTAATCAACAAAGAAAACAAACCACCGTTCACAATAGTTACCAAATATTAATGACAAAAAAAAGAAAAAAAAAAAAAACTTTTTTTCTCAAAGGACAAATTTAGCTTATAAAAAAGCAAAATTTTTGGGATTTGACATTTTGAATTTCATGAATTGAGTAAAGGGATGTGTGGACAGAGCCATTTAGAAAATTCCAGGACTTTACAAGGAGTTTTTGGACTATTGCTGTTTTTCAAGCCCTGGAAAAGGCCCTGTCAATTTTCCAGGATTTTTCAAGGTTTCCAGGACCTGTACAAACCCTGTGACCAGGTTCGATCTTGCTTAACTTTAGTAATAATACAAGAACAAGTGTGTCAGCTTGTTATGGCCATGGTTTGGAAATAGCACTAAGTGCAAGCTAGTTATTTTTGTTCAATGACATACTGAACTCTGCGTTATTTAATGCTAATAATGTAAATATATAATAATGATTTAGTGATACAAGTCTAATTAACCCATACATGGGGGGAGAAGAGGTGGACTTATACCTTTACCAAGGGTATTTGTGCATAAGTGAATACAATGAACACAATGGGAATTGAAACTTAACTCTATGATTAACAATTCTGAGCCATTATCCATTATACCACCCACAAATCCAAGCTTACAGTACTTGATATTTCCAAGTGGTCACTCATCTAGGTACTAACCAGGCTTGACATTGCTTAACTTCAGTGACCATGAGCCTAAGGGCTAGTTAGCTTACAACAAAAATACTAGGGGCTGACATTTAACAGCATCTTAAAGTGTATATATATATGCCAACAGCCAGTAATTAAATTTTGTATATATGCAAGTTGCTATGATACCTAGACTTGATGAATTCAAGTGCAGTACTAGTATAACAGGTTCGACCCAGGATTGTCCAGGGCATGCGTGGTACCTAGTCATTATTAATTCAAGTGTGGTACTAGTATAAAACTCACACCCCGGACTATTCTGGGCTGAACCTGGATCAGCAGTGCCCAGATGATGTGACCCTTGCCACATGCTGCCTATACCAGATGATTTGGTCCTCAGTGTCATAGGACGATAAGTTTATTGCAGAGTCAATACCATGCTAGTTGATACTGTCACTCTTTGACAGGCAGGTATAAATCATTTTTTTTGATTCTGCCTTCAACTTCAAAAATACCAAATATTATAACTCAATTGACCCCTGCTTCCATCTGGTAATCATGGGACATGTTTTCATAACTTCCACTTTAATTAAACAGGCATAAATCAATTTTTCAATTTCGGCATCAGTTACCAAAATTCTCAACTAACCTCGAATGTATTTGGCCTCTGATAATATCTTTCCCAAAACCAATAAAGTCATTCTTTTCAGGTCTGTCTTTTCTTCAAGCAAGATTTTCGATAGGAAGCCATTTTGTTCCTTCTTTCAGTTTATGTTATATGCATTTTTAACCCTCTCTGGCTGTTCCAGTTCATATTTTAAATTAACCCTTTTCTTTTACCAGTGTCACATGTTGTCACACTAGATTCACAACAAGGACTCATCAATTTACAGTTGAATTGGCTAGATGTAAATCTAAGTTCTAGGCTAACAATTGCTTTTCTCGCACTTCTCGTTTGTGGAACTCTCTTCCGGCTCCATGCTTTCTGGCCAACTTTAATCTTCAAAAATTTAAATGCAATATCAATCGCTATCTGCCTTCCTGGTTACTCTTCTATTGTTCCTGCTCCTTCATAATGTTTTCTGTTTTCTAATTCTTTCACACCCAGCAACCCCCTTGTGGCTTTACTGTCTTGCTTGCAGTGAATTTGATTAAAAAAAAAAATTATGCCCACTGCAGTGAAAGTGTTAAAGAACCTGCTAATATCAACAAATAATCAGTACATGCTTTCTGGCTTGGAAATATTATTAGCAGGTTGTTACTTGTCTAATATCTTATTCAAATATTAACAGATAAGTAGATAAAAAGTTGAGTTTATTGTATTTCCTCTCTTTCTCATCTCTAAGTATCTTTCATTCTCTCTAAACAAATCCATAAATCTTATTAACAAGTTTACCTCTTTATTACAAACTATAAGCTCCTCTACTTCATATGGTGTCTGGGGTTGGCATGTATTTCCCAATAGCACTGGTTGTTTGAACAGCATTTTTTTTTCAAAACAGATAGAACCTCTTCATTTGGAAGATTTGTGCAATCAGTTGTTAATTGGGACAAGAAATGGCTTGTAAATTTTAACACCTTCAAAACAAAACTATTATTACTTATTCATCATAGAGAATCATTTTTTCCCTCTATCAGCATGGCTGATGCTAACCTCCAGGAGAGCAACTCATTGTACTTTCTTGGTCTTGCATGTTCTAATGGTATGAAGTGGAGTAATTATATTGAATCAAATGCTATGTCTGCTACTAAGAAGGTTGGTTCATGAATCTTTTTCATCAGAAACCATCTTGCACATTGATATATCTACCATATCCATGCATTGAATATCGCTGCCATATCTGGCCTGGTGCTCCAGGCTATATATCTCTAGATTCTTGACAAACGCCAAAGAAGGCTTGGTTTTTATGAGGTGTTGACAACTTTAAGAAACTTAACATTGGGATTTTTTTCAACAGAAAACGGGTGGGGGGACAGTAAATGAATATGTGACAAATGTAACATCACTGAAAAATCCATTACAGCAAGATGTGTCAACAGGCCAACTCAATTGTTGATTTCTTTGCAGATATCTATGTATATTTCTCTGACTTTTAGTCCTGCTAGGGTATTACATACCCTGCACAGCTGTGGCAATGTTGGTCATCTTTTACAGTAATTGCTACATTAATATTTTGGTAAAATTTCAGTTGTTGATCTCCCTTACTCCAAAAACAGAGGTACATTTTTTTTTTTTTACACTCTCATCAAGTATAAATGCCACAAAATGTGTAGTCAATAACCTGTGTGCGACATATTTCATAATTTTTGAGCCCTGTCCTACTTAAGAAAACGTGACCACATTCATTACAAACAATGTGTGTGTGTGTGTGTGTGTGTGTGTGTATATATATATATATATATATATATATATATATATATATATATATATATATGATGGACTCTCCCGTCAAACTCGACGTATGAGGGTCAGACAGATCAGTTCCCAGAAACTGAAAGCCCGACACCCACACAGGATTTGATTATAGTGGTGAAGGCTTTGTGCAGGGCCATCCACACTTTTTGGAGGGACGAATACAGGGACCTGGTGCAACGAATGCCACAAGGACCCCAAACGACCCTCCGCAGGTTTTGAATTCAGAGTTGTCCTTCTCCTAGACCAGTTGCCATCCAAGGCTATAGAACCCAGTCTGTCCTGCTATTTACCCATAGTTGGAGGGAGAAGAGGATTCACACCTTTCCCAAGGGTATTAGCACATAAGTGAATGTAATGGATTCAACTGGAATATATATATATATATATATATATATATATATGGTTGAGTGGCTAGAATGGTTGCAGAATTGGAATCTCACCATGGTTGATTTGACAGGGAGGTGACTTCATGTTTATATTGGCCAGGAGAGGTGACCCCAGCACACAGAACTCTTAGAAATTCCATGAAAACCATATCAAGGCTTAATACAAGCCTTGTGAGTGAAATTAGGTAGGATGAAACCATTCAGAAGCCATTGATGGTTATGCTAGCTTACCTTTAAGCAAAATCCTTATAGTCTCATAGATTCTTCAAAATGATCAGATCTGCTTAGTTTTATAGACAAACAAAGCAATTTTGTAAAGTAGTAATGGATTTTTATTAATCAATCCAACAGATTTTTATCACTTTAAACATTATTTTTAGTGGATACTCAAACCTGATTAGACGCTCTATTTATTTATTGAACAGTATATTTATTTTTGTCTACCGGCCTGAATATTTGGGAGATCTTATTAAATCTTATTAAAGAGAAATATGGCAGGATTTGAACATCTATCTGTCTGGGCAGAGCGAAACAGTCATTAGATCCAATGTGCCTGAAGTGCCACAGAGCAACCTTGCCAATCAAGCAAATTCTGAAACATTCCTTTAAGTGAAATCTTTTTTGTATTAAATTCCTCAAAATTTATATATCTCCTTAGTTTCATATCCAAGTGTAAACAAAGTAATTTTCTAAGGTTATGGATTTTTATTTCTCAGACAGATTTTTATCACTTTAATTGTTATTTTTAGTGGATACTCATATCTGAGTAGACACTATTTATTTATTAAACAGTATATTTATTTATTTATTTTCGTCTACTGGCCTGAATATGAAACAAAGATTTTGCTTACAGGCACTGTTTAGACCTTGCCTGATCAGCAAATCTTCTTCGTGGCCGAGTCGGTTAAGGCACCTCAGATCTAATGAAGGTTTTCCTCTGTACTGGGGGATGCAGGTTCAAATCCTACTGGAGAGTGCATATTATTCTTTAATAAGATTTCTTGAATATTCAGGCCGGTAGACAAAAATAAATATACTATTTAATAAATAAACAAAGCGCCTACTCAAATATGAGTATCCATTAAAAATAATGTTTAAAGTGATAAAATATATATACACCCTACATATATGCACATGTGTACAGATGAGCACAAATGCACATCTGCAGAGACGGGGGAGTGGCTGCATGTGCACAAACAAAAAATACAGAACCATATTACAACAATGTTAACTGTATAAAAAGAAAAAATATAATCAATATTATATATATATATATATATATATATATATATATATATATATATAATAATAATACATGTAAATAATAAATCCATTGGTATATAATCCAAGTAGATCCTAATAATATAATATAAATTACATAACAGGGAAATCCAAAATTACCTCATAAATATAGACTATTTCAACCAATGTCAATACGCTGGCTTTGTTCAACTCAAATGGTGGACTGTCTCAGAACTTGAAATTTAAAATGATATTTGTAAAGAACAGCTGAAAGAATTGATACATAGCTAACCCATAACATAGCAGACACCACTAGGGCAGTTTTTATGTTGTCTGCGATGTTCATGTTATGTAATTTTAAACTCTGTAATGTAAATATATGCTGCCTATCTTATTATGTTCATAAAAAACAATTGATCCAGCCGTAAAAAAAATTCTTATGTTTATAAAAAACAATTGATCCAACAGTAAAGAATTCCTGAAGAAAAAAAAAACTACAAAGTAAGACATATCACTCTGTTACTTGAACTACATACTTAGTTCATATCATATTAACTGTAAAACACTTATAAAAGAAAATACGTGGATTTACCATATTACAAAATACATAAAAATTCTCACTTTAAATATATAAAATTTAGCGTTGCGATTTGCACGCTCCAACACCATATAACCGTTAACAAATAGCTCATACTTAAAAACATCTTTCGGTCGGATAAACACATATAAATCGTCTCCCAGTTTTGATTCTGATGGATAATAAAGCCTGATGATGAATGACGTGAAGCATTCGAAAGCACTAGCAGAAATAAAAAATAAAAAATACACCATATCCATTTTATTTAATTATGAGGATCTCATCATTCGGAGGATTATCAGTTGTGGAATGCTTATGTTTATGTCTACTAGCGAAGTGATTTCGCCAATAATCACATTCACTGATTGATTCAAGGTATGATTGACTCTTTGTAATATATATATATATATATATATATATATATATATACACAAGTAATAAACACCAATAAATGTTCCCTTATCTTGTTTATACTGTGAGTTTCTATGAAACAAACTAAAGACAAAGCAAAGGAATACTTTATTTATTGCTATTAATGCTCTTTTTCTTGATATTGAAAACTATAATAATTTCTTGCTTTAACACTGGCTGACTTTTTTGTTTTAAACTGTAAACATTGTAGACTATTTCCTTTATGAAATTATAACATCCAATCTGAAGAGTAAAAGAATGTTTGCAAAAATTGACCAGTTTAGTCCTACCAATGCAAGTTGAATTTGAATTTCTTGGTTGTGTAGTCATATCCTTCTATCGCAACACCTGAAACAATCTAGACTGAAAATGAGAGTCAGGCTACTGCAATTTCAAATATATAGAACTAATATATAAAATACTATATTTTGAGAGAATTCCATATACAGTAAAAGGGAAAGTAATATGTTTAAATGATGCAGAGTGCTAAATGTTAAGTAAAACAAGAATTAAGTTCTAAATTAACTGAATTCTAAAATGAAGCATTTTCACTTCATTTTTAATTATCTTATTACTTTTAATAAAAATAGCAATACAAAAAAAAAAATCTTATAGAGACAAGGTACAAATTTACCATCATACTACCACCTCCCAACTTCAGACCTGCACACTATATTATATTTGGTTTTTATTCCCAGTCAGTTTTCATTTATTTGAATCAAGAGATGAAAAATTTTCATAATTAATTTTGGGACTTTTTTAAATGCTATGGTTACATTTTATCCAATGGTATTATTCAAATGAGGATTTTTATGAATTCTATTTTACATCCAATTTTTCATCTATGAAATTAGGAAACATTTCTCGATTTTTTTTTTTTTTTTTTTTAAATACATCCCTAAAGTTTTTGTTGATACACATAAACCAAGAAACAGGTAAATAAATAAATTCTACAAAATTGTGTAATTTTAACAAACCATTCACATGAAGTGTTGCAAACACTTTAAATCACATCAATGGTTAAAAATGGCTTTGAGCAAGTGAAGCCTTCAGGTTTTGGCAAAGATCATCCTTCTTTGAACATTGTGGACTGGTGCTGCAAAATCAAAGAACTGTACCAAACCATATCACTTAATGACATAATCAACATGCTGACATTCCACACCACACCAAATAAAACGTTAAGGAAACCTCCATCAATACACCCAGCCTAGAGCATCAAGAAGTCACCCAGCCTAGAGCATCAAGAAGTCACCCAGCCTAGAGCATCAAGAAGTCACCCAGCCTAGAGCATCAAGAAGTCACCCAGCCTAGAGCATCAAGAAGTCACCCAGCCTAGAGCATCAAGAAGTCACCCAGCCTAGAGCATCAAGAAGTCACCCAGCCTAGAGCATCAAGAAGTCACCCAGCCTAGAGCATCAAGAAGTCACCCAGCCTAGAGCATCAAGAAGTCACCCAGCCTAGAGCATCAAGAAGTCACCCAGCCTAGAGCATCAAGAAGTCACCCAGCCTAGAGCATCAAGAAGTCACCCAGCCTAGAGCATCAAGAAGTCACCCAGCCTAGAGCATCAAGAAGTCACCCAGCCTAGAGCATCAAGAAGTCACCCAGCCTAGAGCATCAAGAAGTCACCCAGCCTAGAGCATCAAGAAGTCACCCAGCCTAGAGCATCAAGAAGTCACCCAGCCTAGAGCATCAAGAAGTCACCCAGCCTAGAGCATCAAGAAGTCACCCAGCCTAGAGCATCAAGAAGTCACCCAGCCTAGAGCATCAAGAAGTCACCCAGCCTAGAGCATCAAGAAGTCACCCAGCCTAGAGCATCAAGAAGTCACCCAGCCTAGAGCATCAAGAAGTCACCCAGCCTAGAGCATCAAGAAGTCACCCAGCCTAGAGCATCAAGAAGTCACCCAGCCTAGAGCATCAAGAAGTCACCCAGCCTAGAGCATCAAGAAGTCACCCAGCCTAGAGCATCAAGAAGTCACCCAGCCTAGAGCATCAAGAAGTCACCCAGCCTAGAGCATCAAGAAGTCACCCAGCCTAGAGCATCAAGAAGTCACCCAGCCTAGAGCATCAAGAAGTCACCCAGCCTAGAGCATCAAGAAGTCACCCAGCCTAGAGCATCAAGAAGTCACCCAGCCTAGAGCATCAAGAAGTCACCCAGCCTAGAGCATCAAGAAGTCACCCAGCCTAGAGCATCAAGAAGTCACCCAGCCTAGAGCATCAAGAAGTCACCCAGCCTAGATATATATATATATATATATATATATATATATATATGACAGATTCTGGAGATAAACACCGTCTCACACAACAGAGTACTTCATAACATTTCTGCCTAAACTCTGAAACTTATACTATTATTGGATTTCGTGTTACTTCTTAAGTTTTTCCCTTCTCTTTCACTTCCAGTACCTTCTTACGTCTTAGTAGCATTATCACCTTGCTTGGGGTGAACTGATTAAAAGTACCAGAAACATTAAGCTTTTTAATATTTTAAGAATTCAGTTCATTTTTAATGAATTAAAAATGAACTTAATTAAGTAACTATATTTCATTATTCAGGGCACAGAAAATTCAAGAGGTATGAAACGGGCAACATTTTTTCAAGTTTAATAAATTGAAAAAAAAAAAAAAATCCTATTTTAGAAAATTATATTTTTTACCTTCAGTATTTTATTAGCATCTTGTTTGAGAAATTCAAAATGGTTTCATTTGCAATTTAAAAAAGCATTAAGGGGAGATAACTCAAAGGTTTATTCAGTTACTGTAAATGAATTTCTTACTCCACAACTACATCACAAGATATTTTGATCAATACTTCAAATTTGAAACGTTAATTCCTGAATCACATTATGGATTTTTTTTAAAAAAAACATGAAATAACAAAATAAAATATGACTTAATTATAGACACTCACTGATGTGTAATCATTTTGAAAATGTATCAACTTCCCATTACTTAAAAAAAAAAAAAAAAAAAAAAAAGTAAAGTGCATGGCAAATGTCCTATTTATATAGGAAACAACCCTTTTATCAGTCAGGTGCCTTACTAATTAAACTACAGAGCCTCACCAACTGCAATCATTAAAATTTACTATAAGCCTATTTCTTGTCTATAGATATTTTACATATACAAGTAATACTAATGGGAATTTGTTTTAATTTACTGCTTTATTAGTTATAATTATTTTAAAAAAATTTCAATTGCTCTTTATTACAATTTTATTTTTTGGTGTTGATTACTGACAACCATAAAAATATTGAAATAAAATAGAAACTTGTGGAAGACCAGTATACAATTGAAAACTCATAAAAAGAAGTCATGAAAACAAGAAAATTAGTTTGAACAAAGCAATATAATTTCAGTGTCTTATATTTTGATGTTAGAAATTTAAAATATTTATTTTAAAACAGATTCACCAAAATAAAAAGTAACAAAAAATGCTTCAGGTGTTATTAAAAAAACAATTATGAAATGCATGAAATGTTTCTATTTTATAAGTGAAATATATAAATTTTTTTTTTTTAAATACACACATGCATACACACACACACACACACACACACACACAGGGTGTCCATAAAGTTCATGTGCACTTTAAAAAAATGTATAACTTTATTTGTATTTGCGATAGAAATAATCTGTAAAAAATGTTATAAAGTTTAATGTACCTAGTTTTAAGTATATCTAAAATAACTAATGTGATTTCAGGCATTACTGTGTAAATCAGTTGGCAAATGTTTTTTGTGAACTGCATAATCATATAACCCTTTGTATTACTAATGATGGAGGACATGTGGAAACTTAAATAAAATTTCAATAAAACCTTAAAAATATAGATTTACTTCTTTCTAATACTTTTTACAATTTCTATCGCAAACACAAATAAAGTTATAAATTTTTTAAGTGCACACAAACTTTATGGACACCCTGTATATGTACAAAAGGAATATTTCTATATATTTACAGATAGACAAATGTTTTAACAGACAGAAAATGCAACACCAAAATCTGAAAGTGCATTGTAATAACAAAAGATGCCTTCCAAAAACTGAAAGTATTAAGAAACAGGAAAATTTCATAAGAAATGAAAGAAAAATGCTGAACTGTTGTCATATCATTCCTCCTATATGACAGTGCATGCAGAACAATTTCTTCACAAATGAAGAAGAGACTTGAAGCAACTGAAATGTGATTCTCAGAAGGATGCTGAGAATACCATAGACAAAACATGGGAGCAACAAAGTTTTAAAGAAAATGGAAACAAAAAGGATAATCAAAACTCCTGATCAAAACTCCTTATATGGAATTTTATTTTTAATTTCTATTTTAGAATAATTGAAAATAAAATATATTAGATTGTAAATTTTTTCTAGGTTTTTAAATGCAGACAATGCTTTTTTTTTCTTTTTTATAAATTAAAAAAAATAAAAATTATCTTAAAAAATAGAGCAACAATGTGAATTCATTTTGTGTTTATATTACATAATTTTGATAATTATTAAATTAATAATTTATAATATTAAATGGGTGAATTAACAATATTTAAAAATAAATTAAAAATAAAAATTTTATTTCAAACTGAAACAGACTTTAAACTAGTGAACTTTCTATAAAGTTCAAGAACTCAGTAGAAACTTGCACAACACATTTTTTTTTTTTTTTTGACACACAAGTAAAATAAAATTACATCATACTTCGGTGTTATTATGATCTATAGATTTTAGTTTTACTGATAGTTTAAAATCAATATTTGCCTTTTTATCATTAGTACCAGGAATGGAAAATTAAGTTAAAAAAAAAAAAAATCCAAAAGAATTTTTTTTTGGAATTGAAAATTAGGTTAAATTTCTCCAATTCCAATGCAAATTCCCCCAAAAGTCCCAATATTTCAAATTCTCGAATCCAATTAATTGTCCCATCATTAATTATTGTTATGTCTGACTTACATAAAAAGAACGAGACAGACTTGAAGATATTGTTTACACCTACATACAAGAGAAAATAATATCTTTTTAAATCAATTTCAATAAGTGGTAACAGCTGGTATGCTAAAAAACTACTTTCTCACAAAGGCTTTATCAGACATAAGGCCATAAAAACATAAACGGCTGAAACACTCAGCCCATCACCCAACTATTAGGTAGTTCTTGTGAATTACAAGTCGGACTTAAACATATCTAGGTCTTTTGTTAGTATAAGTAGCAATATTGTATCCATTGCTGGCTTGCTAGGCATGTTGCATAGTTTGTAGCACCTGGTATTCTGCATTGGTCAGCCATCTGAGTACTGGCCAGTCTCAATGTTGCTTAACCATTGATCAATCAAGAACTGATTACTACTAGCACCAGAAATCAGTGCCCTAACCCATGTAAAGACTAGGAATGCAGATTTTCAAAGCAGACTTAACCACTTAAGAGTAGCACATCACAATTTTCCTAACCCTTTGTACAGACTAAAATAATTTACTATCGATATATAGTCACAAAAGGGTACTTTGCCAAAGAGCATTTAGCAGACTAATCACAAAAAAAAGTTACTACTGATAGTTCAATCCTCACAATGAGTAACTTTATAATGATGGCCTTGCATCAGACAAAGATTGGTAAATGAAATAATGGTGGGGCCCAATTATGCTGCCTTGATATTTGGAGAGGGAATATATATATATATATATATATATAAATAAACTTTTCAGGGAACAATGGTCAACCACAACTGAAAGTGTCATGCATTTTCACATGATCATTAGGTAATTAGCAACTGTTTCTTGTGAAAATCTGCAATTTATACCTCCATTGTTAGCCCAAGATGCTATGAGGGGAGCTGATGCCCATAGACAAGATGGAAATGCCAAAAATAACAATTACTTGGGGTAAAAACCCAAACCCAAACCAAAAGTATGCCGAGAAAGTGCTCAATAACACAGGAAATAGTAAGGCCTTAGCAAAAGAGCACAATGCTAAAAGCAAAATAGAACTAGACAACACTGGGCTCTGAAAGTCCACTTTCATATATATATATATATATATATATATATATATATATATATATATATATTTATTATAATTTTATCATATAGACAAAACCATTTTACTCACTACAAAGATGCAACTTGGTTTCAGTGCATTTCAACTGCACATCGACGGGTGAGGGTCGAAAATGGTTATGAACAATCCTGCTTGTAGGCAAGCCGGATGCGAAACGTCACTTCCTTTTTTCCATTTGTTTGAGAAGAAAAATATGCATACAAAAAATATATATAAGTATCTGAGTGAAACAATAGTGGTTGTTGATAGCAGTTTGGTGATGGATGGACCGGGTGTTTAATGTTGATTGGTCTGTGGAAATTTTTTTCGCTGATAAACATCGGTCAAGAGTTTAGGCACATCATCTCACAAGCGTCCTAAGATTGAGAGGTAGGGGAGGGATAGGGATATATATATATATATATATATATATATATATGACCCTGACGATCTGCCTAAGTGAAACCTTGGTAGGTTTGTCTGGCTCATTAGGTTTGACTGTGTGTGTGTGTGTGTGTGTGTGTGTGTGTGTGTGTGTGTGTGTGTGTAAAAACCCAAATGTTGGCGTAACCAACAAACTACTCTATATACTCACATATCATGCAACTTTTGAAGACCTAATTTTGAAGCTAATTTTAAGAGGGTCGCATCATACATGAGATATATAATTAGCATATAGGCCAGCAGTACATATGCTAATTTTATGTCTTGTGTATGATGCAACCTCCTTAAAATTAGCTTTAAAATTAGGTCCCCAAAAATCGAATGATACAGGAGTATATACAGTACCTACCAAAAGAACTAAACAAAATAATTAAAAAAATGAAGCGAGGTGGGAACTAATAACAAAAAAAAAAAGCAAAAAACAAACAAAAACCTTACACAAAAAAAAAAAACTGTTGTAATGGAATGTCCGACACTCCTTATCACATATGTGGACTGACTATAACGGTAGATATATATGTAGTGTGCACAGGATATACCACGGACTTGCTTCGGGAATTACTAGCTTGCTAACCCATTCCATCTTTCAGTAGTGTATTCTCTTTACAATAAACCTCTTTTTCTTTCATCTATGCCCGTGGTGTCGCTTCTTTCACTAGCATACAACCTTTGTCTGTAACCTTTTTGATGATATAAAAAAAAAAAAAAAAAAAATCAAACTAAGAAGAAAAGACCAAAAGGCAAACACCTACCTACCTAAGCAATATATATATATATATATATATATATATATATATATATATATATTAGAAGAAATGGTCCATGTGTGCTTCTTATAGTATGTAACCTGTGTTTACTGGGAAAAAGATTTATCCTCAAAAATATTAATAGCTGAAACCTACTTAACAAATGGAATGAACTTATGACAGCTTGTAATCACAGGAAGAAAACTATCCCAAGTATTTTAATTCTGGATAGATCAGTTATCCAAATATCACACGCCCATTACATATTTCATGTTACATATTGATTACCCCCCCCTTTAACCATTTAAGCATCTATTAATGTGTAACAAGCTACAAGGTGTTCCTCTTTTCTTATTTAAACTTTAAGCTTGCAACTTTTTCCCCCCTCCCCTTGCCCAATATCCCTCTACCTACAATCTACATTTTGAATTTACACCCAAATAATATATTAAGTTTATATTAACTTTGACCTTTGAATCTGTGTTTAATTTAGCATTCCTCCCATGAGACCCAGTATTTTTTAAAAAAACAACTGTAATAAGGGTTTCATTCACCAGTTCATGCCTGACAACTTGGGAAAACCATGAAACTTTAAGCTGTACTACAAACATAGGAATATGTATATTTATTAATATATACTTAGCCCTGTATTTACAATGTTTCGGCCGTTGTACGCTCCAGCCTTCTTCAGGACACATGGCACAGTGGATAAAGGCATTGGTTAGATCCAGTGACAGACCCAAAGAGTGTGAGTTCAATACCCGGTTAAGGCAGTGGAGAACTTTCAGAGGGAAAATTAGCAGGAGATAACTGATAACTGACATCCATCAAACATGGCTCGTGGAACTAGAACAGTCTGCCCCAGTAATCGAAATAAAGGGTTCAGTTCGAAATTCCAACCACCTGAAGAAGGCCGGAGCGTACAACGGCTGAAACGTTGTGACAAATATGGCGACAAAGATGAGGACAATACTCCGACTAATGTAAATACTGTACATAATACCTCATCTCAGAAATATAGACATACTTAGCCCTGTCTAACTCCATTGAGCACTATTTTGTTTACACCTTGTATTAAATTAAGTAAATATTTATTTGCTTATGTGTAGGCACGCTAATGCATGCATATAAAGTTGCTAATAATATCTAATTATTTGGTTTATATCCACACTTTATATATCAGGAGGATACAATAAACTAAAACAAATAAAATTATTCAATATTTGGAGATGTAAAGATGTGACTGATGCAAACCTCCACATATTAAGCATCTTATCAACTAATAAGGATTAGAAAGCTCATCTATTGTACTAACTTCAATCATCATTGCTTCCACAGTCATGCTCTTTTGCTACTAAATATTTTGCTATTCAAGTTTAGAATGAGATAATCAACAGATATACTAAAATTTGCTAATACTTTTCGAGGCTCAATTAAACTTTGTTTACCATGCTTCAAAATGGTATCTTCACTTCCATCTCAACTGACTCTACTTTGTACATTGAGATATATATATATATACGCACACACACACAGAGGGTGCGATGGGTAAATTGTCGCCATTATATATTTTTAATTTTGCGCATGTCAGCTGCACAGTATAGTATGGTCAGTTTGGGCAACATCTGTGAGAAAAAGAGCACCAATTCTGTCAGAAATTTGGAAACAGCAGGCTGCTTGGCATTCATGCTGGAAGCTCTAATACAACCATTTCAAACTGTTTGGATGTCAATCTGACGACAGCGCAAAGGATTCAGAAAAAGTGTTCGATGAGTCTAATGGTGATTACGAAGATATCGTAGCTAAGAAAACTCACTGATTAGAAAATAACTCCTGAATTTGTTGGTGAGATCCAGGCCATGATTGAAAACAATCCCTCCAAGTCAATCAGGTACATTGCCCTGGGTCAAGATGGTGGCTGCTGGCAGAACCTATATCTGGCAACTTTGCACCATGCCACACAAGCAAGAGAACTGTCATGACTGTCAGACAATTTCTGCGACCATAGCACTCCTTACATCTGGCCACCTAACTCCTGAGCGAGAGACCAACAAAGACGAACTGAAAGCAAGGATTATGCCAGCATTCACCAACTTAAACAAGGAGACCATCCAGAAGAGTTGCAGGAGATTCCAAAGTTATCTGGAGGTCATGGTTGAAACCAATGGCAATTTTATTGAATAAATTTACTTTCATATTTCAAAAGATTTTTGCGCAATTTTGGTAAATACATCTGTTAAAATGAAATGTCAATGTTATTTTTGCATAATTTAGAAGACAATTTATCCATAGCACCGTGTGTGTGTGTGTATATATATATATACATACATATACATATATACATACATATACATATATACATACATATACATATATATACATATATATACATACATACATATACATATATACACATACATACATATACATACATATACATACATATATATACATACATATATATACATATATATACACACGCATACACACACACACACACCAGACACTAATGGTAGGAAATTGAATGACCTTTTGTTATGTAAAAGATTTGGCTGAGATAAAACAAAACTTCAGCATCCAAACAAATGTGACACTACCAAGTCATCCCATCAGGGCTGGTGCAACATTCTTGTGGGCCAACACCGTGTCATATGCCCCCACCCCACTCTACAATATCTCAATTTTCATAAGGTAGTTATTCATGTAGAATACAAATTTTCTTGTAACCTAATTATGTGCAATAATGTATCATATGCAATATACCTTGAAAACAATGTATCTAAATACAAATTAAAGGCAAGTCATAATAGATTAATCTATTTATATTATGCAAATCAACACTGTTTTGCTCCTTATTTTTAACATCAACTTGAGATTTTTCTTGTTAAAAAGTTGAATTTTAACACTACAATTTTAATTTAATATAAAATAGTGAATTCTATATAGTATTTTTTCAAGACTTGACATGAGCAAAACAGATTCAGATTTGGACTTTAAAAAAAATAAAATAAAATAAGAGACCCCAGAATGACAACAGAAAAATTTTCATCCTTTAATAGTCAGTTATGCTTCGTTTAATTTGTAATGTATATAAATGTAGGTAGATAAAAAGCAAATGCTAATAAGATAGCAAGGGTCACAAAGCACTACCCAGGGTCCCCAATCATCTCTCCCCCGATAATACACACTGACCCTACATCTATTATAATTTTTGTAGAGTAAAAACTTTATTTCATTTCTCATGCATCTTGTGAATAATTCATCTTTAACCATGCAACATGCTTGACAAACAAAACAATCATGTGATATCTGAAAATGAAATTTAGTGAACAAAAAATCTTTTCCATGATGACATTATGCAGAGTCTAGAAAGGGAAAAGCAAAAAAAAAAAAAATTTATCTAAAAAAGAAATTATCACCAAATAACCAGCATTTTCTCTCAATAGTTAATGTGTTGAAGATTGCATGAACAATTAACCTGGTACTATAATCACCACTTCTCTGATGGTCATTCCTTATCGTGGTGGATGGGGGCTTGCATGGTCCAGCGAGTGAAAGAGATGCCATTGGTAGCAAAGTCATAGATGAGGACCAGGACTAAGCACAACCGACCCCAACAGCAGAACAAGCAAATGACAATTATAAAAGATCTCAATAGTTGACCCAACAGATGAAGGGGGGGGGGGCTACACATGATAGACATGCTATAGAAAGTGCCATTCAAAGTCCATTGCAGTTTCATAACTGAATTCTGCATGTCTCATTCCATATGTGCCACAGAGGAAGGTCATGAAATCAAGTGTGTGGGTCACTTTCTGGCAAATTGAGATCCACCTTAAACAAATTCACACCATCAGCACTTTCCTCTACTCAGATTTTCTTTCACCTACAACTCTTGCAAAGCCAAACTGTGATAGGGAATGGATGGCGAGAGCAGGTTTTAGTGAAAATGGAAGATTCTCTTTCTGAACTTGCACATTAGCAGCAAATGTAGTCATCAATACCATCATCATAAAGGAAGCAGTAAACATGGCGCAGTGGATAAAGGCATTGGTTAGATCCAGTGATAGACCCAAAGAGTGTGAGTTCAATACCCGGTTCAGGCAGTGGAGAACTTTCAGAGGAAAAAATTAGCAGGAGATAACTGATAACTGACGTGGAACTAGAACAGTCTACCCCAGTGATCGAAATAAAGCGTTCGGTTCGAAATTCCAACCACCTGAAGAAGGCCGGAGCGTACAACGGCTGAAACGTTGTGACAAAAATGGCGACAAAGATGAGGACAATAGTCCAACTAATGTAAATACTGTACATAACACCTCATCTCAGAAATATCGACAGACTATAAAGGAAGCAATCAGCAAAGAAGGAATTAAATTTTTGGATACAAGATAAAGCCACTGCTGCTGACAACAATAGTGTCTATGTCATAGCAAATATATGAGAGAAGAAACATGTTTTCTCTCTATTGAAATAAGATTTATAGTAAAGGGTGTTCCAATAACTTGAACCGATTTTAAATGTGAATCAAATTTTTTTATTTTTCTTTCAGATTTAACAACTTGAGTCTTTGGCAATTTCAACCATCATTGCCCAAACAGTGGAAAGCTTGGACAAGAGTCACATTGTATGTTACATTGACATATAATAGCTGGAATAAATAATTTGTGTTCTTTGATATTAATCTTGTCATCTTTTTTCCTCTTGCTCTGATTGAGACCATGGAATTACACACTATAGACTTTCAGATTTGTCACATTTTCTATCATGTTATTAGTCAGAATATTGAATTTCTGTACTGGTTTGATTTTGAAGTCCCCAATGCATAAATGATACCTTGGGCTGTCTCTTTTGCTAACAACCATACATGCTAGAGAATATTTATATCGTTGGATTTTAATTGAATGTACAGGAACGGAAATAATATAGGAAATTGAAGATACAAATGAGTTTGGTAAAGATTAAGCTGCAGGGACATTTCAGGTAAAAATCAACCAAAACTATCATCATCCAACTGAATTGGTGAGAGTTTTGTAACTTATAACAACACATGACCTGTATCAAAAAACAGGTGTGAATAGATATCGTCGACATGCTGCCTAGGTAAGCAAGATAGGCAGTGTCTATCCTGAATGAAATAGATCAGCAGCTACATTTTCCTACTGTGACACAATGTACACCTAATCCAACAAAATGATAATGGTTATTCTGATTATTAAGCACAGAGCGCAAAATATTTATTTTTTTTGTAGGTTTACTACATAAAGTTCACAAGCTGCCTACCCTGAGTAGTATAATTATATAATATTTTAAACTTAATGCTGGATAAATTTAAAATTTGTAATTTCTATTTTTTTAACTTTATTGTGAAATTATAAATTAGTTATAATGATATCTAATTTAGTCTAACATTTACATCAAGTCATTAATAAATTATATCTAGAGATCGTTGTCAAGTTTTTTAGATTTTCATACTTGTATTTTGATTGGTCATTGATGCTTACGTAACAATGTTTCCCTATTGAGAAGAATTTGGTTGGTTTTGAACTTTTTAAAACTGACAGGATGTACCATATATATATATATATATATATATATATATATATATATATATATATATACACACACATGCATATATACATACTTATATGCATGCATACATATATACATACTTATATGCATGCATACATATATACATACTTATATGCATGCATACATATATACATACTTATATGCATGCATACATATATACATACTTATATGCATGCATACATATATACATACTTATATGCATGCATACATATATACATACTTATATGCATGCATACATATATACATACTTATATGCATGCATACATATATACATACTTATATGCATGCATACATATATACATACTTATATGCATGCATACATATATACATACTTATATGCATGCATACATATATACATACTTATATGCATGCATACATATATACATACTTATATGCATGCATACATATATACATACTTATATGCATGCATACATATATACATACTTATATGCATGCATACATATATACATACTTATATGCATGCATACATATATACATACTTATATGCATGCATACATATATACATACTTATATGCATGCATACATATATACATACTTATATGCATGCATACATATATACATACTTATATGCATGCATACATATATACATACTTATATGCATGCATACATATATACATACTTATATGCATGCATACATATATACATACTTATATGCATGCATACATATATACATACTTATATGCATGCATACATATATACATACTTATATGCATGCATACATATATACATACTTATATGCATGCATACATATATACATACTTATATGCATGCATACATATATACATACTTATATGCATGCATACATATATACATACTTATATGCATGCATACATATATACATACTTATATGCATGCATACATATATACATACTTATATGCATGCATACATATATACATACTTATATGCATGCATACATATATACATACTTATATGCATGCATACATATATACATACTTATATGCATGCATACATATATACATACTTATATGCATGCATACATATATACATACTTATATGCATGCATACATATATACATACTTATATGCATGCATACATATATACATATTTATATACAGATACATATTTATATTTATATACATATTTATATACAGATACATATTTATATTTATATACATATTTATATACAGATACATATTTATATTTATATACATATTTATATACAGATACATATTTATATTTATATACATATTTATATACAGATACATATTTATATTTATATACATATTTATATACAGATACATATTTATATTTATATACATATTTATATACAGATACATATTTATATTTATATACATATTTATATACAGATACATATTCATATTTATATACATATTTATATACAGATACATATTCATATTTATATACATATTTATATACAGATACATATTCATATTTATATACATATTTATATACAGATACATATTCATATTTATATACATATTTATATACAGATACATATTTATATTTATATACATGTACATATTTATATACATATTTATATACATATTTATATACATATTTATATACATGTACATATTTATATACATATTTATATACATATTTATATACATGTACATATTTATATACATATTTATATACATGTACATATTTATATACATATTTATATACATATTTATATACATGTACATATTTATATACATATTTATATACATATTTATATACATGTACATATTTATATACATATTTATATACATATTTATATACATGTACATATTTATATACATATTTATATACATATTTATATACATGTACATATTTATATACATATTTATATACATATTTATATACATGTACATATTTATATACATATTTATATACATATTTATATACATGTACATATTTATATACATATTTATATACATGTACATATTTATATACATATTTATATACATATTTATATACATGTACATATTTATATACATATTTATATACATATTTATATACATGTACATATTTATATACATATTTATATACATATTTATATACATGTACATATTTATATACATATTTATATACATGTACATATTTATATACATATTTATATACATATTTATATACATGTACATATTTATATTTATATACATGTACATATTTATATACATATTTATATACATGTACATATTTATATTTATATACATGTACATATTTATATACATATTTATATACATATTTATATACATGTACATATTTATATTTATATACATATTTATATACATGTACATATTTATATTTATATACATATTTATATTTATATACATATTTATATACATGTACATATTTATATTTATATACATATTTATATTTATATACATATTTATATACATGTACATATTTATATTTATATACATATTTATATACATGTACATATTTATATACATATTTATATACATGTACATATTTATATACATATTTATATACATGTACATATTTATATACATATTTATATACATATTTATATACATATTTATATACATATTTATATACATATTTATATACATGTACATATTTATATACATATTTATATACATATACATATTTATATACATGTACATATTTATATACATATTTATATACATGTATATATCAATCAGAGACATGCCATCTTGGTAGACAAGGTAGGCAGTGCCTACCTTGAATAAAATAAATCAGCAGCTACGTTTTCCTTCTGTGGCACAATATGCACATAATCCAACAAAATTATGACAGTTACTCTGATTATTATGCATAAAATGCAAAATATTTTATTTTTTGTAAATTAGGTAGGCATAATTTGCCCCTGCCTTTCAATCTCAGTATGTAAGCTACGTATAGTAGTAGTGTAGTCCAAGTGTTACACCCCTTCAATGCAGTTTTCATTCTGCGCTATGAAGGCAGGAATAAATCTGTCAGTTGCTTGACATCTTCCATACAGAGAGGTTGCATGCCTATGTTTTGTGTTTTTTATTCAGTCTTAGTTTGTTTACATTTGTATTTTTTCCTTTCCAACAACGGATAGTGAATATCTTAAGACATTTTCAAAACTAGCTTATTAAACTGTCAATTAAGTTTGACAATTTCTGCTACAACTGTTTTTGTGGCAAGATCATTTTCTGCTTTGAAAAGAATTAAGAGCTACACTAGGAACTGGATGATAAATCAAAGACTTGATTTCTTTAGCGTGCATCTCTCTATTTCCGATGTTGTTCGTGTTTATGTGTGTTTATATATTTAAATATGTTTACGTGTCGGTGTATTAGGATATGATTTGCCTTGTCATTTATACGACTTCATCCTTTCCGTCCATCTGAATTCAAATCCCTTCAATTGTGTCCAACTTGTTAATGATATTTGAACCCCTTTATAGTAGCATTGACTTTAACTGAAAGTCTGGCTTTCCGATGAAAACAATAAATAAATAACACACACACACACACACATATATATATAGTGTGTATGTAAGCATCATTTTTTCATTCATACATGTTTCCTTAAATAATATAGACAAGTGTTGTCTATTTATTTTATGTAAATTCTTTTCATATCGTCTGATAAGCTTAATAACATTATCATTAAACGAAGAAAGAAAATCACAATATTCATAAATATTTTTTTAATCCGATCAAAGCTTTCAGCTTACATAAGCCATTATCAAAGATGACAATTACAGTACAATATATTAAGCAATACATGGACAAGACTTATATGCACGAGTTTATCGTTGCTTGGAAATCTTCCATTTAAACAGAAACAGACTATCATCACTGTCTTGTCCGTGTATTGCTTAATATAATAACAAAAAAATAATTTACTTTCTTCGTTTAATGATAATGTTATTAAGCTTATCAGACAATATGAAAAGAATTTACATAAAATAAATAGACAACACTGTCTATATTATTGAATGAAACATGTATGTATGTGTGTATATATATATTTTAGAATTGGACATTGTCCGACAATTTATTTAAAGACATTTATATTATGTTTAACGTTCTTTTTATTTGCTTAAATACTTGTATCTATAAAAAGAACGTTAAACATAATATAAATGTCTTTAAATAAATATATATATATATATATATATATATGCAGAAATATAGTCTTAAAGTGTGCTATATTTATGGGATAAAGTGCTCAATATCAGAGATAGAGCGTGTGTAAATATAAAAGTGGACATGGAAGTCAGCACTTAGAGGCGACAGTCTGTTTCATGCTAGTGCAATCGTCAGGCGACTGATCGTTGTCACCTGACGATTGCACTAGCATGAAACAGACTGTCGCCTCTAAGTGCTGACTTCCATGTCCACTTTTATTTATTTATATATATATATATATATTTATATATATATATATATATATATATATATATATATATATATTACACACACTTTCCTTCTTTGAATAATTATATAATATTTTAAACTTAATGCTGGATAAATTTAAAATTTGTAATTTTTATTTTTTTTTAACTTTATTATGAAATTATAAATTAGATATAATGATTTCTAATTTAGTCTAACATTTACATCAAGGCATTAATAAATTATATCTAGAGTTCGTTGTCAAGTTTTTTAAATTATCATACTTGTATTGGTGCTTACGTATCAATGTTTCCCGATTGAAAAGAATTTGTTTAGTTTTGAACTTTTTAAAACTCTTTATTCTGCAATCAGCACCATCACTTGACAAGACACCAGAAGTGTTGAAACAAAATAGCTATTTCTGTACTGATGTTATAATATGTTTGTTATAATTTTTGAATAAATCCTATTTGGTCTACACTGTACTGAGCACTCTTTTAAGCAATCCTCTGTGTGTGTGTGTGTGTGTGTGTGTGTGTATACATATATATAATATCACAAAACTACTATTGTTTTTCAAAGATTTTGGATGATGGAATCCTGAAAGCAACTCATCACAAATACTTTATGATAATTGGAAAATCAAACAGACACACAGGATAAAATGTAGTGAAAAAAATACAAAAAAGTTGAAAATATTTGTCTGAATATCCCATCAAAAAACTTCAGGCAACTTAAATAAAAGCAGTTTCAAAGCAAAAAAACAACACAAATATTTTGGTTAGTATAAAAGAAAAGGAAAACTTCATGCATATGAAAAACTCATGACAAAAAGCAAGAGAGCAAGACTAGCAATAAGAAAATGGTGGCACCTGTTCTCCATGGATAGTATGCAAGCTTGCAATATGGGCAGCATGGTGTTCTTCTAGGCGGGACTCTCGCAACTTGAAGTCACTGCGTAGCTGCTGACGTAAATACTCGATAGCAAGGGCATGCTGTTCTTCCATGTCCTTCCTGAGACCTTCCAGACGTTGAATATTCTGCTTTTCAATTGTGCTCTTGGCATCATAGAGTTCTTGAGAGAACTGGGATCGCAGTTCAATAAGGTTCTTTTCTGAATACTGGTCATCAGTGCTGGTCTCGGGTAACTCCTTTTCTCGCATATCTTTGATAATTTTTTCGGTCTCTTCCAATTTGCAGGCCAGGTTAGAGAGCTGCTGCTGAATGTCAAATTTTTCTACCTGTGATTTCTGTTCAGCCAAGTCTTTGTCCCGAATGACTTGCTCAAGACATAGCTGTTCCTGCAGGACGCGTTCATATTCAGCTTTCAGACTGGTCAATTCAGAGTCGACCAAGCCTTTCTTGTAGACACACACTTCTTTCATTTCTCTCTCTTTACATAGAGTTTGTTCCAAAGCAGCTTTACCTGCCACCAACTCTGTTATTTGGTTCTCAAGAGACCGTTCTTCACAGAGTTTGAGAGACAGCTCATCCCGGTGCTTTTGCAAAAGAAGGAGCTGCTTGCCAAATACTGCATCAAGTTCATCAGAATTAGAAACGGCGTTTGTCTGGTTACCTAAATATTTTGTTTTCATTACAAGACACTCTTGGTCATAAAGTTTTTTCATCAATTCACCATTATCCTCAGTTAATTTTTGGCACGTCTCTCTCAAAAGTGATAACTTTTGACGCAGGTCGACTACATCCGAGGACAAAGATACAATTTCAGTTGAACTATTGCCATCACCCTTCATCTCAGACTGACCACAAGCGGTTTTCTCAGCTGGGCCAAATTGCTGTAGCTGATCAATAAATTCCTTCAAAATTGCTGTCTCTTGAATGTGCTTCTCTTTAGTTTTAGCAAGTGAATGTTTAAGTTCTGCAACTTCATCAATAAGTTCTAAATGTTTCCCTGAGAAAGGCAGAAGATTCTCTTTGTCAGAAGCATCAAAACTTGAAAAGATCCTATCTGATTCATGGAACTCTCCAAGCGTTGTAAGTGAGGGGCTTGAGTGGGTTGCTCTTGACAATCTCTGTGGCGTTGAAGAATTAGGCACAAATATATCCCCAGTGAGTAATGTGGATGCTTCACTCAGGCTCGAACCAGTTCTTTCAGGACAATAACCTTTATAATACTCAATTTCCTCTGGTTGACTAGAATGATCAGAAAACGGAGATTTATTCAAAGAATCTGGGGAAGTATCTCTCTGTGATCGTGGTATCTTTGGAAGCCACATAGCTGGTTCAAGGCTAATGTCATCCACTGGAGAAAGGTTACCAACAGATTTGGAAATGCGGTTATCTTTTGGCCTGTACAACTCGTCAATGTGATGGATGTACTGTCCACTTGTGTTTGGATCTGAATGGCGCCGGTTCAAGCCAGGCTCCAATTCTCTAACTGGAAGGACCGAGGTATGATCTTCACAGGTCATTGTACCTTTGTGGTGCCAAGCTGAACGAGATCTTGAATATTCTTCCTCCAGCGTGTCAATATAATGTTGCTGATCAATAAGCTTTACAAATAGGTCATTGATTTTTGTTTTCAGTTCTTGTCGTTCGATTTCATTCTGACTGACTTTGTTTCTTAGGAAGGCCACCTGGTCCTCTGTGTTGGCTAGCTTCACCTTCAGCTGTGTGAATTCAATTTCTGCAGGGAGTGAGTTGTGACTCTGCTGCATTTCTTTGACAATGTTCAACTCCTTCTGTAACTGGTCCCGCATCAGCAATGCATTTTCCAATTCCACAGATAAATGTTCAGATCGGTTCTGCAATAAAAATCTTTCTTTGCCAAAAAGCTCCAGCTGAATACTCAAACGTTTCTTTAAAGAGAGCTTCTCGTCGATGTGGGCGATACAGTGTGAACATTGTGCTTCTGGACTGTGTTTGACAGAGAAACAACTGCTGATTACTGGCTCTGTCATTGTTCTTTCCATTAATTCGTTGTACTCATCTTGGAGTTCTTGAGAGAGCTCATCTCTTTGCTGGTCTCCAACACTGGTGGACCCATCCAAAGAGTCCACTTCAAAGGATGACTTTTCGGACATGTTATCTAAGGAGGTGAGGCCTTTTTCTGTGAGAATCTTCAGCGCAATCTCGTAGCGCTTGCGATAACCCTGGCAATCAAGACGGCAACAGCTCTTCTCTTCATCATGGCAACCTTTTGCACGGCTTAACTCCACCAAACTTCGGGACGCCGACTCGATGTCCTGAGGCAAGGTGTCAAATTTACGCCTGATACGCGGGGACGAAGCTACAGGTTTTTTGCTAAATTTCTCAGGGAATGTGAATTGTTCATCTTGGATCTGCTCGTATTGTGTGTTCAAGAGCTCAATCTGCTGCAGCAAAGAATCACGAGATTCAGCCAATTTCTGAAAATGAAAAAGACATTCATTTCAATAAAAATTATCCGCAGGAAAAACTGAAGCTAAAATTTAATTTTTCATATAAATACAAATGTAGAGTGGAGGGATGGACACAATGAAGGGCAGGAGGCACAAAAATGGTACGTGATAAAGAGTTGGGAGAAATGGAACATGGAGGGTAGGGAGCTTTACAGAAAGGGAATGCAATGAAGGGTGGGAGGACACAAATGGGATGCAGTGGAGGTAGGGGAACAGAGGTGGGGGAACAGAAATGGGACATAGTGGAAAGGGGAGAAGCAAAATGGGACGTCATTGAGGGTGAAGGAGCACAAAAATCGGGCACTATGGAGGGTGGGGGGGCACAAATGAAACACAATGGAGGATGGAGGGACAGAGAAAAGGGACATGATGGAGGGGCGGAGGGGGTACAAAAATAGGACATGATGGAAGGCATACTCCTTCATCTCAAAAATGAGCCACAATAGGTCAGAGGGTACAGACGTAGGAAATAAGGTAGTGGGTACAGGGATGGAACACAATGGGGAGGGGACAGATGTGAATAGTCAAGAGTGGGCAGTAAAGACTGCAAAATGAATGAAAGGAAAAACTAATTTTGCTTTAATGGATCTTTAACTTTTTTAAAATCAATTATGAATAACTTAATATTTTAGAAATAGATGCACTGTTTTCTCAACAGTGAAGACCTTGAAGCTTTCAAAACAGTTTCAATTCGTTTAAGTTTAGAAATATTATTTAAATCTAAGTCAGCATTGGAGATACAAGATAATTTTCATAGTTTATTTTAAGAAAAAAGTATTTAATTCAACACTGAAAAATTATAATATATACCTTGTGTTGACAGATTTGTCAATATTAGCAATTTTCCTGATAATAAAAAAAAACTCATTCCAATCAATTTAAATTCAGTTTAAAAAATTTTTTCAAAAATAAAACATACTTTTCTGAAATTTTATTTGAGGAAGATTAGCTGATTTAAAGCTTAATTAATTTGAATTTGAAACATTACTTACTTTTCATTTAAAATATTACAGAAAAGCATTTTTTAATAAGGAGGTGGATGTTTTTATGAGGTGTTGACAACTTTCTTGCTAGACTTATGTTTCGCAATTTTTTTTCTAAGGGGGACATAAAAGTAACAATTACTTGAATATGATGTGAACACCTTTTTTTATGTAAAATAAAATTTATTTTTAAATTTAGTCTTGTGCTACATTAAGTAAATTTCACATGTAAACCAATTTACTTCAACTTGCTGTACTAAGATAATTAAGAGATAAAAAGGGGAATTATTTCTTTAGATCCTATTTTATTAGCCTATAATGTATTGTGCTTGGGCTAATTATCTCTAGTATGGGTGCATAGCCAAATGGTTAGAACGTTTACTTTCTGACTATGAAACTTGGGTTTGAATCTCACCAGGGTTGATTTATTTGCCATAATGACTTCTTGATGTTATTAATTGGGAGAGGCAATCCATTTGGAAAATGCCTGAAAATCATACCATAGGGTTGACCCAAGCTTTGTGAGTGACATTGGGTAGACAGAACCATTGAAAGCTGTTGATGGTCATACTAGCACAGAGTCACAAGTCAATATGACAGAGGGTTTGAGCATTCTGGCTTTGTTCAAAATATTTATCATGCAAGGCTATTCGCTCTCACATAAACTGTAACTAAGGTCTGCTCAGCATAGTCTTGTTAATCGGAAGGTTCTTTTCTAATAGACGACTCAAAAGAAATATCAATAGATACTATGTCATCCAATTTGCCAAGGGGATAGTTATTATGATCTACAAGAGTTAAGAAAGGAGGTAAGGAACAAATCAAGTGAAGAAAAATGTTGAACAGATTTATTTGGGAAACGAGTTTGGAAATCTACTATTTGACTGAGAGACTGAGCAACAGAAAAATTGAAAGTCTGAATACCGGTAACATCACTAACATTAGAATGCTGAAGCCACTTGATGAGCATTAAAATCACCAAACACAAAAATATTCACAGATGAATGTAGAGAGTGAGCCATTTGTGCATTATCAAAAATTTTGTTTAATATATTACAATCCTGAGGAGGAAGAGGAGAGTGATAAAGGAAAAAGAGATAGCTAACAGTGTGCAATAACAAATGTCAAAAGCACATGAAAGCGTCATCTGGGGATTCAATTGTGGGGAGACAATTCCCTTGCAACTGGGAGATTTTCCAAAATTTAAAACACCAAGGCCATGCATATGTATACTAAAATCTTTTCAGCAAAGAGGAAGATAGCCATTGAAGAATTTAAATTAGTTTCACAAAGTGCAAAGATATCTGGAGACTGTTTCAAGAGAAAAGATTCTACACTGCAGAAATTGGAACAAATTCTATGAATATTGGAGAAAGAAAGTTTTTTCTTTTTATTGGGGGGGGGGGGTTGTTTACTGATTTACACATATTTCTTTTAATTGTATTTGTCATAAGATTTTGTTTTAAGAAGCAAAAGGCCAAAATCATTATCACTATGGCGATACAAACTGGCCAGAAGGTGGCTAAGACTAAAATTTCAGAGTTGCCCACCGGAAATACATGCAGGGACACCTATCCATGTGCGCTATGGCACTAGAAATACTCCAATATTATGTCACTGTTTATCAGAGTAGCCTTTCTAAGCACTACCAAAGAATTTAGGTTCCTTACTACCAGTTGGAAGCAGCAACCAGAAAACTGACAAACTGATACCCTCATAATGAAAAGTCAAAACCACTGATCAGTCATATCACCAAAAAGTTAAGACAGTTAAAATATTATAGATATTGAAAGCACGAATCAGTAAACCATATCCTAAGCAGGAAACAAGGGATAAATCTTTATCCCTGTTCAATAAACATGGAAGTAGTACTAGCAGGGCAATAGTTGAACTATATATAGATGCATAAATTCAATAAATTTCTATATAAAGGCACTTCTACTTATGATAGAGTTTATGATCCAATGGGCTTGTCCCAAAGTAAAAATCCTCAGTTAGAAATGACCCTGATATAACCTAAAAATTGTCTTGCACAACAGTGAACCAACTTAGCAGCAAACCTAGCAATTGATTCAATATAATCTTTCTACTTCATGTTGGTGTTAACCTGAGAGGGCGCAAGGAGTTACTCTCCTGAAGGTTAGCATCAACCATGTTGGTGGAAAGCAAAAAAGGTTCTCTCAGACGATTAAAAGAGAGAAAGTTTGTTTTGCTTACAAAACAATAGTTATTTCGAACAATATTTTAAATACAAACCACAGAAGCTGCAAAAAATGTAAACAAAAAGCATATCCCTGAAACAATATTTAAACCTCTCCAAAACAAACATCATATGGAATTTCTCTTTTTATTAACAATTAGAAAAAAATTCTTTTTAGTTCACTGCAATTTAATGAAGATAAATTAAACATCTATTTGCAATGCACCTATACTCAAGAAATTTCAAGCTTTCACAAATGTCACCATTTGAAAGCTTTTATTTTAATTTTATATATATATATATATATATATATATATATATATATAATTCAATTCTTAATAGTTAAGAAATAAATAATTGGGTTTATTACTGACATTTTGAAAATTAAAATTGAAAAGCAAAATGTTCTAAACTTGTTAACGAGTCAAAATTCAATGCAAATTATTTGGAGAAGCTTGCTAACAAATTCGTGTCAATATTGTTTTTATATACTGTACACATTGACACACATAAGGTACATGAAACAGTTTCTTCTGCAGACTAAATATGATTGTAGATTATTTTTCTTTTAAATTAAAATGTTAAAAATATTAAAACATAAAAAATTAATTTGAAAATTCAAAAAGTTAAAGAATTAAAAAAAGCACAAAATTAAAAATGTTAAAAAACACAAAATAAAAAAGTTAAAAAAAAAACACAAAATAAAAAAGTTAAAAAAAAAACACAAAATAAAAAAGTTAAAAAAAAAACACAAAATAAAAAAGTTAAAAAAAAAACACAAAATAAAAAAGTTAAAAAAAAAACACAAAATAAAAAAGTTAAAAAAAAAACACAAAATAAAAAAGTTAAAAAAAAAACACAAAATAAAAAAGTTAAAAAAAAAACACAAAATAAAAAAGTTAAAAAAAAAACACAAAATAAAAAAGTTAAAAAAAAAACAAAATAAAAAAGTTAAAAAAAAAACACAAAATAAAAAAGTTAAAAAAAAAACACAAAATAAAAAAGTTAAAAAAAAAACACAAAATAAAAAAGTTAAAAAAAAAAACAAAATAAAAAAGTTAAAAAAAAACAAAATAAAAAAGTTAAAAAAAAAAAACACAAAATAAAAAAGTTAAAAAAAAAAAGTTAAAAAAATAAACAAAATAAAAAAAGATTTTTAAAAAACACAAAATTAAAAACCTTAAATAAAACAAAATTAAAAGGTAAAAAAAAATAAAGTTTAAAAAACAAAATTAAAAAGTATTTAAAAAATTTAGAAAGTAAAAAAAAAAATTTAAATGTAAAAAAAAAAACATTTTAAAAAGTAAAAAAATATTCTAAATGTAAAAAAAAATAAAAAATAAAAAAAAATAAAAAGCACTTGTCTTTGTACATAATAGGTTCATATGAAATATATACCCAACAACTACTCAATTATGTATTTTATTACTATTTTGTCTCTTAAGGAGTAATCAACAAGTGTAAAGGAAATTCTTTAGTATTTTTTTAATAATAATAATTATTATTATTATAGGATAGAATCCTTCATCAGAATTTTAAAACTAATTATCAACACATCCTGTTTAGTAAAAAATATACATACTGAAAAAAAAAAAAGAAGAAAAAAAAAAAAAAGAAAATGACATATTCCAGCCTTAAATTGAACCTATATTTTCACCTACACCAATACATTCACAATTCAAAGTATCTTCAGATAGTTACATGAATGGAAAATGGTACATTCAAGATTCAAAGAGTTTCTATAAATTGTATTTGGACATGCATCAAAAATGCACAAGATGCAAAGCTATTCCTTTTATAAAGAGAGATATTGAGTTTCTTCATGCAGGAAGCAAATAAATCAACACATTTGAAGAGCATTAATCATTTGATTATTTTAACCACTCAGAACTGACTGACAAGTTATTTCAGCACCATGATGCTACATATTGATATATACTGGGTGCAGCACTGAAAAAGATGTATACATTTAAGAGAATATCAGGGCAGCCCATAGGGATGTATCCTTGGACCAACTTCATTTATTATCTTCATCAATGATCTTGATGTTATCAGTCCCAAACTAGGTTTGGTTTGGTTTACTGCATATCAACCTCAATGGGTTATGTAATGCTGGCAAAATCTTTATTGTTGGTAATGTTTTTTTTTTTTTTTTTCAAAAAATCTATTTCTGGTAATAATTTTCTTTCAGATATGTATCACTGGTAATCCCCCACACCCCAAAAAAATAAAAAAAAAATGTGTAACTGGCAATGTTTTTTTTTCTTCTTTCTTTTTTAAAAACGTATTGCTGGTAATATTTGTTTTTCAAAAATATATAGCTGGTAATATTTTTTTCAAAAGATGTATTGCTGGTAATAATTTTTTTTTACAAAGTATTTCTGGTATTAAAACCTATTTTTACACTTTCATAGTGTTTTGACCTCAGTTTGGGGTGTAACTATTAGGTTGGTGCAAAAATAATGTCGTTTTTTGACGTTCAACTTCATGTGAGAAAACAACATTATTTTTGCACCAACCTAATATTTATCCATAGCTGAAACCCTAACAGGTGCTACCAACCTGGGAAAACCAGCAATTAAGGTGGTTCCACACTCCTCAAAAGCTCCTGATCAGAGGCCTTGCTGTTGGACGTAGTTTATCATCTTGCCCAGGACAGCCCAACTAGATATTTATACTATTGACACAACAATTTACTCCTATCTTAGCAGCAAGTCCATTAGGTCTGACTAAGTAAAACTGGCAGCTACTCTTGAAAATGACCGCCAATCAGTGGTTACCAGTGGCAAGGAATGGCTTTAACATCTCCAAAACAAAACTTCTATCATTTAATCACCATGAAAAATCTTTTCTGCCTTTCATCAGTATGCCTGATGCTAACCTCCAAGAGAGTAACTCTTTTCACCTTCTTGGGCTCATGTTTTCCAATGACCTGAAGTTTAGTGATTATATTGAATCAATTGCTAAGCCTACTGCAATGAAAGTTAGTTCAAAGTATCATGCCAGAATCCATCTTCCACTTTTATAAATCTACCATTCATCTGTGCATCAGAAGTGGGTGGAAATAAACGTCATTTCAATAAAATTTGTCTGGGGCCAAACAATAGATATATTGTGTGTGTGCGTATTACACACACACACAAGATTCCTAATTTGTTACTTATTCATGCATGAAACTGAGTTAACATGCAGTGCTGATTTCTGTGACCAAGCTGTTTATATCTGAAAATTTTCTATTCTTGATATTACATTTTCTTCCACCCATAAATATAGTAAATTTTAAACTTTATATATATCTGACGATTGCAAGAACATGAAACCCATGGTCACAAACTCACAACAAGCCAACTAAATATGTTAGCTCTATCACCGACATGGAGCACTTTCCAATAAGTACCGCACATATATAATATCTCATTTGTCAAGTCTAGAAGAATCTCAACAGAATGCAGAAAGCACTGGATGGCCGTTTTGTCCTATATTTGTGACTCATCAGCAGTGCGCACCCACTACTGAGAATCAAACCCGGATAGTAATAATATGATGCAAGTGCCATACCCACTGGACCAACAATGATGAATCCCCAAAATAGGATGAAACAGCTATCCAGTGCTTTCTCCAGTCAATTGAGGATTCTTCAAAACTCGAATTAATTATGATTATTCAAATCCCCCTTAATTATATATATATATATATTTTTTTTTTTTTTCGTTACTTGCTTTGAAAAAGTCTGCATTAGGATGAAACGCGTCAGCAATTACTGTTTTCTTATTGTCATTTATTTACATATATATATATATATATATATATATGCAGCATATCTTCATTCAAACATCTTTCATTGATTAATATCGACACATTATGTCTATTTATTTTTATAATAATCTTTTCTACTTCTCTAATCAGTTCCTTGATGTTAAATTGAAATTCATCAAAAAAGGCGCCATAGTTTTTTCCTACCCAAGTACTTTCAGTCTTCTCCAAGAGCATCCTCAGGAGTGAATTACAAAGACAAACTTATAACTGTGATTGTGCTGATGGTGATTTTGAAAGAAAAAAAAAAAAAGAAAAAAAAAAAGAAACGCGTGAATCCATTGTTAGAATTATTATTTTAAAATTTAACTGTTGTAGCTATGTAATTTTTTTGCAAAACAAGCGACCCAATATAAGGGAGGTAAGCCAGTAAAGGTGGGAATGCAAAATGGCATTAAATGTTTGTTAAATGCACTTGAACCTGTTTTTGCTAAACTGGTAATAAATTTTGTTGAGTGTTGGTTGCTTGCTTGGTTTTCATATAGAGGTCCTGGAGAATTTGAAGTTTTTGTTTATTATTTTCGTGGTGTGGTGCATATATATATATATATATATATATATATGTATGTATGTATGTATGTATGTATGTATGTATGTATGTATGTATGTATGTATGTATATATATATATATATATTCATTTCGGTCTCAAGTGGTTGATCAAAGGAACAAGATCCATGGGCATGAACAAAGAACAGTAAAGACATTATATCACAGAATTGCATGAGACCAACTTTGACTATCCATGCATAAAATAAAAAAGTGCAGGCTAGAATTTATCAAGCAGAAAAATATTTTTCCATAGTCTTCAGTGAAACATGCAAATAAATGTTTTGCCTATTCAGAACTTCATTTTTTTTTTTTTTTTTTTTTTTTTATTATACAGGAAATAAAAATTTCAGTGTTTTTTTTAACTAACA
>OZ038518.1:43569703-43597203 GCA_964036315.1 Acanthosepion esculentum
TATATATATATATATATATATATATATATATATATATATATAAAATGAACAGAAACTGTGCCAAGCAAACAAGATTTTATGAAATCTGAAAATATATCTAGATTTATTAATATTTCCTTGTTTATTCACATCAATTTTTTTTTTTGAGTGATGTAAGATAAAATTAAAAATTAGTATAAAAAAAAAATTAACTCCACTTTATTTATTTATTAATTATATCTACGGAAGTGTTGAAGTGATGTAATTTATTAGCAGAAAATAACAAAAAAACAATTGATAATTCAAGCTTAAATTTCTGCAATCAAGTGATTCACTGAATGGTTTAAATTTAGTTCTTGAACTAATTCTTCAAATCTGATGGTTAATATCTCTATAGAATATAAACAAAAGCAGATTATCATTAAATCCAACAGAATAACCAATTCTTGGTAAAATCTCAAATCTGTTACAATTATTTCTAGATTTTTATAATAATGTTCAGAAATTTAATTTATTTACAGAATCTATCTGATAAAAATTATAAATATTTCAAGTTATTTCCATATTATTCTATCCCTTTAGATGATTTTAACTCCCTATGGATTCCTTCTTTTTATTATCTGAACTATGCTTTCTTGGGAAAGATAGTGGAGTGGTTTCCCATTGCCTTTTCCACAATTTGTTGCTTCTTAGGTTAGAGATTTCAGTCTACTGCTATTTCACCTATAGACAAGGGAGAGGAGAGAAAAAAATTTTGACTGTAAGAATTTTTTTTTTCTTTGAAGACACAGGTTCTACTAATTAACTCATAGCTGGGGGAGAAGAGGTGGATTCATATCTTTCCCAAGGGTATTTGCACATAAGTGAATACCATGAACCCAACTATAGTTTGCTCTCCAATATCATTTACAACACACATACAGCCTTATTACCTTTCCAAACTCAGTGACTATAACATGTTTATATGCACTGAAGACATATGCATCTTTAAGAAGTTCAAGTAACTTCATTAAAGTGAGCAGTGACAATGTAACTTACATTTCTAAAACTATAAAGTGATTATAGCATGGTGACTTTCTAAGCATGGCTTACATGTGACACAAGATCGTGCCACCCCTAATTGTGCCACATCTGAGCTACACTTGGAAATTCAAAGTGATCTTTGCATGTATTGTTATTATATCTTAAATTTGACATGTCCTTTCAGAACATTTTGGGCAATTGTGGCTCTTCACAGCTTCCTGTCCTTTGTTGCTCTAAGTAACTTTTGAAACTTTATCAACTCTCTTTGTCTTTGATCTGCCATCTATTCACTTCTTTTTTATGGGCCAAGCCTCTTCAAGATGTGGGTGATCAGGATTCTCCACAACTTCCTGTCTTTTGTTGCTCTAATTAACTTTTAAATCTTTTCAAGCCATGTTTGTCTTTGTTATACCATCCATCCATTCACAAACACTTCTTTTTGTGTCAAGTCTCTTCAGAATATAGGTGATTATGGCTTTCCACATCTTCCCGTATTTTGTAGCTCTCAGTAACTTTTGACCTTTTACCATCCCTCTTTGTCCTGCCATCTATTCAAACTCATTAAACATGTTTGACTATTTCTCTTGCTTTCAGCATGCCCTATGATTATTAAATCCTCCAGGCCTTCTTTCCTCATTATGTCTAAGAAATTTCAACTATATTTCTGCTAAGTTTCTTTTCAGTTCCCATTTTCCTTAAAAATTCTTCATTGTTTACATATTCTCTCTGTGGTAATCTCAGCATTCATTGATAGAACCACATTTCAAATTTTTTTCTTCATCTTTTAACAGATTATCTAGTATTTACTACCATATAGAAGACTGCATATTACATAGCAGTTTTTTTTCTTTGTTTATCAGGACATTTTCCTATCTTTCAATACTTTATTTAATTTCTAAAAGGCATCTTTCCCTATTCTTATACACCTTTAGATTTATGTCACAATACCTAGATGTTTAAATGTCTGTACTTGCTTCCTTTTGATGTCTCTAATACACAGCTCACACTTTGGGCTTTCACCTTTGCTGACAACTATGCATTATGTTGTCTTGCTGTTCATGTAAAAGTCTCCTTCATTTAATAATGACAATTATTATTACTATTATTATTTTTTTTTTTTTTTTGCTGAATTTGAAAGAGAAAATCAAGTCTGTCTAAATTTCTGGGATCAGTAGTTATTTACACTATTATAACATTATTATTATTTACACTATTTACATGCAAACTATTGTCATCATCTTTGTTTTGGCAGTTGTGCCCTCCAGTCTTCATCTGGTTTATGCTGGTCCAGGAAACCTACAGGGAATTTCAAACTGAACCCTTTATTTAATCTACAGGGCTAGATTGTTCTCATTCCACTGATGTCTAGAGATGAAAATCATTGCTTTATGCTTTCTCTTTTGCTTTATGCTTTACTCTAATAAAGTGCAGCATTAAAACTCACTGTACACACACACACACACTATCCTATTATAATTGTGCTTGTCCTCCGCTTTGTTATTTTGCACGACCATTACACCCAGCCAATACCTCATAAATAATGGACTATTCCATTTTGATTCCATGGAAAGAAGAGAAAAGGCTACTTGGCTTCAGTGAGAAAAACATAGGTAGAAGTGGAGAGAGAGAATCAGATTAATCTTGATAAGAATAAATACTACACTTTCTTAACCAAAAGGCCGAGAAGTAATGATGACTGCAATAAATTTGCCATTTTTCAGAAACTGTTTCCAACGATGGATATCAAGTACAGCAATCGCCAAAAATCCAGTTACCATAAATAAAATAACATTTGTCTGCTGAATTATTATTAAAAGAAATGTTCGTAAAACTGAGATTAAGGTAGAAAGAAAGTGTTTAACATCTCCTGCCAATACCTCATAAACGATGGACTATTCCGTTTCAATCATGAGAAAAAAACACTTGATTTCAGTCAGAAAATGAATGAATGAAAGTGTTTAACATCTGCCAATACCTCATAAATAATGGACTATTCCATTTTGATTGTATAGATAAATAAGAGATGTACTCTATCTGGTTTCGCTAAGAAATCAAAAAAGAAGAAGATTGAACTGTTTCAGTGAAATGTAAAAAAGTTACCAATTTCAAATTTTTTCATTTCTACCCTCTTCTTAAAATAATGACCAGTATTGATATTTAATATTTATGATTGTTATTAATATTTTGTTGAAGTTATTAAGCTCCAATATTTAACGATGTGATCGGGGAATTTCTCCAGATATTTTATTGTTGTGGAGCTCACCCTGAACTTATTCAATTATTAACTGAAGAATTAAGATTCATCAGAAATTGAAAATAGGAAGACCATGCAATTTTCCCCAAGTCCTTCTAGTACAGTACTAATATACTACCTATCTAATATGTGCCATGCTCAAAAAGAAAAAGAAAAAAAAAACAACAGTGAATAAAGTTTCATCAATATTCAATGGCAATAAAGAAGTGATAAAATTTTCCCCACTTTATTTTTTCTCTAGTTTTCTCTTACATTTTCTCTTTCACACATTCATTGCCAATTCCTTATTTCCATTGTTTTCCTAATGCTGCTACCAGGCAGAAATACAGTGGAGATATATAATGAAAAAAGACAAAAGGAAAACTTATCTTAGCTGATGTGTTTCGTACTTTGAGGGACTTTATCAAAGTAATGTTTCCTGTTTGATGAAGCCACTCAGAGGAGGAAGTATATCGGCTAAGTTTTCCAATTATCTTTTTTCATATTGTCTTTTTACAGATATACTCTATCTAGAGAGAGAGAGAGACAGAGAATTGAAAAAAAAATAGTTTAACAATTAAAACAGAGTCCATCCAAAAGTCTGATGATTTAGCCAGTTTTAATTGTTGAACAATTTTGCTCAATTCTATTATTAATCTTGGAATTGGAACCAATTTTAATCTTTTTTGTAGCAAAATCATACATACATATACATATATGTGTGTGTGTGTGTGTGTGTGTGTGTGTGTGTGTAATTTGGCAGCAACTTTTCTTTTAAACATGTGTTGAATGTTAAAGACAACATAGTCCTGCATATTTTCTAAAATAAAATTTTTTTAAAAGAAAATATGCAGGACTATGTTGTCTTTAACATTCAACACATGTTTAAAATATATATATATATATATATATATATATACACACACACACACACAGTGAGTGCTAATAAAACAGTGATCGATGTTCAATAATAGAGCTAAAATTTATACTAATAATAAATATCCATTTTTGGTCCTCACTTTTTGGTACAACTGAGCGTGAATCATCAGGCACGGTCTGAAACCTTTCAATATGTGCCTGACAATTGCCACGTGCAAACATGAAACCCAGAGTTGTACAAAACTGAAGAACAAAATGTATATTTATTATTATTATTATAAATATATTAGAAAAAAACAAAAACAAAAAAAAACACCTCAAACCAACAATTCACAATCAGTTTTTATATATGAATATAATACTACTTTGCTTAAAAAGGTAAATCAATTTTTTTCTGAAGTTATTCAACATGGCTTGAAAATGGAACAAAAAAAATTTAATTTTTAGGTCCGAAACATAGTAATTTCTGTGTCACAATGAAAACATTTTAAATTATAATATATATGTATGTATGTATCTCTAAATGTGAGAAAAAACAGATGGAGTAAAATTCCACACATATATATATATATATATATATATTTTAGAATTGGACATAGTCCGACAATTTATTTAAAGACATTTATATATATATATATATATATATATATATATATATATATATCATCTGAGATTCTAAATTGCTGAAAAATTTTTTTATGTTCAATTTCAAGTTGATATACAGAATTCTGATAATGTTGAAGTGATAGGTGAATCTATAGCAGTGCCATCACTGTGTGAATATATTTCTTAAGTGGTCATAAAAGGGGGGGGGGTGTATAACACTTTTCACAAAACAAAAATATTACATTGATTCTAGACAGAAGTGCCAGACAGCAACACTTTGCACTTAATCAGGGCACACAGATCCTCAATGAAGAAGTGCTGATCCATCATAATCCAGTAATCTTTGATATATACTAAGCTTGCATGTCAAAGTTTAAGTGTGTATACACACACATATTTGAGGATGTGTTACAAATTCTAATCTAATATTCCAGTGTTTATTCTAGTTGAAGGTGACATCATCCATTACATTATAAAACACATACAAAACTAATATATAACAATAACAACACACATTATTATTGCCTAACACACAGTACAGTAAATTATTGGAGTTTAATGCATTTAAAAGGTGAGCAGATTTTTATAAACAAAGTAATCAGTATAAAAAAAAAACAGACCAACTATAGCTAACAGATAAAAAACTAAGTCTTTTGAACTTTTTTTTTTACCTGTTAACTAACTACACATATTAGTAATTTAAAATCAATCATTTTTCACCTGACCAAAAAAAAAAAAAAAAAAAAAAATAAAACAGATCTGTTAATCTGGCAGGTCTGTCCAGGTACAAATGTTTTGAAAACATACAATATTTAAAGTTTCTTTTTCTTTTTTAATAGGATATATTGTTTAAAAACAATAAATAAAATAAAAGTGGAGTCAATTTCTCTTAATCTGAATAAAAGTTCCAGTCACTTGAAATAAACTAATTCCCTAATTAGAATTAAAGCAAAATTTGTGTTGAAAATGTAGTGTTAATTACAAATTTTTTTTAGTAGCACACCAAAATACTATCAGAGTGTTAATGTAAACTGAAAAGTCAAAAATGTCAATAATGATCAATAAGTGCAAGATTAACAGATTATCATACAAACTATTCTACTAACATATCTACCAACAGAAGAAAAATAGTATCACTTTATAGAATATTAACTAAATAGGCAACATTGTCATTTCTTTTTAAAGAAAACTCACCTTAGCTTGGTATTTTTCCAGAAGGCCACCAGACTTGAAATATAAAAACCAAGTTCTATTATAGATATTTTGCTTTAGAAATACTAAAATATTTACATTACGAATGTTGTGTGTGAGTGTGTGTGTAACGGTAGGTGTAGGTTTCTACCTCTCACAAGGTTTCACCCACCTACTAATTATACAGAAAATCTGAAGTAAAGAAAAAAATATACTGAGTTGAGAAGAAAAAAAATTAATCTGGTTTAAAGAACAATGCGAGTTATCGCCCTTTAATTACACTTTCGTTTTAACATTTTCTAGTATTATCTTGAATTTTAATGAGATCGTTGCTTATTCACTTTACATCTTTCATTGTAATTTCTTTTTGTTTTGTTTTTTTATCACAACTGCTCCAAAAATTCTACAACCGTTAGTAAATGGTATGGACTACTTATATCCAATTCACAATATTTACCTATTGTAACCTAGAAAGGGTTACTGAATGAGGAATAACCAAAACAGAGTTTGGAAATGAAATGGTAATCTTTATAGCATCAACAAAATACAATACTCGCCAGCATTATGGAGTAGGTAAACCACTGCTAATGATGAACTACTTAGACAGCATATTACCCCCACTATTGTATGACCAACGTATTTATTAGGATTGGGACATACCCATTAGTGTTCATAGGTACAGTATATAACATTACCAATGACTGCCAAATGTAAGATGGATTAAATCTGATATATATATATTTTTTTTTTTTAATTTATTTTGTTTAAATGTTATTTTTTATGGATACATATATTTGAGTAGAAGCTCTGTTTTTTAATTAAACAGTATTTCTTTATCCAACTACTGGCCTGAATGTTCGAGAAATCTTGTTGGAAAAATATTGAATATATAGGCCAGTAGATGTTGGATAAAAAATACTGTTTAATTAAAAAACAGAGCTTCTACTTAAATATGAGTATCCACCAAAAATAACGTTTAAACAAAAAATTTTTAAAAATTACATACACAAATACACACACATATATATATGTGCATGTGTGTGTGTGTGTGTGTGTGTGTGTGTGTGTGTGTGTGGTTGGGAGGTGTATAATAGTATCCAAAACAAAAGTAGTGGAAAAGCTATAAATGATATATTTTGCCAAGAACTGGTCTGCTTCCTTTGCCTTCTTCAGGTTAGAATGAAAGACAAAAGTGTACATAAGAAAAAAATGTGTTGGGGTCCCTGTGGAGAATGTGAACATGTGCCAGACTAAGATTAGTAAACATCAATATTTCTAAACAAATATTTTGTTTAATGCATTTTTCAATATTTGTCCTATTGCCTCAGAATCATTTCTAAAGATCTGATTTCTAAATGAAAAAATATATCAGCTGTTAATTGCTTCATAAAAAATTCATCTACAGAAATCTAAGTAATGATGGAACATGAGAAAAAGCCTTTCACATATTACATCTTTAAACACTGTCAGATATGACACATCAATCATTTATCACATGAATCCATGCTATGTGCATATCATGGTGCAGTGGTAAACAACACTTTTTCAGGACTTTGCTAAAATGTTTAATTTAACAATTGTTGTCTTCTGTTATCATTAATATATTGTAAAAATGAAAACAGCTAAAAGTTTGTTTGTTTGTTTGGAGTTTTATGGCGTATCAACCACTATGGGTTATTTAATGCCAGATCCAGTATTTACTAAATATATCAAAACTGTATAGCTGGCAACATCGTCGTTTCAAAAACGTATCCCTGGCAACATCGTTGTTTAAAGTTTTTTTTTCTACTGATTGACCCTAAGCCACTGCTTTCCATCCCATTTTAGGGGTAAGGTGTTAGTATATTTAGTGTAGGGTTTGGGTGGGAAAGTTAATTGCAAGTTGTAGTTGTTTTGGGATGGGTTTGATGTGATGGGGCATGACATGACCAGCCGATTGATCGGATCGGGCCTCTCCGACCGCCCGTCTAGCCCAGATAAGGGCCAAAGTGGTGTGCTGCAGGGTCGTGACCACTTTATACTTGGGTCATGACCTGCTCAACCACCAGGACCCCATCCCCAGGCATCATGGGTCGCCACCCATGGCCAACAGGTGGCCCCATTGAGAGACTTTTACCCTCTGCAGGGGGGCAGTTGACGTATTCTGATGCCCCACCAACAGGGCGTCAGCTAAAAGAAAGAAAATCAAGATTTCTGTTTTATCATTATACACATAATAGACTTGTGATTAATTACTGCATTAGTTCCTCGCTACTGAAAAACCTTCCTAACTTTTCAACGCATTTATATTTTCTAAATAAATAAACAGCAAATTCTATCTGTCTGCCCATATGGCTGATACCACTAACTCTGGCCACACTTGTTCTACACAGACATATATCTTTAAGGGTCAGGATTATCCTTAATTCCATCTGGTGCTTGAACATCCAGCGTTGGGATTTGTGTCCGGATGAGGAAGAAACAGTTAAAAATTCAAATTTAAAAAAAAAAAAAAAAAAAAAAAAAAAAAAAAAAGGGTGCTTTTAAAAGTTTTTAATTTATATATAGTTTAAAGCAACACAAATAACTTTGTGAATTTTAAAAAATTTGTTTTAAATTTAGTTTAAAATAGATTGAATACTTTGTGGATTGAGGTAATCATTTTTATTTCTTGAAAATACCAAGGAATCAGAGTTAAAGGGAAAGGTTTCGTGTCATGGAAGTTCTGCGGTGTTTTGATTTGAAGAACTCAACTCAATTGAAGTTCTACAGAGTTTGTGATTTGAAGATCTCAATTTTCTGCCTGAACTGGAATTTCAGCCCAAATTGTCTTGTAGCCTGAATCACATTTAAACTGAGATTTTGAAGTTCCATGGAGTGAATTGAGGAATTCAAAGTTATTTCTTCAGAATTATCATTGCCGTTTTCTCAGCCGGACAAGAGGTCCCTTTAAATTTTGGGCCAGATGCCCAATTTGCCCTCTGTAGAAGTTATCTTGAAAGTTCACACAGAGTGTGGCTTTTAAGCTAGTTATAAATAAAACCCTATTCTTTTAGTAATACTTGCATTAATTTTAATCACAGACAATCCTCTTCCTGAATTTCTCAATACATTTGTATTATACATAAAATCCAATTCTTTTAATATTTGCCTTAAATCCTGATCACAGACAATTCTTCTCATCCTAAATTTAACACATTTCTATAGTAAAATCATTAGCAATACATTTGTATTATACATAAAATCCAATTCTTTTAATATTTGCCTTAAATCCTGATCACAGACAATTCTTCTCATCCTAAATTTAACACATTTCTATAGTAAAATCATTAGCAATACATTTGTATTATACATAAAATCCAATTCTTTTAATATTTGCCTTAAATCCTGATCACAGACAATTCTTCTCATCCTAAATTTAACACATTTCTATAGTAAAATCATTAGCAATACATTTGTATTATACATAAAATCCAATTCTTTTAATATTTGCCTTAAATCCTGATCACAGACAATTCTTCTCATCCTAAATTTAACACATTTCTATAGTAAAATCATTAGCAATACATTTGTATTATACATAAAATCCAATTCTTTTAATATTTGCCTTAAATCCTGACCACAGACAATTCTTCTCATCACTAAATTTAACACATTTCTATAGTAAAATCATTAGCAATACATTTATATTATACATAAACCCAATTTTTTTAGTAATGTTTTCTTGTATGTTAATTCTTGAAATTTTCATTGCATTTCTATAGTAAATACTTTAGCAAAGCATTTGTATTATACATAAAACACTATTCTTTTAGTAACGTTTGCCTTAATTCCTAATCACTGACAATCCTTATTACCCAGAATTTTTCATTGCATTTCTATAGTAAAAACATTAGCAATGCATTTATACTATAGTCTTTTAATAATATTATATATCCCTTATTAATGATTGCCTCAATTCCTGATCACCAACAATCTATTTCTATTCTAAAATCATTGCTGAAACTTACAAAATTAATTTCAAGTAAGAAAATAAAAATCCAGTCATCAACTTCCCATTCAAAGCACTTAGATCAATAAAATGACTGAAGGTAGATCACACCTGATGTATGAAAAGTAAAATTACTTCATTTACAAACAAGTTTCCTCTCAACTCTTATTCTTCAGGTGAGGTAACAGCTGTTATAGTCAAACATCAAATCGCATTCAATATTTCCTTTGCTAAAGCCTCATTCCTGCATGTAGCATTCATTATTCAATACCAAATATTTATGACTGAATATACTTTAATTGTGCAGAGATCTTTTGCAAAGTAAGCAATGAGGAAGGTACTGGAGATTTGAGGAGACTTACTGTCACTTGACACCCAGTAATGGTCACCAGCTCATTTCTGACTGAAAAAGTCTGCGTAAAAGAGGATAAATAATAAAACTCTAATAACCCATAGCATGATGTTCTGATTTCTTTATATTTGCGTCTGTAATTATAACAACAAAAACTTAATTTACTGTCTTTTTACTAGACTTTTATCAAAATGTTTTAACTTGAAAAATAAAGTTATATCCAGTCCAGACACCAGTTTTCAATTTATCTTTAATTATAAGCTGAGTTAAAAAAAAAAAAAAAAAACCCTTAAAATTTTTTTTAAATATCCAAGGGAAATAAGTTCAGGTGTATTAACTGCTAATTACGGAGTTGCTTTTCCTTGCCAATGTGGTCTATACTCATGGCATAACAGTAATGATTAATACTAAGTGTAATGATAATTCACAAATGCAAATGATATAAATTCCATAAATAAAAACTTGGTAATATTCAGTGGTTGCCTCAAGCAGTATTTAAATGAGCAACAAGGGGGGGGGTCAAAGCTTTTATTTCACTATGAGCTATATAAGTTTAAATAAAAACATCATCCAATGTTGTTTTCTTTTACTATAAACCTTATCTTTATTGCATGCATCACATATCCGTTAGTTAATTCATCATTGAGCAGAGCATCATTTTTAATTTTACTCAAAAACAAAAATATCTTTAAAAATCCCTATTGAATTCAGAGGTAAAATTGTGATATTTAAGACTAATATCTTAAAATCAACTTTCTAAATACCTTAAAACAAAGTGACTATGACAATGACTTAAAAATATAAAAGAAAAGGAAACTCCTAAAACATTTTAATATACAAGGACAAGCTAAGCATTACCAAAACTCGGAACGGTTACTCTTTAGATCTTTCTAAAAAAACGTTTACGTATTCATATCATTACATAAGCCTGGATTTTTATTTATCATGTAAAATTGCCCAATAAATATTGTTTGCGTATTTGTTTCACAAGATTCAAAAGGGAAACCTTTTTGTGATATGTAATAACTGCTTTTAAAATTTAAACTTTTTTTTAAAGAGCCCCACAATTTCATGCACTGGAAAAAAATCATATTATAGATGATTTTATATATATATATATATATATATATATATATATATAAAGAGAGAGAGATTATATTATAGAAATGTGTTGGAAAAGGATGTTATTATAGAAATGCATTAAACAGGAATCCCCCACCCTTTACAAAAACTTGGTTTACCAAATGTAATTATTCCATATTGAAAAAGGTTGATTTTAGAATCTTGTCAGAAACAAGATTAATACCATGGACTGAACATACAAGCAATGAAGAATTTTGAAGGAAAAGAGAAACTAAAAGAACACTTACAATCAGTTGAAATTTTTGGAATCAACAATGAGGAAAGAAAGCCTAGAGAACTTAAGACTCACAAAACATACTAAAGAAGAGAGAAACAGTAAGTAACCTATCTTTTCGAGATTCTGTCAGTGAATGTAAACAGGCACAAAGAGGAATGATAGAAAGTCAAAAATTATTTAGAGCAACAAAAGACAGGAAGATGTGGAGAGCCATGAACTCTCACATCCTGTAGGGATATGGTATATTAAAGAATTCATAAACAAATATGTAAACAATATCTATTGAGCAATTTTATATAAAAAATGAAAACCTGAAGAGGCGTGAAAAGATATTTTATGAAAAAAAGTTTGGCCATCTTTGTTTATAATAAAATCATTTCCTAATAAATTTCTACAGTGAAATGCTTTGTTTCAACTGTAAGAATCCTTCCACTTCATTCTTCTAAGAATTAATTTTTCTCGTTCATTTATGTAATTCACTTTAAATACTTTTCTGTAGCAAATATTCTCTCATTTATTTCTATAACAAATCAGTAAAATGTAAAAATTTTCACTGCAACATTGTATCTTTTGAAAAATTTAAAAAAAGAAGAAAAGAAAAGAAACATAAGAAAATTACAAGTGATCCCAAAATTGAAAAAAAATCCATGCAATTATTTCATTATTTTGCGTTAGTGAAATGTTTATGGATGAGTTAGCAACAGACAATGCAGCAGTCACTTAGCAAATAGCCAAGGCCACCTGGTACCAAAAGGTTCCAACTCACCTGGTTCTTCACTTGCATGTCATGTAACATATTGCCTATTCGGCTCTCAAGCTCATGAGGAGCCATCTGCAGACATTCCTTCATTAAAGACACTTTCATCTCGTTTACCTCTTCTCTGTGCTTACTTTCCATCTCGGAGCGTATCTTTTGAAGGCTCTTGATGAACGAGCGGTCAGTCTCCGCCTTCAGTGATTCCACCTGGAAGGAAATGCAAGCCAAAGGCACACTATAAAATATTTGGCCTTGAAGCCTCCTCAACATGCTTGGACAATACAGACCATTCCATTCTAATAGCCATGTGTCTTATGCTGTACTTTTCCCACTTTATTTTTTTTTAAACTACAGCATAAGGCAATGTCAACTGGAAAAGTGTTTTTCAATTAGGCACAAATATTAGCAATACTAGTCCCTAAATTACAATGTGATTATTTTCTAACCAGCTTGTCCTAAGTCAGTTCTTAGTTAATAACTTAAAAAAAAAAAAAAATAGTTTGTTTTTGGAGATCAAAAATCAAAGAGCAATAAAATATATATATATATATAAGTTTAATAACAAATGCAATATGAAAATTTAGTTTACAAAAATAAATAATAATATAAGGAGAAGAGACAGAAGATAAAAGGAGAAGAGACGGAAGATAAAAGCAGAAGAGACAGAAGATAAAAGCAGAAGAGACAGAAGATAAAAGGAGAAGAGACAGAAGATAAAAGGAGAAGAGACAGAAGATAAAAGGAGAAGAGACAGAAGATAAAAGGAGAAGAGAAAAGAGTAAAAGGAGATAAAAGGAAAGAAAATGAAAAGGAAAAAGAAGATATAAGAGAAAAAAAATTTAAAAAATCTAAATTTACTTTGATGATGAAGACTTTTCAAAATACAGAAATTCTCTCTTCATTGGAAACCAAATATTTTTTATCAAAATTTTCTTCGATCATTCTTCTGACGAATGATTATTTTGATAAAAATGAACATGTCACAATTTTGGAGTGTTTTTATTAACACGTCATCTTGTGTGGTGATACCAGCTGAGGATCGAGGCTTTAAATGATTCCAGACAGTAAAAGTATAAAAACCAACTATAGTCTTATTTACAGGATATTGCTATGAAGCAGCTGTTGGCCGGAGTGTGGGGGGGGACTGGTAGTGGGGGCTGGGGGGGTAATTAAGGCTGGGAATTCCCAGCATGTGTGCAAAGCAACTGTGCATCCATTGCCATACAATCTATCTACCAATATAACATCCATCATACACATACTTGTTCTTCTCACAAGAGACCTAAGCATGTGTTCTTTCAACTTGTATGCATCAACTTGGGGATTATTTGTTTAATTAAGCCAATTCCCACAGCTATTCCCAGACTGGGGGAGTCACTTTCCAAAAACAAATATTAAAATAAAGTGATTTATAAGGAAACAGCAGGAACTGCTATCATCAAAGTTAAAAGGATAGATCATGTACTAATAAAATACAAATTGCCTTGGAGCATTTTCTTTAATGTCAAATGTACATGGATATATAAATTAGGAAAATGATCAGCTGTCAATATTTTTTTTAACAAAATAAAGAATGCTACATTGATCAAACGCATTGGTAATGAAATGGCACTAGGTATGGTGAATAAGGTGCATGAGGAAGAATTTCCTCGTCTGACTTTTAAGGCTTTCGTGTTGGCAAGGAGGTACGGTGGAATAATGGATAGCAGCTCACATTGAGGAATTAGAGAGCCAAATTCGAATTCCAGTTGAATCCATTACATTTACTTATGTGCTGATACCTTGGGAAAGGTAATAATCCTAATCCCCCACTCCCGCCTCACCCAGCTATGGGTAAATAGCAGGACAGACCGGGTTCTATAACAATGGATGGCAACTGGTCTACCACAGAAAGAAATGGCAACCTACTACAGGGGAAAAAATCTGCCTCGTCAGTCATGTATCGAAAGATACATGATCGCCTAAGCATGTATCACGCATGGCACATAACCGAGATGTCTATATAAATTAGGGGAATGATCAGCTGTCAACGTCTTTTTTTTTTTTTAACAAAATAAAGAAGGCTACATTGATCAAAGTCTTGATAATGAAATGATACTAAGTTTCGTGAATAAAGTGCATGAGGAAGAATTTCCTCGTCTGACTTCTATGGTTTTTGTGTTGGCAACACAAAGAGTGAACAAGAATGACTTTCTGGCTTTCATGTTTTGTAACTGTCTTCTCCCCCCCTACACACACGCACACACATCATGATTGTCACACAGCATTAACGATTTCACCCAGCATCAGCAAGTCGTAATACATTATGCTTTTCGAATCTCACCAAATCCAGAGCAATAACTTCTCCCCCCCCCCCCCCTAAAAGGTAAAGTTTTGTTGTTAATAATACAGGTATCAGATTCCTCCACAATGTTCAATGCTTCAGATTAATGTACCAAATCCACATTCTATCTCCCATTTCAATCTTTCACATAAAAAATGTTTTTTATATCTCTGGTAAGAAGTGAAAAGACAGGCAGGGGAGACACTGTCTAAGACTTCACCCGGAGAATTCATGTGGAACCGACTTTCGAGATTTCTGAATTTTCCCCCATAGTTTGCAAAGATTGTTGAGTGATTCATACCAAATTTTTCAGTCAATCCAATTGTTGACGGATTCAGAGCCATCATCCAAAAGAGCTTGCAAATCAAATTCATGTGGCTTGACTAATATTTAGTCTGCCATCCAGGCCAAATCCGTCTTTCTTAAACTTAGCAAAATATTCACCATAATGTACTGCTTTCAACCAAACTACCATCATGGGCCTTTATAAATCATCTTTACTCCTGCTGCTGTTTTGCCCAACTTGAAATGGGATCAACTGTCAGTGTTGCACATTCCAAGCCTACTTTTATTTTTTTTGCAAAGCAAGACAAACAAACACTAATCTTCAAAAACTTTAATGTCAATCACTATCTCCTGACCTCTTGATTACTCTTTTTGTTCTTATTCATTAGTAATGTTTCTAATTCTTCCATTACCCAGTAACCACTTAGATCTTAGTGGCTTTATTGCCTTGCATTGGATGAACTCAAAAAATTTATTGCCTTGCATGGGGTGAACTGAACTAAAAAAAAAAAAAAAAAAAAAAAAATAGTCATACCTGCAAAAAAACAGTGTGTGTCAAAAGGTCATATTTTCTCTTGATACTTATATTACTATATCCTCCCTCAACAATGTTTATTGTTTTAAAAAGCTATGTTTAGAATGTTAATAAATATATTACACACTATTTAGTCGTTAGATTGTTTATAAATAAAACAAAGTTAAATTTGGAAGTGGTAGCATATTAGTATGGAGGGAGTTCTGACTGGCGCCGACCCACTCATTCAGTTACATGCCAAAATGTTGCAGTGCATAAGAATATTATTCTTTTTCTTTTTCAAAGATCTCCTGTCTCTGAGTACATCTTTATACAATAAAATGTCACGTGTCAGATTGCAAAAACAGTAAAATAATTTATCAAAGCTGAAAAGCTTGAGGTTATGGCATGGAGCTATTCAAAATCCTAATCTTGGACAAAGTCATCGAGTTCCATCATATTGAATGAATTATAATGTGGCTGATTAAACCAACATGGGAACGGCACACTTTTCTGCAAGCAGAGTGTTTGAAGAGTTCTTAGATGGATTTCTGGGCGTTATGTCTTCAATGGAGTTCCCCTGCCTTGCACAAACAACCTTGCTTTTATGGTTTGAACAGCATCCATGCAGACTGCCAACTGGCTTGATCACTAACCAACTTATGTAATTGCTGACAGGAGATATTACTGGTCATCAGGATAACCCCGACACAGTCCTGTATCAGTTTTGCCCAATTCCAATTCACCAAAGCAAACACATTGTGGGAGCCAATCCTGATTTGTGTATATTTTTGAGTATCAATAAAATAGCTTAACATGAACAAATTGTAATGCATTTTCATGATTTTGACTCGATGTATTTAAAATAAAAATAATCTCGAATAATCCCTCAGTCAATGTCCTTGGTTTAATTTCTTTGTTCAATAAGAAATTTTGTAGACTATCCAAAAAAAAAAAAAAAAAAACATTTTTAAGGGCCTACAGTCTCTAAACTATTTGCAACAAAAGGTAGAAGGGAGCCAAAAATAGTTTATTTGAATAGAAAACTATAAGGGCACCAACTTTCAGCTTTATCTTTTCTTAAGTATCAAATTTATAAGGTGCCAAAATTGACAAAACCATGATTTCGGTATAGCAAGTTGTTCTAGAAAAATATGTTTTAACCCAACAGAGAATTTAGTCGAGAAAATGTGATAAAAATATTAAAATTTTCTTAAACTATCTAATTGGTTTACACTATTTACATTGTTTGAACGGTTGTCCTCATCTCTGTTGCCATATACACAACGTTTCAGCCATTGTATGCTCCTGGCTTCTTCAGGTGATTGGAATTTCAAAGTGAACCATTTATTTCATCTATGCCTCTTCCAGATGGTTCAGTTATCTCCCTTTAACTCCACTCTCCAACTTTGTTCACCAATGCAGTAACCAGGTACTGAACTCACTACACTCTGGGTAAAGTCAACCATGCTAGAAGTGGCAAGGCACATGGAACTAAAGCAATCTACCCTGGTGGACTAAAAGGGTTCAGTTCGAAATTCCAATCACTTGAAGGCCAGAGTGTACAATGGCCAAAATGTTGTGAATTTGACAACAAAGATGAGAACAACAATCCAAACAATGTAAATAGTGTAAATAATTACAATATGTCATCTCAGAAGTATAGAAAAATACCTAATTGGTCTATTGATGTCATGAAAATAGGCAATTTTAATAATGAGTTAAAAAAAAAGAAAAAAGAACAGCCATCTCAAAATAGTAATAGTAACATTCCTATAACAGGAATGAATATGGTTCCTGCCTAAAAATAATCTATTTATGTCAAAAATAACAGGAAAACTAATTTGGATGCTGTATCTGACATACTTTGTAAATGAGAAGCTCTCAAAATGAAGTGTCTTTTTGCATTTCACGCCCTTATAAAAATAAAACTACACCTAAGCTGTTTAAATTTTTGTAATGTACACTGAATATTAACTTTTGCAAGAAAGTTTAAAATATGTACATGCAATATCCTAGGAGGCTTAAATGTCATAAGTTCATTAAAGCCTTATTTGGGAAAATGCAAAAAAATGCAGTGAAATTGGAAGAATGAAGCACACAAACACTTTGCTTAACCAGAAGTTCTCTGTGGCTGAACAGTTATAGCATGCCAGGCTTAATTATGTGTGTGTGTGTATGTGTGATACTATGGACACCCACAAAAAGGGAAGAGGCGATTTTATCTCAATCTCAAATGTTTCTGTTTGATAAACAAGTAGATAGTTCCTTTTGAATTTCAGTCTTCTAAGCAGCATCCACTGGAGGATAGGAAATAAAGTGACTTTCAGCGATCAAGTGGCAACAAAGCCAGAAATAGGCTATATCCGGTTGCTGGTCGATATTAACAGACATACTTTGGATCTATGAGTGCTCCAGTCTGCCTTTGGCAAGAGATGGATGTGTCCATGTTGTGGTTCCAAGGCCTCCAATTTCATATTGCAAGCCACCATATTAGGATGGGTAGATTGGCGAGTAGTTGTTAGTGGGGAAGAACTGACATAGCAAAAATAGTCCCAAGTATCACCTACCGACACACCCGGATGAACAGGCAAAGCCCTAAATAAAACACCTACATATAATATGGGAAAGAGGGGTCATGTTCTTATTTCTTGATATGGCATTTCTTTCAGCCTTGTGAGCATACAGCACAATCTTCCCTAGATTTGATGAACACGTACCAGATTGAGGATTGAAATGCAACTTAGGGTGAACATTGGCCAGTTGGTGGAAGCCTTGGGAAAGAGTCACATTGTATGTTTCTATCTATCTATCTCTCTCTCTCTCTCTCTCTCTATATATATATATATAGATATATTTTTGTCATCCACAGACAGACTGTTTCGCTGTTTCACAGCTCATCAGTGTGATTAGACGTCCGGTTGCCTCTAGCTAGGATCGAAACCCGACTGAATTTGCGTCAGTCCGAACTTCTCCCACTAAGCCGTCAGCGTACGGGATGAAGGTGAATTTTAGCGTGTTTATTTTTAGATTCAGATAAACACAGTGACTGAGAGTGACTCAATTCTGTCGAAGTGTCATATATATATATATATATATATATATATATATATATAAAACACGGATAGCAATAAAAAAAACATTAAAATCATACTAAACCTCACAAAAACTGCAAAACTAGATTCTTTATTTACTCAGTAACAAGAGGTAAGTTAAAATCTACATTCTAAACACTTCGTGGCTATGAATTTTTTTAAAATAATGTTCAATTAAAACAAAGTCCAAGAGCCACTCAAGGTAGAGGGTTACTGTGTGGACTTATATTAGTGTAGGAAAAAACAAGCGTTAGGAGTTTCGAGCTGAAGACTTTAGAAAGAACCAGAAAACCAATTCTAAACGTTAAACAAGAGATAAACTTCTACCGTTCAAAAGACTGGGAAGGAGTGTGAACTGGACAATTGGTGAACTTATCTACTCCTATTATTTTTATATTATTAATTCATGTACACAATTGAGAAAAAGGAGTCACTTAAATTCTGACTTGACATTTGGACAAACTAATTCAAAGTATCTTCAATAAGCAAATAGATATTTTGATATTGGTTTTTTCATTAGCAAGCTCTTCATTTTGTAACAAATTAATCTATGCTAAGTAAATGAAGTTCTTTCTTATGAACTAAGGTCATTATTACTGTAGTGGGTACCTCACAAGTGTGACCTTGTGTCAGACTAAGCTTAATAAATACCTATATTTAGAAACAAATACTTTTCAATATTTGTTTCATTGTCTCAAAATCATTTCTAACAATTTTATTGATTTCTAAAAGTGTCAACTGTTAATTGCTTCATAAAAACAAATTTACACAGAAATCTATATAAAGATGAAACATGTGAAAACCTTTAAATATTCCATCTTTACACACTTTGCCAGGTATGTCACATCAATCATTTATTACATGAATCTATGTGTTGGGTACATAACATGGTGCAATGGTAAATGCCATACTTTTATAGATCTTTTCTAAAGAGTCCAATTCCATGATTGCTGTTTTGTTATCATGAATATACTTTATTGAAAAACAAATACTTAAAAAGCAGAAAAACAAATTAAAATTTCTCTTTCAAATATTATACTTGTAATATTTGCATTAATTCCTTATCACTGAAAATCTCTCTCCCAGACCTTTTCATGAATTACTATAGTAAAATCATCAGAAAAGACATTTATATTATGTTTAAAAACTTCTCTCAGAATGCTTGCATTAATTTATGATCATTGAAAATCACTTTCTTTCTGATGTCTAATGAATTCCTACATTAAAATCCATAGCAATGCATTTACATTATAAACAGAAATTTTGTTAATAATGCTTACATTGATTCCCGACCAATGAAGACTTCCAGATTTTAAATGGAGCATATGCAAATTAAAAGATGAAACTTCCTCAATTTTTAAACAGAAAAATGAAATTGCAAAATTTTGGGAGTTAAATCATCAAATTCCTCTAATATTACCATGGTCACTTTCATTCATTCACATTCCATTCACTTCTTGCAATAAGGCCAACTCTTTCAATCAATATGTTGACGTTCCACACCACTTGAAACAAAAAGGTTAGGAAGGAAACCCCCATCAATACTGGAAAGAGCAATAATAGCTACTGGACTTCAGAAACTTACTTGTAAAACCTCTATTGATTGGTTATTATTTATTTTTATCAGCTTCACTGGTTGTGAAGCATGCAGCACACTCTTCCTTAGCTTTTGGTGGGGGTGAGAGAATACAGCAAATGCCAATGGCAATTTTACATCAAAAATACTAAAGATACAGGAACACTTAGCTTTAAAAGTTTAAAGTCCAGTGTATCTAGATGCATTATCTAACCGATGTCATTCCTTTCAAATGCTTTTGTTTTTAAATATGTATTAGTAGCAGGAGAAGAGGCACAGTGGAGTAATGGATAACAGCTCGGATTGAGTAATCGGAGAGCTGAGTTAGAATTCCAGTCGAATCCATTACATTCACTTACATGCTAATACCCTTGGGAAAGGTATGAATCCTCTTCTTCTCCCCCCAGTTATGGGTAAATAGCAGGACAGACCGGGTTCTATAGCATTAGATGGTAACTGGTCTACCACAGAAAGAAATGGCAACCTATTACGGGAAAAAAAAATCTGCCTCATCATAATCCTGGACATAAGTTTACTGTATAAGATTCAGAAATTGGTGCACTTTCAATACATTTCTGATTTTTTCTCTCTCAATTAAGACTGCATTCTTCAAGTCAAAATTATGGTCAGACCTATTACAAAGAACAACTAATTCATTGAATATATTGTTTTATAAAAAGATCCTTTTTGTGTTCATATAATCTTATATTTCAATTCTTAAATGCTCCGATATATTTCTGGGGGCATTTTTGCATTTTATTTTGTAAATTACTACTTCAGGTTTAAGTTTGTTATTTTGTCTTGTGATTAAATCTTGTTCGTGAAATAGCTGTGATAAATTTTATATTGTATTTAGATAAATTCTTTTCACATAGTCATTTTTCAGTTGGTAAATAGCAGCTAACAATAGTGTACATTTAAAATAAATAATAATATGCTATCCAGCTCTCCTTAAAGATTTTTTGCTATTGATAAGTGTACAACTAATTTATTGTCTTAATGCAAGAAAAAGCACAAAACATGAGGTAACCTAAGAAAATGCTCTCAAGGGAATGAAAGCAGATAGTCTATTTATCATATGCTCATCTTCATTGTTATATTCATGCCATTGTACTCTTCTGCCTTCTCCAAGTGTTTTCATACTCTATATCCTTCTAACCACAGGGTAGATTGTTCTCATTCCAATTTCCAGACTATTGGGAGATAACTCATATCAGTTAATACTCAATCAGTTTTATTCCCTTTTGTGTTGTTTGTTTGTTTGTTTCTTCCACTGAATCAGACAATAAGACTTTTCAGCACTATCAGACCCAAGGATTAAACTAACAACCAGGTAAGATAATGTTTTGACCAACACTTTCCTCAATTAAGCCATCTCTTTATTCCGGTTCAGTAGAAGAATCAAACAGACAACACACAAAGATGAACAAGACTGGTCAGTATTAACTTATATGAGTTACCTCCCTTAAGCAAGCAAAGCAGAAGGAGAATAATTTACTCCAGAGATTTTTCATCCCAAGCAAGGCAATAAAGTTACAGTTATTGAGTGTTAGAGAAGGCGGGGGGGGGGGGGGGGGCAATTAAGTAGAGTGAGCAATAAAAGAACAAGAATTAAGGCAGCAGTTAATGATTGACATTGCATTTAGATTTTTGAAGATCAAAGTTGACCAAGAAGCAAGAAGCCAGAAGAATCCCACAAGCATATGTGCAATAGAATAAACTGCTAGCATATAACTTACATCTCACCATTTTAACAGTCAAATGATGAATTTAGTACTGCACTTAAATTCTTAAAGTCTAGGTATGATAGAGGAAATTTTATCAGAACAATTACCATGAAATTATTTATAGAAAAGGCACAGGGAAGCTACATTACGGCAGTGGAAAAGTGGCTGAAGTCAAGATTCTAGGTCAGGACCAATAACCTTGCAGATTCTTCTTTGGATTTTATTGATCTCTAAATATATAGCAGGAGTACCAGACCAGATGTGGCAGCAGTATTCAAAGCAAGGACATATGGTAGACTTATAAATAAGTAAGATAGATTCTGGGGAGAAAAATTATCTAGCACAACATAGGGAAGCAACTTTCCTAGCAGTAATTGATTCATTATAATCTCTCCACTTCATGTTAGCAGAAAACGTTAGTCCAAGAAGGCACAATGTATCACTCTCCTGGAGGTTAGCATCAGCCATGCTAATGGAAGGTAAAATGAGTTCTCTCCAATGATTAAAGCAGTAGCTTTGTTTTGGAGGTATTAAAATTAATATGCCATTCCTTGTCCCAGTTAACAACAGAAAGTAGATCATTTTTTACATCAACTGCCAATTTGACCTTATCAAACCACTCAGACTAACTATTAAGTCTAAATGGTTGTGTCCTCAGCATAGTTGCTGAGTTGAGAATTGATGCCATCAGGAAGGTCATTGATGAAAAGTAGGAACAATGCAGGTCCAAGGACAGAGCCATTAATGCAAAAAGATCTAAAAGAGTTAACATTCAAGGAAAAAAACAGTTCTGTGAGAAAATATTAGATCACTGCATGTTAAATTGCAAAAAATTGTCCGTTTTTAATTTTCTAATCAGGTAAAGTTTTTTGCAATGATCCAATAGCATAGCAAGTTCAGATCCAAAAATAAAAAATCTGGGGTCATAATTCCACAGGGTGTAAATCAGTCTTACAAGTCCAAAATCAAAAATGCCAGGGTGTAAATCAAAAGGAGTTAAAAATCTGTATCCAAAATTCACAACTACCTTCTTCACCTATGAAAAACAACAAAATACCCTATCGTCCAAAGTAGCATTCTTTTATTGGGGTGAGAATGGTTGTGATTGGTCAGGACTGGTAGGGAAGTGCAAACAATTACCATATTTCAGGGCCTACTAAAGTCAACCCTATCTTTATTCTGATTTTCTTTTTTGACAGTAACACTTAGCTTTCTCAGTCATCACAAGTTCAAAATTCCAAGAAGGTACAAAGACAAAAACCTGAAGAAGGCTAGAGTATATACAAGAACTGAAATGTTTTCAGTATAACAACCAAGACGATCACACTGGTCTGAATAGCAAAGCATATTAATAATTCCACATTTCAAATGTTCCAACAAAACGTATGAAACATTTGAAACAAAAACAGAAAAACAAAAATCATTTTCTGATTTTTTATAAAAATTTGCCAAGGAGAATAAAATAAAACGGCAAACCTTCAAAAGGTTTTTAATTGAAGTTTTTGTTTGAAATATGTGCTTGGGAAAAATCAAACATTCATCCTTAGAATACCGTCGCAAACACAATTAAAGCCTTGAAGGGTAAAGTTCCTGACACTATTGTTACAATTTGCAAAAAGGTTTTTATTGATTTGTTTGTTTTCTATGGCTTATCAACACAAGTCCTACTAATTAACCCATAGCTGGGGAAGAGATAGCTTCATACCTTTCACAAGGGAATGTGCAATTGAATATAATGAACGCAACAGGAACTGGAACTCAGATTTCCAATTAACAATTCTGAGTCATTATCCATTACACCACCCATGCATCCAAGCTTACAGCACATAGTATTCCCAAGTGATCACCCATCTAGGTACTGACCAGGCTCGACGTTGCTTAACTTCAGTGATTGTATGGGAACCAATATTTCATTGTGATATGGCCTTAAGCCTGAAATGTATTGTAAATGAGATGATTATGTGCCTGGATTTTATATTGTTTACTGCATGTGACATAGATGACAAATATCAAATAAACATACCTGTCTACTTTTACTGTATTTTTTACGGTGATAATAATAGTTTAGTGATACAAGTCTTACTAATTAATCCATAGCTAGGGACAGAAGAGGTGGATACATACTTTTCCCTAGAATATTTGCACATAAGTGAATATAACAAACCCAATGGGAATTGAAACTTGGCTTCGAGTCATTATCCATCACAGCACTGGCACATCCAAGCATACAGTACCTGGTATTGTTAAGTAATAGTTTAGCAGACTACTATTTTCTAGAGGAGGTGTATCACTGCTTGGACTTCCTGAGGTTGACCTTCAAGGTCAGATGGAAGACAAAACAAGGAAGTCGATTTTGATTGGCTGAGCCAGCATGGGAATGATAGATATATTAGAAAGGTTTTTCAGTTAGTTGTTTCCTGAACAATCAAGCAATGTAGAAGTTTTCTCTTTTATGTCTTAAACGGCTCTCCAGTGGAGGGAGAGCGACCCCACTGGAGAGTTAGAAATGTACATGTCGACGTGATTAATCAAGTAGTTAAGTTAAAAGTGTTGAAGTTCTTTTATCTCTGGACTCAAAACAACTTGCGATCACTGTCCATCTTTATTATTGAATCAAGACTGTCAACCAAGACTACCCTCCCCACCAGAGGACTATGCAACAGTAATCCCAAGCAGTCACCCCTCTATCATTGTGTAACTTCAGTGATCTTTTCAGCATCCAGTGTTTCAATGTGATGCGGCTGTGAGCACAAAAAGGTCCTGTTTATATTGAAATATATAAAAGTGGAATGTTTATCTTGTCTCTGAATTTAAAAAGGTTGTTAATGCTAGGAAAAATCTTTCACAAAGGTACATGTGAAATATGAAATTTAAGAAAAAAAACAAAAAAAAACATTAGAAAATTCAAAACAGATCCATTATACTAATCAAAATACAGTCAAATATTCTTAGGAGCTGAAGGGACGGGGAGAAAATTTTCCGGTCTATCCACCTCCAAAGCTTATTAAGACCAACCCATTTATTAATTTTGTACTTTTCCTCAGACTTCAAACAAGAAATAATAATTATTATAGTTGGTTCAAGTCAATATTCAAATGTGCCAGTGGCACATTAGAATATTAAGGAAAAAATTTCAATTCTCTGATTGCAATTAAGATTCCAAAACTTAGAAACCTACAATTATTGAAATAGCATCAGCAAAAAGAGAAAACTATTACTCTGATCCTAAAGCTTACCTTTAAGGTGTACTTCTGTTCAAGGTCCCGTTCATAATTATCTTTCTCATCTGCTAATTCTTGCAGGATATCCAAGCGAGCGTACTTCAAATCTCTCTCATACTTTTCAGCCAATGCATCCAACTCAAACTCCTGTTTCTTTGCTAAATCAGTTTCATTTTCTTCAATCTTCTGTAAGAGTTCTTCTTTAGTATACAACGGCTCGTCATTCCGTTCTGACTGGCCACCATCACAAGCACTGGTCAGAAGTGATGCTGTTTCTTTAGAAACAGGATTGCTGTTCATACTATTTAAATTCTTTTCTCGTTCAACATCAGAAACCTTTTCCATTTCAAGCAACTTCTCATTTAATTCCGTTAAAGACTCTTTGAGTTTGGCATTTTCTTCTGAGAGAACTTTTTCTGTCTCCAGAGACTTTTGCTCCAGTTCTTTAAGAGAGTCTTGGAGTTTGGATTTTTCTTCTGAAAGTGCTTTTTCTGTATTGGCCAATTTCTGCTTCAGTTCTTTTAAAGAATTTTGGAGTTTGGAGTTTTCCTCTGACAGAGATTTCTCTTTTGACTTCTGTTTCAATTCTTTAATAGTATTTTGAAGTTTACTATTTTTGTCCGACAAGCTTTTCTCTTTGGAATGAGATTTCTTTTCCAATTCTTTTAAAGAGTTATTTAGTTTGGATTTTTCTTCTGACAGTTTTGAATTTGCTTCTTTGAGTTTTTTCACTTCTTCCAAGTATTCATCTTGGCTGATGGACATTGCATCCATTTTGCTACATAGTTCTGCCTTCTCAACCTGCCAGAGTTCTTTGAGCTTTCCGAGTTCGTCATTAGCCTGCTTTAACTCTGAGGATTTAGATTCCATTAATGCTGTGAGTTGACCTCCTTGCTCTTCTTTTTGTTGTGACAAGGCTAAAAGTTCCTCAACTTTTGCCTTTTGCTGCTGTTTCTCTTTGGTCATCTTTTCAATCTGCTTTTTGAAACCAGCCTTTACCGAAGACTGTTCTGATTTCAACTGCTGGACTTTCTGTTCCCATTCGCAGATCTGTTTCTCAGCATCTTGCAGTTTGTTTTCAACTTCTTTCAATTTTTGCACAGACTCTTCTTTGTGGGTTTTCAACAGAACTTTAAGCGCCAACAATTCAGCATCCATTTTGCTAACCTCCTGGTCACGTTCCCCATCCAGTTGATCACATCGATCCTTCAGACACTTCTTTTCATCAACCAGCTTCTCAAGTTTTAGAGAAAGAGCATCATTCTGGTGGACAAGTTTCTCTTTCTCCAATCGATAATGATTCTCCATTTCAGAAATCAACTTCTGGCTTTCAGTTAGGTCTTCACGCAAATTAACATTCTCACTGTCTAGTCTATTTTTCTCTGACAGCATCTGGTCGAGTTCCGATTTCTCTTTCTGAAACTGACTTTCCATAGAAGAACATTTGGATTTCAAGTGGTCTATTTCAGAAAGCATAACATCATTTTCACTCTTGACAGTCCTAATTACATGGAGTTGATCTTGACACTGAGAGTTCAGCATTGCAACATTCTCTTGAAGTTTCTGAATTTCGTCCTCCTTTTCTTGTAATGCTAATGAGGACGATTCCTTCATATTTCTGACACTCAACAATTCTTCCTTTAATATCTTTACTTCTTCAGCCTCGTCCTCCACTAACCTCTGTAGAGACTCAATCAGGTCCTTCTGCGCTTTCAATTCTTGATTATTGCGCTCCTCAACTTCTTCCTTCTTTGCAATTTGTTCATTAAGCTCAGAGATGACCTGACGCTGATTTTCATTCTCCTTTTCAAAGTTTCTGGTGAAAGAGTCCATCTCCGTCTTAAGTCGTTCAATCTCCTCTTCTCGGCTGATCAGAAGCTGGTCGAGCTCTTTGAAATGCTCACGCTCAGCTTCGCCCATTTGTAGTATGTCAACTTGAGCCTGGAGACGCTCCAATTCCGATTCATTCTTCCTCGCATTGGTCACCGTCACTTGTAATTGGTTAGTCAATGTTTGGTTTTCAGATTGCAAAGCCTCAATCCTTTGTTTGCTTTGTTCAATTGTCTGTTGATAAATGATGATCTCATTAGACTTTTCCTTCATCCTTTTTTCAATGTCTTCTTTCTCCTGAATGCAAGCATTCATCAAAGAGTTATTCTCTAATTCTAATTGGTCAATCCTCTCTTTGTGCTTGCCAAATGCTGAAGAAACCTCACTAACAATTCCCCCAAACTTCTCGGGGTTATCATCTGCTGATAACTGATAAGCAATGTCTCCTTGTTGAGCAGAATTACTGACTGATAAAAGAGACTGAAGATGGCAAAAATACTGCACCAAGCAAAGAGTTTTCTTTGTGTATGCATTATTCTCTTCGGACAGTTTTTCATTATTCATTTCAGCTGACTTGGC
>OZ038518.1:43599703-43612203 GCA_964036315.1 Acanthosepion esculentum
CACAAGTCAGGAAATAGTTACAGCACTATTTCAAACCGGTTAGCTATTCCTAGTCTGTTACAAAAACGTTTAAGCAGTTTTGTACAACAGAGAAGTTGTCTAGGCAAGGAAGAAAACCCAACCTGCCTCTGAGAACTGCACAAAAACTGTATTGCAAGGTTAATATAAACCCAAGAGTTGTTTTGAAAGGCATTACGAAAAGTTTGGATACGAGTGATATCAGCATAAGTACTTGCACAATACATTATTTAAATAGAAATGGATTGGATGGAAATAGACCACAGCAAACCCCTCTTCATGAATCATGTCACATTGTTGCTCAGTTTAATTTTGCCAAAACCTTCTTGGACAAAGAAAATTGCTTTTGGGAACAAGTACGATGGAGTGATGAAACAAAAATTGAGCTTTTTTGGACATAATGATGCACAGAAGATTTGGCGCAAGAAAAGTGAGGCTTTCGTCCCAAAGAACACAGTGGCAACATTAAAACATGGAGGCAGATCAATGATGTTTTGGGGTTTTTTGGGTTTTTTTAGCTCAAGGGGGACTGGACAATTGCAATAAGAAGAATCATGAAATCTGAAGACTATATCAAAATTCTAGATGAAAATCTAAAACTATCAGTACAAAATCTTCATCTAGGTCAGCGATTTGCTTTCCAGCAAGATAATGATCCCAAACATACATCTAAATCAGTGACTGCGTGGCTTCAGAAAAAGAAGATTACAGTTCTGCCATAGCCTTTAAAGAGTCCCGACTTGAATCCTATTGAAAATCTATGGCAAGAATTGAAAGTTCAAATAAATCATCAGTCACCAAAAAAACTTCAGAAATTAGAAACTGTAACCATTGGAGAATGTAAGAAAATCCCAGAAAAGACTTGTTCAAATCTCATCAAGAACTTTAGAAAACAATTGCAGCAAAGATGAGAGGTTATGCAATTGACTATTAATATTGTGAAAATAGTTCAATTTTTTTCTATTTTTGATACTGTACAAATAATTTTGTCTTTTCCTATTTTGCATAATTCGCCTGTCAAATTTGTTGTATTTAACCTATTGTTCTAAAAATTGGAGTTTTATATTCCTTTTTTGTGCTTATTAACATAAAAAACCTGGCATCATATGAGCATTAGATTCTGAGAAATAGGTAAAAATATTCAAAATTGATGGGTGTATGAATAATTTTGTCATTGACTGTATATATAGTCCCCTCAAAAAGCTTTGGAATGACAAGGGCAATTCCTTTGTTTTTGTTGTTCACTGAAGACAGTTGGTTTATGATCAGAAGATGACTAGGACACAAGAGTTCAGAATTTTATCTTTTAATCCATGGTTCAGAAGCCACCCAGTTTTTTTTTTTAAAGTGAGCAAAACTATTGGAACAGATGACCGACAGTTTTTTCTTGTTGCCCAGGTCTTGCCTTTTAGATTGGTTGTTTAACCATTAATTAGCTCTGAATGACTACTCTTGGTTTTAGCCTTAGGTTTTACCTGTAAAGACTGCATTTCTTGTTAAAAAGGATAAACAAACATGAAGACGAGAGAGCTGTCTATGGGAGAAAAGCAAGCCATTTTGAGGTTGAGAAAAGAAGGAAAATCAATCACAGCCATTGGACAAACATTGGGCATCGCCAACACAGCTATTTGGAATGTCCAGGCAAAGAAGGAAACTACTGGTGTACTGAGGAAGAGACGTAGAACAGGTCGGCCAAGGAAAACAGCAGCAGTTGATGACAAACATTGTGAGTGCTATGAGGAAAAATACCAAAACAACAGTCAGTGACATCACCTATAACCTCCACAGTGTAAGGGCAAAGCTTTCACAATCCACCTTTCAAAGAAGACTTTGGGAGCATAAATATAGAGGCTATGCTACAAGATGCAAACAACTCATCAGCAGTAAGAATGGGAAGGCCAAATTGGAATTTGCAAGGAATTAGAGATGAGTGACAAAAGTTCTGGAAAATGTTTTATGGGCTGATGAGACCAAAATTAATCTCTACCAAAGTGATGGAAAGGTCAAAATGTGAAGAAAGAAAGGATCTGTTTATGATCCAAAGCATACAAGCTCATTGGTGAAGAATGGTGGAGGTAGTGTCTTGGCTTGGGCTTTCATGGCTGCTTCTTGAACAGGCTCATTCATATTTATTGATGATGTAACTCCTGATGGTAGCAGCAGAATGAATTCAGAAGTTTACAGAAACATTGTGTCAGCCAATTTACAGAGAAATGTATTCAAACTTATCAGGAAGAAGTTTAACATACAGCAGGACAAGGACTCAAAACATACTGCCAACTACAACAAAGGACTTCATCAGGTGAAAAAAAAAAACCATTGTTTTAGACTGGCCAAGTCAATCACTAGATTATAACCCAATAGAACATGCATTTCATCTCCTGAAAAGGAGACTGAAAGAAAAAAACTCTTTAACAAACAAAAACTGAAAGAGGCTGCATTAAAAACTGGAAAATCATCAAAAATGAATGCAACAGTTTGGTGATGTCAGTGGCAACATTAAAATATGCAGGCTTGATGCAGTTCTTGCAAGCAAGAATTATGCAACCAAATATTTAAGACTGTGTTCCTCAACTTTTGCTCACCTAAAAATGGGGTGATCTTATACAAAATGTGTCATGTCCTAAGCTGTTTAGAAGCTGAAATTCTGAACTCGTCTCATATTCATCTTTTGATGTTAAACCCAAATGTCTTCAGTGAACAACAAAAACAAAAGGACTTGACCTTTCCCTTCTAATACATTTGGAAGGGACTGTATATACGAAGCTAAGATAGTAAGGAAAAATTATTCTAGGCCATATAAGTAAACATTACAGAGTAAAAAAAAAAACAAAAAAAAAACACACAATTAAGAAAACAGTTTGGAGGTCACTGACACTACAAGTGAACAGTAACAAACACCAGACTTCTAATAACAACCTCTACTCACCAATTTGTTGCCGATAATCTGCAATGACTTCCCTCAGTTTCACCGTTTCATTTTCCACTGTTTTCTGATGTTTACTGCTCTCGTCTATCACAGATTCAATTTCGCTGTTCAACCTGTTGATCTCTGCCTGGGACGCAGCCAGCTTTTCAGCCAACACTTTTTCATCCACCTTGAGCTGGTCAGCTTCAGTAGCTCTTAAGTCAAGCTGCTCCTTCAACTGTACATTTTCATCCTGACTGCCAGACAATTCCTGCTCCAGTGTCCTCTTCATGTTTTTCAAATTCATCACTTCCTGATAACTCAACTCAAGCTTTTCAGACAGAACCTGAATATCTTCGTCCTTCTTCTGTAAGCTCAGGTTAAGCATATCTTTTTCAGATTTCAGCAGAGTGAGCTCATTGTTCAACAAGGTCTCTGCTTCAAGTGCATGACCAGCTTCTTCAGACTGTGTACTGAGCAACTTCTCCAAGTTACTTATTGAAGCAGACAAGCTAGCATTCTCTTCTTTTAGTCCTTGAATAGTGTCCACATAACCCTGAACCGTTTCAGCTATGGAGAACCGAGATGCTTCAGCCGCTTGATACTGCTTCTCAAGTTCATCTTTGGTAGCTAACAGGACATTGAAATTGGATTTTGATTTGATTATCTCTGTTGAGAGATCTTGGTTTTCTGATTGAAGGTTTTTGAGTTTTAGTTCCAATTCTTGCATCTGTGAAAATAGATGACCACTGTCGTTATCAGATTCACTTGACATGCTGTTGCCAGCTTTGTCATTCTGCCACAGGTCAACCTGGCACTCAAAGTCTTGGAAAGAGGAAGATTTTAATAAATTTGGTAAATGCTGAGACCAGGTAGAAGAATAGTTTTTGGAAAGGGTATCTATAAGCTCCGTAAGCTGATGTAAAACAATGTTAAATTCTTCTCTGGTGGAGTCACTGGTGTCATCTGAATGGTATAGGGATATAAACTTCTCGATCAAATGAAACTGATTTTGGAGCTGAAGATCCAGAGCTTGGTTCTTGGATTTTTCACAGTTTAATTCTTGGATTAAGGTGGACTCTTTACCTGGTTGGCTCAAGCTGATACTGGAGCTCTCTGCCCACATCTGGTCTTCAACAGCAATGGGTTCATCCTAGAAAGAGTATGAATCAAATTATAACATTTATATGAGAGAATCTTTTTTTAAAAACACATATGTACACAAGAGGTTAATTCCTCAGTTATAAAATCAATTAAAAAGAAGGAAGTTAAAGTAAGAATAAGTCATATTGTCAACCCATCTTGCTAATGAAGCATTGGAAAAGACGAAATATACCGAAGAGCAAAAAACATTATCGATCACCAATATGTGGCACAAATGACAGTGACTGTCTCAACTTTGCAGCTTAGCATCATATGTCTTTGTTCAGAATGTTAGAATTCCAACCATGAGACCTTGTTTGGAATTTCACCAGAATCAATCAGTCAAGGTGTTTTTGATGTCATCCTGGAAAGACAATCCCGAGATACAGTACTGGTAGGATGTGCCTGAAGAACTACACGAGTTTACCAGAGCCTTGTGAGTGAAATAGAGTAGATGAAACTGTTTGGAAGCTGTCGATGCTTGCACTAGTAATATAGTCATGTGTTCTCAACATTGGCTGGCAATCTGGTTGGATTTGGCAACTATATACATATATATATATATATATATATATATATATATATATATCTCTATAAAACCATCAACCTGGTTACTCACAGAAATATATAGAACTGAAAATCACACAACTGAAATTCTCACAGAAAAAAAAAAAAAGTCACAATCTGCCACAGGTGGAAACAGTTCAAGATATGTCATATGTTATGATACAAGTTAGCCATGGGTTACATAAGGTAGACTGGGCTTTCTAGCTTTGAGTGGCAACCAGTCTAAGAGAAAGAAAATACTGAATTTCAAACCATATAGAAGACAATCAGAAACCAATCCATTATCTTTCCCAAGAATGTTTGGCAACTGACAGATAAAAAAAGAAAAATATGTGCAGAGTCGTGAATCCTGAAAGAACTTCTTTTATTTTATTTATTTATTTTAAGTATTTCACCCCAAGCAAGGTGGGAGTGCCACTAGCTTGCAAGGGGTTACAGAGAGTGGGAGCAAGAGAAAGGAGATGTGATAGAGGAAAGGATGAAGAGAAGGACGGTGAATAGATCAAGACATCTGGAGATGTCGATTGACATTGCATTTGAATAGTCAAAGATTATAGTTATCAGGGAAGCAAGTAAGAGAAAGGGAGTTCCACAGACAGGAAGGGCAAAACATGAAGCTATTGGAGTAAAAGAGACGGCTACATCTAACAGTTTCGACAGTGAAAGGGTAGGACTGAGATACCAACCTAGTAGCACGTTTAAATTAATGCAGTTAACATGGTATTAAAAATAAAATTATGTAGTAATTGGTCTTAGTTAAGTGAAATTGGCTAAAATGTTTAACAAATGAAATTATCAAAGTTTCCAATAGACAATAACAAAAGAAAAGAATGGGGCAAAATAATACTAAGTAAACAATATATAAAAAAAACAAGGCGAAGAATGATGTTCACATGCAAAAGGGATACAGTCAACTGATTGTAGCATTCTGCCTTCAAGAAAAAGAACAAAAATATGGCTGACAAGACCAAGAAGTGGTCCATTTTTATTGGCTCGGAAGAAATCCCAGCATGCATCTGTAAGATTTGTCTATAAATTTAAGGAGGGGGGGATGTTCTTTTAGCAGTCATTCTTTTTTTGGATTGGAATCAACAAAAATAAAAATTCTTACATTGACTATCTAAAAGGCAAGAGACTTTTCAACTTTCACCAGAAAGTTTTATTAAATCTTCAATTAAAAAAATAATTGAAATTTTAACATTTCTAAGATGTTAAGATATAAAAATATAACTAGTGTAACCCGGATATAAGAGAAAACCGGATATAAGAGAGATTTTCTCTGGTCCCAAATTAGAGCCTGTGTTAATGTATATATAATAGTCCAAACCCGGATATAAGAGACTTCTTCTCCGGTCCCGACAACTCTCTTATATCCGGGTTACACTGTATAAATAAATTGTGAATTCCAGTTACTGATTTTTAAATAATCTTTGTATAAGTTTGGTTGGCATATTTTACTGACAGTAAGTCTAGGCATATTGGCCGGAGGGGGTGGGGGGTGGTGGGTTGCACTCACATGGGCATTGTGCATTAACATCAAGTTTTCATCCTTCAGTTGCTTCTCCAGCTGTTTGTTCTTCTGTCTCTCCTCATCCAAATTCTGTGACAAGGAATCAGACCGTTCCTTTAAGGCATTAAGTTGTTTTAAAAGCTCCTGGTGGTCAATCATCTGCTGTTCGGCAATGGCTGTAGACGATTGCAGTTGGACATAGTCCTCATTAACTTGGGACAATTTCTGGACAAGTTGAGACATCATTTCATCTTTCTGCTGGATAACCAACTGAAGGTTGAGGATTTCGTTTTTGGCGTCTTGTAAGGCTTGCGCTGAAACACAATGCTGTTTCATCTGTCCATTCAACTTCTCTCCAGCCTGTAAAATAAATCCCACACAAAAATGTAAGATCTTGTAAAATTGTAAACATGTTAAAAAATGGTAAAATTTGTTAATTATCATCACATGTAGGATATTTTTATATTATTTTATGTTGTCTTAAGATTAATTCATGACACTTTTTTTTTAAATAATTATTTTCATTATGTCACTTTTTCATATAAAAATATATTTGTTGTATCATAAAAATGTAAACAAAATCAAAAATAAGGCTGTTTATTTTCCACTAAATTTGTCAACATTTAACCACAAATAACACAAATTCTGTTGATTTTATGATCATAGTTCTTATGTGAATATGAAAGCGCTTTCTAAAGATATACTGGGAGATATGAAAATGTTAACATATAGTGGCAAATAGAAAAAAAAAACACCATCTTGAATTTGGCCCAACTTGGTAAAACCCTTGTAACTCAGGCCACAATCAAAGGCTCACCACAAAATTGTGTACCTATCTTGCCATAAGGCATACAAATTTGTTATCAAATTAAAAAAAAAAATTTTAAGATATGCTTTTTGAGAAATTCAAGGTCAAAGGGTACAGTCAAATTATCTTATTTGATCTTCAAACAAAAAAATAAATAGTTCACCTTTTAGATCTATTCAAGTACTTTAAAATGGTATATAATTTAGCTTTGTAGATGAAAATAAAACAACTGAGATATTGATATTTAAACTTTGTGGCTATTTTCTAAAATTCACCTTTTTGTCAAAGGTCAAAGGGTCATATCTTGGGAATCCCTTTGGCCTAGAGATGTAAAATAGGTACCATTCAATTTGTATCATGAAGCTCTATAAGTGTACCAAATTTGAAAACAGAATGACCATTTCATTTTCTTAGTGGTAAATTGGAGGGACTTGTGAATGCCCCTGGTTTCAGTTAATCTTGTAATGTCAGAAATTCAAACCTAGACAATTCCAGGTACTAATTCAAATTATTTGAATTAAATGCTTTTTATTTCTTCAACAGTCCACTAAAGAAAAAAAAAATGGTGTACTTCTGGTATGCTCATAAAATGTAAATTTTCTATCAACATTCTAATGCCTCTTCCACAGCCACGTTGGAAAAAAAAAAAAAAAAAAAAAAAAAATCACTCATTGCATTAATTGTTACATTGCTTTTTCAAACAATTTACCCTACTTCACAAATTATAACCACAGCAATTCCTATTCTGACTGGTCACCAGGTGTAGATTCATTTACTTGTAAAATCTACATCAGTAACTATGTCAGATTGAATGTGCCCACATCCTGAAAAGAATTTGGCACATAAAAAAATAAAAAAGATTTTCTTTCCATCCTCATTAAAGAAAAAAAGCAAGAAAAAAAAAAAAGAAAAAAAGCAAGAAAAAAAAAAAGAAAAAAAGCAAGAAAAAAAAAAGAAAAAAAAAAGAAAAAGCAAGAAAAAAAAAAAGAAAAAAAGCAAGAAAAAAAAGAAAGAAAAAAAGCAAGAAAAAAAAGAAAGAAAAAAAGCAAGAAAAAAAAAAAGAAAAAAAGCAAGAAAAAAAGCAAGAAAAAAAGCAAGAAAAAAAAAAAGAAAAAAAGCAAGAAAAAAAAAAAGAAAAAAAGCAAGAAAAAAAAAAAGAAAAAAAGCAAGAAAAAAAAAAAGAAAAAAAGCAAGAAAAAAAAAAAAGAAAAAAAGCAAGAAAAAAAAAAGAAAAAAAGCAAGAAAAAAAAAAAGAAAAAAGCAAGAAAAAAAAAAAGAAAAAAAGCAAGAAAAAAAAGAAAGAAAAAAAGCAAGAAAAAAAAAAGAAAAAAAGCAAGAAAAAAAAAAGAAAAAAGCAAGAAAAAAAAAAAGAAAAAAAGCAAGAAAAAAAAAAGAAAAAAAGCAAGAAAAAAAAAGAAAAAAAGCAAGAAAAAAAAAAAGAAAAAAAGCAAGAAAAAAAAAAGAAAAAAAGCAAGAAAAAAAAAAAGAAAAAAAGCAAGAAAAAAAAAAGAAAAAAAGCAAGAAAAAAAAAGAAAAAGAGCAAGAAAAAGAAGAAAAAAAAAGAGCAAGAAGAAAAAAAAGAAAAAGAGCAAGAAAAAAAAAAGAAAAAAAGCAAGAAAAAAGAAAAAAGAAAAAGAGCAAGAAAAAAGAAAAAAGAAAAAGAGCAAGAAAAAAGAAAAAGAGCAAGAAAAAAAAGAAAAAGAGCAAGAAAAAAAAAGAAAAAAGCAAGAAAAAAGAAAAAAGAAAAAACAAATATACTTGCCTGTTGTAACTGAAGTTGAAGCAATTGGACCTGTTGGGCTAATTTTTGTGTTTCTGCTGAACACACTTGCTGTAAACCCTTGTCAGCAGCTTCCTGCACTGAGATTTGCAATCGTGAAGATAACTGCCGCAAAAGTTCATCTCGCTTTACAATTGCATTTTCAAGTTCTTGGATCTAAAACAAAATAAATACAAGATGGATAAACAGCAACATAGCCAAGCTTGTTCAGCACATACATAAATTTATCTGAAATAAACCAGTTCAGACTATCCATGACATAAATTTATTTAGCAAGATTTTCATTCATCCTTATGATTACATACATAGTGACAAGAAAAATAGGAAAAGTATATTTAAAATTCAGTAAGGTACTAAAATTTCTGAAGTAAATTTTATATGAACAAAATTTACATATATAATTCAACAAATCGTTAATATTTATTGATATACTGATAGAAATATGAAAATATGTTTGAAAAGCTAAAAATAAATATTAAATGTTGAGAGAACTTATACAAAATATTAACTTCAAAAACATTCCTCTGCAGGAAACTTTATTCTCCCCTTAAAAAAGAGTTTGGAAGAGAGCCCCATTTTAGTAAGTATTACTAAGTTTATTCACAGGCTGATGAATGAATGAAAATACACTCAGTAAGAAAAGAGAACAGAACTGTTACATAATAACAGTCCTCCTATCCGACTGAATGCTGGAAAATCTCCTCAATGGTAAAGAGACACGAAGCAACAGAAACACGATTTTACAGAAGAAATACTGAGAATACCATGAACTGAACATCTGAGCAATGAAGAAGTTTTAGAGAAAATAGGAACAAAAAGGACACTTCTACTTAACATCAGGAAGAGATAGTTGAAATTTCTAGGACACATAATGAGGAAAGAGGGCTTGGAAAATTTGATACTGACAAAACAGATTGAAGGCAAGAGGGGCAGATGAAAACAATGCATAACCTACTTAGTGAACATTAGTAAATGGATGGAGGAACAAAGTTTTTGAGAGGTAACAAAAAGAAAAAAAAATTATTAAGAGTTACAAAGGACAGGAAATTGTGGAGAGCCATGATTGCCACAAGAGATATGGTACATAGAATAGTAACACTAAAAAAAAAAAAAAAGAAAGTGGAATAGTGGGAATATTAATGGAGTCGAGGTTGACTTTTTTTCCTTTCATTATTCTTTTTTTTTTTTTCATTACATAAAAGGAGTTCATTGTATTTGCAATAATAATATTAATAGTTTTCACATACACAAGTTTTCTTTTTTTGTATATGTATTTATTTGAATGCAGTAATGTGCATTCAGTAAACATTAACAATTTTGATTGGAAATTTCACTTTCATCTTACCACATCTGTTAGATATGTGACTGAAAAGGCATATTTATCTCCATTCTTACTCAAACGGAAAATAGCACAAGAGCATATTTTAAATGGGCATCTCACATATATTATGGGAATAATTGGTACTTCCCTTTTGGGATGCTTCAGGCATTAAGCCCAACCCTCTTCCACTTAGTATGATGGGGTGAAGTATAGCATTGGATAATGACACCACCCACACACCAGAAGCTAAGCATATTACATTTTATTTTTACTCAGGCATCTTGGCAAAAGAGCCAGAATAAAAAGGATACCATAATTCCCCATGTATAATACGCATTTTTTTCTAAAAAAAATAAGCAAAATCAGGAGTGTGTATTATGCACAGCTACAAAAAAATCTTTAAAAAACTGCCATAAAATAAAATAGAATTATCATAAAACTAAATTAAAATAATGTTATTCTATGTTTAAAACCATTTATTTTAAATAAGAGCAGGAAACACTGGCTGTAATGAAATTGGAGAGGTACAATTTATAGGGTTTGATTACCAAACAAGAAGTGTATTATGTGTAAGTAGAAGTATTTTCCCCACACTTTCAGCACAATTTTAGGGGTACTAAAATGAAGGTGTATTATACATGGGGAATTATGGTATTTATCCACATGCCCACTTCAATAGAATATAGCAGAAGGCTATGTTTTAAGTGAGAATCTCATGGTTACATAGGATTAGTAATAAAAATTGGTCATCCCCCCCTCCCAGCACTTCACCTACTCAGATCCAAGTATATAATGTATATTTATATCTTGATTTGGGAATGACAAGTTTAAAAAGAAAAAAAAAAGCAAGTTTAAAAACCAAAAACTCTTTTTTTGGCATACTTACATTGCATTCAAGATTTTGTTGTGATAAAACACTGTCTCCTTAGCAACTAAATTAACAGAAATTTAATTAAATTTTATTTTCCATGGTAACTATGTTAACAAGGCATTTTATTTTGTTTATATAGTTACAATTCTGAATTCCTTCCTTTATTATTTATTTCTCAAATATTTATTTTTATCAACAATAATAAAAACTGTTTTCATATATTTAATGATAATTTTATACTTTTATTCTTTCATTATTGATTGATTTCTATTTTCGTCATTAATGTAGTAAGTCAAAGTAGTAAGTCAAAGTAGTAAGTCAAAGTAGTAAGTCAAAGTAGTAAGTCAAAGTAGTAAGTCAAAGTAGTAAGTCAAAGTAGTAAGTCAAAGTAGTAAGTCAAAGTAGTAAGTCAAAGTAGTAAGTCAAAGTAGTAAGTCAAAGTAGTAAGTCAAAGTAGTAAGTCAAAGTAGTACATTTGATAATGAACTGGTCACTCCAACATCCAGCCTAAAATATATATGGCCTTCCTTACCATGGTAGAGGGCATGTGTGACCCAATGATTCCAAGAGAGAAGTTGTCTGGAGTTCCAACTCCTGTACCCATGGCAGTAAGATCGAGGAGGGGAGACCAGACTGAATGCAATCACCACCAAAGAACCCAATGGCAAAATAGGCAAATATCTGCACAATCTCAATGGCCAAACTCGTGGAAGAGGGCAACAACCAAGGCGAACCTTTACAGACCAAGCATTTGACTGGTGAATCCAATCAGGTTTGCCAGATCTCGCCTGTCTCAATCCCCTTTAAGCAGCAAGGGAAGCACTTCTGGTCAAGTATGTGAGCTTCTCCATTGTGTGGAGTTGTCCACTGAAATCAAATTCATGCAAATGGCCTAGTCAAACTCTTTGATTCACAGCCATCTTCACAACCGTTACTAGGAGTGGGGGAAGAAAGGAAATAGGGAGACAAGATGACAATTTCTATGCTTGGATGTGAGCAGGTGCTGATGACAATTCTGAAATATTTAAAAGATACTTTTTGTTTTGAAATTGTTTAGGCAATTAAAATGCTAGCTATTTCAAACTCATTAAGACATCTATAGTTTAAATATATGAAAAATGTTTAACCTGTAAAAAAGACAATTTGTATAAAAGTAAAAGACAATAAGAAAACTCTCCCAAGCCAATGTACACAACCGTATCAAGAAATCAAAAGAAAATGGTTGAATCTGTCAACACAACAACAAAGCAATATTTCCACATGTGATAGTACTTGACGTAATTTTTCAGTTGACAATATGAATAGAATAGCAGTTTCTAAATTCTTCTAGTTGCTAAGGACATTTTGTTTTGTTGTTAATAGTTACTTTTTTTTTTTTTTTTTTTTTTACTAAATTCATTTCGTTTTTGCCTTGAAAAGGTCAACATTGGACAAAACGCGGCAGCTAATAATACAGTCTTACTTTTATACAGTTTATATATACTATAAGTTTTATTGTTTATATATACTGGGTTGGTTGACTTTACATGTCAACACTTGTTGGGTCATTTAATATCAAAATTAATCTTATTAAA
>OZ038518.1:43614703-43642203 GCA_964036315.1 Acanthosepion esculentum
GCAGGAAAAAAATATTGTTCATCCACTTGGTTTTCATCTTTACTTATATCTAAGTGATTGAAATTTGAATAATGAATTTACAGGCTTACTGATGTAGCATCAAGTTCAATAAAAAATTTTTAACACTTCGACTCCCAGAGTTCAATTATGAAATCCAATTTTAAGTGCCAACTTAGGCAATAAAAAATTTCATGAGTTCATATTAATGAACTCATGAAATTTTTTTATTAAATAATAAAAAAATAAAGGGTTCGGTTTGAAATTCTAACGTATATCACCTGATGAAGGTCGGAGCGTACTACAGCTGAAACATCATGAATATGACAATAAAGATGAGGATAATAGTCTGAACATTGTAAATCATGTAAATAATGTTTTGGAGATAATCATATTCCCAGACACAAGTCTTAGTATTTAACCCAGAGGTCATCAAGTCTTAACATTGTCTTCACACTAAAAGTATCACTATTTAGTTACCAGTATGAGTGTTCATTCCTGCTTTAGACACTACTTTTATTTGAGCTAAAACAACATAAAAACTTGTGGTTGTAGCCTTGAAGGCATGACCACAAAACCCGAGATAAATCTCCAGTATTGATAGAGTCTCAGAGTCCTTGTGGGTGACAAATTATTCTCCACCCACCAACCTTTCTCCCACAGATGAAATGTAGCAAGACTCTCACTGCTCTTTTGCTACTTGTAAGGAAACTGCTCAGACAAACTACATTCCCTGGTCCCACCAAGCAACTTAAATAGTAGCAGACCATCCACATTCCCTCTGTATTCCATTGGTGAGAAGTAAATTCTACTCTAACAGCTTCTTCCTGCAAACCACTGCTCTGTGGAACAGACTCCCAAGAGGATCCCCCCCCCCCGATCATTACAGTCTTAACCTGTTCAAGGCTAGGGTCATCAGTTATCTTGCACTCCTAACATAACCCTGTACTTCAAGTGGCCCCCAGGCTTTGTAAAGGGTGAACGTTATTGTAAAAAAACACAAACATCATAGTGCCGTAAAAAAATTGTCAACCACAAATTATTTCATGGTTGGTAAACAATGCGTTAAACATCTCGAAAACTTAAAAGGATTATTTATGGTATTTTTCAATTTAAGCTTATACTTTGTCAATTGTTGTTTTTAATAAATCTAACGCTACATGCTGACAAAACGCAAAAAAAAATAGTATGCCACAAAACCACAACTCTAATAGTTTTAACTGTTATAATTTTAATTTAGTTCTATTTATATGCAGACTATTCTCATCATTATTGTTGTTGTCATGTTTTGACCAATGTGCCTTCCAGCCTTTGTCAGGTGTATGTCAATCTAAGTAACCTACAGAGAACTCAAAACTAAACCCTTTATCTAGGGACATCTTGTTTCATTCTTATTTTTAGTACTTATTTTTTTTTGCACTGTTTCTACAGAGTACAAGTACATTCAGAGACTGAAATCACAATTACTATGTAACCAACATTTTAATCCACTAAGCTATTGTCTGGTGGGACAATTCTCTGTGGAGAACTTGGAGACTTAAACCTAACCTGCCTGCTAACAAATTCTGCTGCTTGTCATACTCAACTGCACTCACTGAAGTTTTTATCTTTTGTTACGGCTGCTGTTGAAGACTTGCTGTCATTTGTCTTTATTTATTAGCGGCTCCCATATTGTATTTATTTCTATACTAGGCCAACTTCCTGTTGCTGATATACTAAAAAGTCTTTATGAATCTTACATTGCCTGCTGTTGATGTATATATACTTTTTTAAGACACTGTAAAATATTGGTTCCTAGTATTTGCACTATAAACTAGTGCTTAGCAGTATTTCAAAACCAGCGTAGACATATAATAGCATACAGTACAACCTGTTTTGTGAAGTATTTTCATTTTGGGTTGTGGGTGTCACTTACCTTAATCTGTACTGTTTTTTTGTTTTTTTAAACAATGATGTTCACTCTGTACAAGGCCCAAGAGCCACACGAGGGTTACATAATAAGGGGCATTTTTGATATTGCTCACCCTGTCTACTAAGTGCAAGTACACATTGCCCAACCCAAAGATTGAACAGATTCACAAACCAACAGTTTAATCCACTAGGCTACTGTCCTGTGGGATGATTCTCTGTGGAGAACTTGGAGCCTTAAATCTAACCTGCCTGCTGATGAGTGTTGTTGCTTGTCATATTTACCTGCACTCACAAGAGCTTTTATCTTTTGTTACAGCTGCTGTTGAAGACCTTGTTGTCATTTGTCTTTCTTTCTTTATTAGCAGCTCTCATATTGTATTTATTTCTATGCTAAGCCTCCTCAGGAGATCCTCATAGCCTAATATATGCATTGATTCCTTCAGACATCCAACTCCTCAGTGTACTTCCTTGTCCAGTATTTTCACTTCATTGTTATAATCTTCTCTAAATTTCTTGTATGAAATAATGCCGTCATCATTTTTTGCCTTTCTTTCATTTTATTTCTGTTGCTTATTTATATCTAGTAGTAACCATCAAACCATATAATTATCAATGTGTATTTATTTATTTATATATTTTATGGCTCATCTGTAATGGAAAGGGAGAAAAATATATTTAAGTTAGTAAATTTATAAGTGTTTACTTCTTAGTCATTTTAATAATCTATACAAATAAAATAGATGTCAGCATTTAGACAAAATTAGTTCCTGAGTAAAACGAACAGTTTAATTAATCAGTTCCTTTATTCCTACGTTTCTTAGATTGCAGTCTTATTTGTTCAAGCCTTTCATGTGAGGCACTCAGTTACTTTTGTCTATTAAGTGATTGTCTTGTTTCAACTTGATCTTGAAACAGACTGCTGTTGTTAATCTTTTTCTTCTGAGAGATATTTCCATTTCACTGTTATATTAAACAAATTTTTTTAACATGAAAAGTTATTGAGCAGAAAGTGATTTATATACTACCAGTAGTTAGTGAATCATAGATACCATTGATTATCTAAAAGATATAAAGGCATTGGATTAAATACTTCATTGGCCTCTATTTAAGTTGTGAATTCTTTATCTCTGCTTTATTGAATCTCAATACATTGTTTCAAGACTTTTGTTTCATTGCATCTCACTATTAACACTTCCTAACAATTGCCATCATTTTTGACAGCATGGGTATACTAGTAATAGATATATCAGCCATAAATTCTGAATTTCTTAAATGAAGCATTGTTATAATTCATGACTATATTCATACTAGTACCAATATAAATAAGATGGCATTGAAGTGAATCAGGGGGAAAAATAGCTATAAGGATATTGAACAAAACGTGAAGATTGAGATTCTGCAGCGTAGTTGGGTGGATGTAAGACAGGCTCCCAAAGATGAGGAATGAAGTTTCAAATCTCAGAATATTTATCATTTGTGATTCTAGCCTGCTTAGTTTGGAGACGAAATGTAAAAATGACCTCTGAGTCATAATGGAGGGCAACAAAAAAATAAAATGAAAAAAATGAATAATTCTCACAATCTCACCATCAGCTACTTTTGAGAACAGCTCAATTGTTTGATTTTCTTTTTTACAGCTTATCAACCCTTCATTGATTATTTAAATATGAAACATATTTTGGATTGAAAGAATAATTTTTTTTTTTTTTTGTGAGTCAATATTGCATTAACAATTTTTGGAGTATCTGTCTATATTTCTGAGAGGAGGTATTGTAACTATTTATAAGGCTCGGATTATTGTCCTCATCATTGTCATATTCACAACATTTCAGTCATCTTATACTCTGGCCTTCTTCATGTGATATACACTGGAATTTCAAACTGCACCCTTTATTTTGTCCACCAGGGTAGATTTTTCTAGTTCCAGAAAAGGCATGGTACACAGAACTAGAACAATCTAGCCCAGTGAATGAAATAAAGGGTTCGGTTTGAAATTACAACGTATATCACCTGATGAAGGTTAGATTGTACTACAGCTGAAACATCATGAAGATGACAATAAAGATGAGGATAATAGTTGGAACATTGTAGATCATGTAAATGTTTTGGAGATAAAGATATTTCCAGGCACAAGTCTTAGTATCTAACCCAGAGATCATAAATTTTTTTTGACCAGAGACGACCTTTTGTTTCTCTTCCTTCCTCAGCAACTCCCATTTAAAATATCTTTGAACCTTTAAACTTGCACTGATGTTACATGAAAAGTTAAGAAATTTGCATCAGGTTTAATCCCCCCCACCGGCAGCATCATAAAGTTCAAAATTTCACCACCAAAAAACAAAACAGAGCAAGCTATGCTCAATGTAGAATTAAATAAGTCATCAAAATAATTTTAAAATTATTTGGGTAGATGTAACTAAGTTTGGTTTGGTTTGGTTTGGTTTACAGCATATCAACCTCAATGGGTTATTTAATGCCAACAAAATTTTTTATTGCTGGTAACATTTTTTTTCCCAAAAATTTATTGCTGGTAACATTTTTTTTTTCCAAAAATGTATTGCTGGTAATATTTTTTTTTTCCAAAAATGTATTGCTGGTAATATTTTTTTTTTCCAAAAATGTATTGCTGGTAATATTTTTTTTTTCCAAAAATGTATTGCTGGTAATATTTTTTTTTTCCAAAAATGTATTGCTGGTAATATTTTTTTTTTCCAAAAATGTATTGCTGGTAATATTTTTTTTTCCAAAAATGTATTGCTGGTAATATGTTTTTCTTCAAATATCTATTGCTGGTAATATTTTTTCAAAAAAATGTATCGTTGTATGTATTGCTGGTAATATTTTGTTTTTCTTTAAAGTACTGCTGATAATTTTTTTTTTTTTTTTTTAACAAAGTATTTCTGGTATTAAAACCTATTTTTACACTTTCATAGTGCTTTGACCTCAGTTTAGGGTCTAACTATTTGCCTATAGTCGGGACCCTAACAGGTGCTACCCCCTCCCCCCGAGTCAGGGTGAATCTGGGAACACCAGCAATTAAGAGGTAGTTCCATGCTCCTCAAAACCTCCTGATCAGAGGCCTTGCTGTTGGATGTAGTTTATCATCTTACCCTGGACGCGGATGTAGTTTATCGTAATAGCCAAGACGGAAACATAAGGTTTTTTGATTCTGTTGATTGTCAAGTTCAATGCCTTTCTTTTATCTGCACCAAAGAATACATGTACACTAACCAAAATTTAGCTCAATGTTAATCACACACCAGCCCCCATTCAATACCTTGAGTGTCATCACCCCTCCCAGAACTCCTCACGAGCCACTAGGGGGTCACTCAGACCCTGTTTGTTGACCCCTAATCTAACCCATGACTGGGGGAGAAGAGATGGATTCATACCTTCCCCAAGAGTTTTGGCACAGAAAAAAATTAAAAGAAAAAGAGAAAAAAGAAGTTGGAATAGGAGAAATGAAAGGAACTGATTTGTTTTTTGCAGTTTATCAACCCATTCTGGGTTATTTAAAGCCAAAAAATATTTTAGATTGTAAGTGAATATTGCATTGACAACTTTTTGGAGATAATGATTTTTTTCAAGATACAAGTCCTATTTAACCCAAAGCTGGGGGAGAGAAGAGATGGATTCATATCTTTCCCATGTGTATTTGCATGTAAGTGAATGTAATGAACTGGACTGGAATTTGAACTAGACTCTCTGATTTCTCATTCCGAGCCACTATCCATTACATGAGACAAGCTCATGAATCATAACTAAGTATAAAAGTGGAATGTAACAGCAAGGCAAGATTTCACTCTCTTACTTACCCGTAGTATTTGGTCTCTTTGACATCCGGGTTTACACTTCTCGAGATGGTCATATGAATTCTAAAATAAATAAAACAATGTACTGATTTATAATGTTAAAATACGTAATTACAAAACAACAGAGATACTGGATGGAGGTGAATAACAAAATGATAAAAAAAAAAAAAAAACTTTTTACTCCCTTACCCAGAAATACATGAATAAATCTGCCACTTAATGAGAAAAAAAATCATTACAGACAACAAAGATTTGTCAGCATAATTTTTCATTGTCATATTTAGTGGTGAATGAATATTAATCAGGGATGAAACATTATAGTAATAATTTCAGGTCAGAATTCATCTAATAATTATCAGGTTGTAGAGTTACTAATTGTGTGTGTACACACACACATATATATATATATATATATATAAAGCAATTGGATGTCTAGCTGTACTGATGAGCTGCAATACAGCAAAACAGGCCTGTATGTGGCTGACATTATTATGCTCTCAATAATTTTGGTTGAGCACTGTTGAGAGAGAGAATTCTAAACAGCAATCGTCTCTGCCAACACAACGCTCTTCATTAAATGAATCAAACACTATGGCTGTCTGGCGTTTATAATAATACACTAGAAATTCCCTTTCCCTCTGCCATGTGCTGATAGCTTAGAAACTTCGACTGATGCCAAATCGATCGGGTTTCGATCCCGACCTGAAGCAATTGGATGTCTAGTTGCACTGATGAGCCGTGATACAGCAAAACAGTCATGTATGTGTATGACATCATATATATTATTTTAGAATACTACCCCGAAAACTTTTTAAAATTGCTACACAAATGCAGTTGTGTTTCAATGCATCACTCAAGCGATTTTAAAATCACTGGCAAGTGAATGATTTATTTAGATTTAAAAGCAAAATACAAACACATTTTTTTTTTAAATTAAAAAAAAAGGATAAGGTTTGTGGGCTTTACTCTGATTGACCAATCAAATATGACCTACATTAAACTTAAACTAAGCAAAGAAGCAAAAATTTAAAATTATTTTTTTTATAAATGGGTCATGACCAGTAGATTGGCAGCTAACAGCAGCCAGACAAAAACTTAAAGCAGATACATATGGTTATATAAAATATACAAACCAGACAATGCAGTTTCCTATGAAATAAAAAGGGGGTAGAGAGGTAATTTAAGTAATTTAAGTGCTAAACAAGTTACATATTTTGTGAATTTCCTACATAATTTTTTTGTAGTTGATAAATAAATAGCTTAAGAAACTAGTAAATAATTTAAACATATATAATTATTTAGTAAATTAATATGCAAATGTTAAATAAAGATCCTTCACATAAGATGTTAAGAACACGAACCAATCAATGTAAAATGTCAAAAATAGCAATCAAATACCAATACATCTGTACAAGATGTTGCTCATACTACCAGGAAATTAGTATAAAATCCAGATTAATCTTACAAATAGAAAGATAAGCCATACATAGTGAAATGCAGTACAGCTAAAATATAAGGAAAAGCATTATCACATTCTAAATTGTAAAGTAAAATGTAAAGTAAAATGTAAACTATGCTTACAATTTACTCTTAATTCACTTCTTTGATTTAATGAATTTTTGTCAAAAAATCTGATGATTTCAAGTTTTTCATCTAAAAACAGGGTTCATACAAAGCTCTACATGTCCTTTAAATTTTTCTATTTCACCATAGGAGTCTTATCATGTTTTGAACACCAAAAATATTTAGAAAGTGATGTATAATTTCTGTAAGTAGTATTGGTGAAGGAGACGATATCACCTAGTTTTAAAAGAATTCTTAGTACTACAAATATAGAATTTTTCAACTGTCGTATTCTCTAGAGATAGTACTAAGATAAACAAGAGATTTAGTTAAACATTTGTTTAGCAATGGGCATTGGTCAGCATTCCTACAATTACATTGGCCAATATTATTAATAATATGTATTTTGGAATGTGTATTATAATCCAGATTATTAAAATGGTTTAACATTTTATTATTGTGTAACTTTATAATCTTCAAGATTATTGGTGCAGCTATAACTTAGTTTTAATGTGTTTCTGTTAAATATTTTACTAAGAGGGTTACTTTTAGGAAAATGTTTATCAATCAAATGGAGGAACTTATGGCCTAACTTAGTACTAAATGGAGGGAGTGGGTGTACCAAATGATCTGATTTCGATTTCTTTTCTTTGGACCACTATCATCATATTTTCTTAACTTGATTTCAGTGTACTTATAACCACTATTCTTTAAAACTTTACGTCCTGGATATGACGTTAAACTGCATCCAACAGCAAGGCCTCTGATCAGGAGGTTTTGAGGAAGCGTGGAACCACCTCTTAATTGCTGGTGTTCCCAGGTCCACCCTGACCCACGGTGGTAGCACCTGCTGGGGTCCCAGCTATGGGAAAATAGTGAACTTCCAGGTCTTTTCCAGCACATTGAAACAATTATGTTGCCAACTACACGTTTTTGAAACAAGGATGTTGCCAGCTACACGTTTTTGAAACAAGGATGTTGCCAGCTACACGTTTTTTGAAACAAGGATGTTGCCAGCTACACGTTTTTGAAACAAGGATGTTGCCAGCTACACGTTTTTGAAACAAGGATGTTGCCAGCTACACGTTTTTGAAACAAGGATGTTGCCAGCTACACGTTTTTGAAACAAGGATGTTGCCAGCTACACGTTTTTGAAACAAGGATGTTGCCAGCTACACGTTTTTGAAACAAGGATGTTGCCAGCTACACGTTTTTGAAACAAGGATGTTGCCAGCTACAAGTTTTTGAAACAAGGATGTTGCCAGCTACACGTTTTTGAAACAAGGATGTTGCCAGCTACACGTTTTTGAAACAAGGATGTTGCCAGCTACACGTTTTTGAAACAAGGATGTTGCCAGCTACACGTTTTTGAAACAAGGATGTTGCCAGCTACACGTTTTTGAAACAAGGATGTTGCCAGCTACACGTTTTTGAAACAAGGATGTTGCCAGCTACACGTTTTTGAAACAAGGATGTTGCCAGCTACACGTTTTTGAAACAAGGATGTTGCCAGCTACACGTTTTTGAAACAAGGATGTTGCCAGCTACACGTTTTTGAAACAAGGATGTTGCCAGCTACACGTTTTTGAAACAATGATGTTGCCAGCTACACGTTTTTGATATATTTAGTAAATACTGGATCTGGCATTAAATAACCCATAGTGATTGATATGCCATAAAACCCCAAACAAACAAACAAACACAAATTTAAAACTTTATTATGAACACTACTATATTTATCAAACATATCTTTGATGAGTGGTAGCCAATCCTATGTTCTACAGATGAAGGTAGATGTTGGATTACAGATGGAAGGTGGTTAGAATTGGGGTGAATATAAATTGGATTGGCATTATTTTTTAGATAAGGTTGAAATATATATATATATATATATATATGAAGAAATATAGTCTTAAAGTATGCTATATTTATGGGATAAAGTGCTCAATATCAGAGAGAGCGTGTGTAAATATAAAAGTGAACATAGAAGTCAACACTTCGAGGTGACAGTCTGTTTCATGCTAGATGCAATCGTCAGGCAACTAGTGCCAACTACTACCCACAATGCACCACTGACCCGTATATATAAATAGCCAAGAAAAATAACAGCACTAGTTGCCTGACAATTGCATCTAGCATGAAACAGACTGTCGCCTCGAAGTGTTGACTTCTATGTTCACTTATATATATAATAGCTGGCCACTCATAATCAATCTTTTCTTTGTTTCTAACTATATTTTCCTATCTCTTAATATGTTGCCTACTTTCTGGAAGGTATTTTCACTATTCCTATGTACTGACACACATGAATAAAATACCCACGACGTTTGAACTGATAAATATATCTTAATTAAAATTTTCAAGTTTTTTTTTTTTAATGTAGAAAATTGACTAAATATATAAACTTCACTTAAATCTAATCAAACTTGCTGGCACTCATAAGTTGGATTTTTTTTTTTTTTTTTTTAATTCAAACACTGGAAATGTTTCACTATTCAGTGAGAAAATTAAAACTATTACCATTCTCTTTCTGTACTGAAAAGATTTCATTAGCTCAAGTTTTAATCATTATTATAATTATTAACCTTCACCCAGTGTTCACAGTTAACAATGTAAAGTTCAAAACCCATTAAACTTGCCATCTGTTATTACCAGACTAAAAAAGAATATTAAAGCTTCATTGTTCTTATTAATGACACAGACTAACAATATATATCCAAATAATAAGAGGACTTAATTAATTATAAGACTGGCTTATGGACATAGTACATGCATATGTAATTATCTTCATATCTTTTAAGGCAGTGGGGTTTCTAACCGATTTTGGGCCATGTCCCACTTTGATATTTCTAAAATTCTGGATGTGCAGTTAGTGTAATGGATAACTACCCAGGATGAGAAATTGAGGAGTCAAATTAAAATTGGATTCATTACATTCACTTATACTAATTATACTTATAATCCATACTATATACTAATTATAATCCATACTATATACTAATTATAATTCATTACATTTACTTATACTAATTATACTAATACTCTTGGGCGATCATGAACTAAAAAGAGACATGATCACCCAACCATGTCGCATCTGCTCCTACCAACATGCATTGGGCCAGTGCAGTTGGGTAATGGCCTATTCCTCCCATGAATCTGGGGAAGACCTACATCTAACAAAAGGACCTTCACAGACTAAGAAGCAATATAAGTGATACCATGCCCTGTTCTCCCGATCTTCTTTATGAGTCTAAAGCCAAACTAGATTTAAAATTTATATTTTCTTTTTGATTTTTATCCATGCTCCTGACCCCACTTTGACATTTCTTTGTTTCTAAATATGTTTTCCTTTCTCTTAATACATTGCTTTGTATCTGAAAAGCAAAAGGCTGTCCGGCATTCATTGCCTCTAGAAAGATTAGATATATTACACAGCAGTTCAATAATCTTTTCTTTGTTTCGAACTATTTTTCTATTTCTTAATACTTTGCTTCTGAAAAGCATGAGAAGATTGTCCAGCATTGATTGCTATAGAGATTACATATTACAGAGCAGTTTATCACTCTTTTCTTTGTTTCCAACTATATTTTCCTTTCTCTTAATGCTTTGCTTCACTTCTGGAAGGCATGAGATTAAATATTATAGTAAATCTTCAGTAAATTAGGTTAATTTAACTGGTAACTAACCATCTGAGAATTAGAAATCACAGTTTCTTGCTTGAGTCGTTCATTTTCTGATTTCACTGACTGAATCTCAAGTCCCAGCCGCTCTAATGCTCGCTGTTTGCCCAAGACAGATTCCTCCAGTTCGCTGATCTTGCTACTCGCTTGGCGTAGTTCCATCCGAGCAGCTTGGAAAAGATTTTGCCTTTCACTCTCCTGGAAAATAAAAATAGAAAATAATTTTTTTTTAAATTGTCAAATTATTTCCATGACAAAAGCTTTTATAAACAAGTAGCAATATATATTTAAGTAACAATCTCCCAAAACTTAATCATACACCATTTAAGATGTAAAATTCAATGTACATTTATTTTTAGCAATTATAACCTTGATTCCTACATTCATTCTTATGAACCCTTTGCAGGTTATTTAAAGCCAGAAAATATTTTTAGACTGTAAGAATTGTTTTTTTTTGGGGGGGGGATAATGATTTAGTGATATAAGTTTTACTAATTAACCCATAGCAGGGGTAAGAAGAGGTGGATTCATACTTTTCCCAAGGGTATTTGTGTGTAAGTGAATATAACAAACTGGAACTTGGCTCATTGATTAACAATTCTGAGCCATTATTCATTACACCTCCTGCACATCCAAGCTTACAGCACCTGATATTCTTAAGCGGTCGCCTACCTAGGTACTGACCAGGCTAGACATTGCTTAACTTGAGTGATTGTATGTTAACTGGTATTTCATGGTGAGTAGCTTTTATCATACTTTAAGAATTATGCTCTATGCATACATTTCTTATAGAGAGAATATTAGTGCATTTCAATTATACAAAGTTTTTTTTTTTTTAAGTCTTCATTTACAATTATTTGCCTCATGTTGTTGATTTGTTTATTGGCATCTCTATGGGTTAGCTAATGTTGAAATCTAAATAATTTGAACACAATTTTATGGCTTCAACTGAATATATTTTGAACACAATTGTATGCCTTCAACTACAGAAAATGTATTGTTTGTCATTTTGCTAAAAAATGTATTGTTGTCCAAATAGTTTCCAAATGGGAAATTAAAAAAAAATGCCTAACGACAAAAGCCATTTATATAGTTTCTTTCCTTCATCTGTGTAAATTAGCAACACCACAAAGTTTCTTTACTTCAAAATCTTGACACGTGAATATTTGCCTCATATCTTGTTATAATCCCGAGTGAACGATGAAAACAATCTGATTACAGTTTAATTTCAATTTCTTGCTTCCATCTAGTTTGCTGATAAAACACTCACTGCTAAAAAGTCATCAGAAAGACATTAGAATTAAAATTTCTCCCCACAAATCACAATAGTAGACAGGACATTATATATTTTCTTTTACTATAGTTTACCCAATAAAAGTCCTAAAAGTCACTCAAGGTAGATGATTACTGAATGAAGTATGCAATTGAAACATATAAAGATAGATAACAATTGACCCTAGACTTGAAGAGAGTAAAAAGGTTGTGTTTGAGGAAGCATCCATGTGGGAGTCTATTCCACAAAATAACATTTCTTCGAAGAAGCTTTCAGAGTGGAATGCCCATTTTACCAAAGGAATACAAAAGAGAATGAGGATGATTTGACCCTGCAGATGTAGCAAGGCAAATTTCAGCAAATTTCTGCTGTAATACATGTAAATTTTTTTAAAATATCACATGCCGGATGTAGTGCATGAGGTAGTGGAGTGTTTACTTTCTCACAGTTTTGAATTCAGCTTAGTCCTTCTAGACAGGCTGATTCCCAGTCTACCCTGTTATTTAATCCATAGCTGGGGTAAGGAGAGATGAATTCATGTCTTTCCCAAAGGCATTTGTGCAAAATTGAATGCAAAAAAATCTAGTCTGAACATGGATAGCTAGTATTGGAATAACAATTTTATCTCACTTGAATGTTTTTAGTTTTAATAGACAGTATATAGCATTCCTATTGAAAGGTTATCTATTTAGAATACTTGTTTAATAGACAAAACATTTGGATTGTTTAGTATATTTTCTGATCTCTGACTAGACAAATATGTATCTAATTTTGACTTTCAGGAACAATAAATCCCTAACTTTATATATATTACAACATATAGTATTAAATTTCTTTACTTACCGATAAGGACTGATTGACTTCATCTGTAAAATCTTCAGTCTGAAATTATTATTTAACCAGTTAATAAAATTAGAATAATTCATTCATCAGAATAACAAGCTGAATTTAAAAAATTAAAATTTTTTTTTTAAAAATTGATATATAAAAAATATCAATATTTAATTTTACAAAAAGTTAAATTTTTATTTTTCCTTATAAAATGATAGGATTTCACTGCATGATCTTAATATAGCAAAAACAGCACATCATAGCACATTTTTTGTTAACACAATACTGTTAAACTTGGATAACACAATACTGTTCTAACTTGGATAATAAAACAATTTCCTGTTCAATCAAGCTACTCATTTCCAAATATTAATTACCGCATATACTCACGGATAGGTCGCACTTTTTTTTTTTCTTTTTACCAAAAAATTCAGAAAATATTAGGGATTTGACCTATCCGCTTGACATAAATGTAAAACACTACCTCGTTGTCATGATTTCTGAGAAATTGGAAATGATACCCAAACAAACACTAAAGCTGTGGTTTTTCTCCATATAGAAACAATTTATCTATACTGACTCACTGCTTTAAACTTACCTCATGCTGCTAGATTCACATATCCCTCACAATAAATGAATAAAATTATAAAATATTCATTGATTCATCAGTTACCATTCGGTCAGAGGCCCTCACACAAGACTGATATTGAAACTCTGAACATGCATACATAAGTTAAGGAACCATGTGTAGATGTTTATTGGCAAAGAAAAAATAGTCCCATGGTTCATTCTGCAAAATATATATTTCGCCAAAAATACGTTGGAAAATATAACTTAAAGAAATGAAATATATTCTTTATGAGATAATTTTCTTTAATGGTTGTTTCATATATTAAAAGGCGTTCTTAAATGTTATTTACAAATAACAAAGCACATGAATCTAGGACCCAAAATATATCCAAATTTATAGTTAATAATTTGGATTGTTGCAAACCCTAATCATGAGTAAAAGAAAGTTATGAAGCAGGTTTTAAATTAAAAGTACTAAATTATGCAGAGAAACAGAAATTGATCTGCAAAAGTTTATTAATAATTGTAAGTTTTGAAATAGAAGTAGAAATAAAGGTAGATATCTGATAATTCTTATGTTAAAAAGGGCTGTGTAACTCCCCAGATTATAGTGTGACCTATCCGTGAGTCAACAATAAATCACCAATTATTAACCATTTCAACCACGAAAAAAATAACAATCAAACAACATGTTAAAGTTTCAAGAGTGCAACTGGAAAAATTGTTCATAAATTCAAACAAACTGGGTTGGTGGCAGATGTGAAAACACCACTGCATACTTGTTTATGCTGTTCAGCTGAAAACATTGCTGCAGTGCATGAGAATGTTGCCAAAATTTCAGACAACTCTATTCATCATCACGTACAGGAATTGAACCTCTTCACAACAACGTTACATCATTTCAATTTGCGCTCTCAGTTGGTCGATTATGTTGACCAAAAAAATTGTGAAGTGCACAAAACGGATTTCTGTTTGAATGTCCATTTTCTTAATAGGCTTCGATAACTTTAACACATTGTTTGATTGTTAATCTTTCCATGGTTGAATTTGCTAAAGACGCAAGTTGTTAAATCTGAAAGAAAAAGAAAAAACTCATTAAACTTAATTTACATTTAAAATCGGTCCAAGTTATTGGAACACTCTTTAGTTGTGTAGTAATTTCAAACAAGTTGAAAAACAAATATTTTTAGATCATAAGAATTTTTTTTTGAGATTATAATGATTTAGTGATACAAGTATTACTAATTAACCTATAGCTAGGGTGAAAGTCATACCGTTTCTAATTGTATTTGTGTGTAAGTTAATATAATGAACTCAACTGAAATTGGAACTTGGCTCTTCAATTAACAATCCCAATCCATTATTCATTACATCTCATGCAAATCCAAGCTTACAGCACCTGGCATTCCCAAGCGGTCACCCATCTAGATACTGACAAAGCTAGCCATTGCTCAACTTCGGTGATTGTGCAGGAACTGATGTTTCAACATGACATGGTTGTAAGCCAATTATAACCTTGAAACTAAGCAAGAATTTTGCTAAGAAAACAGATCACAAAGATATATAAAAATGTAAAATTCATGGCAGAGCTTGTGAATGATTTCCCAAAAGATTTATTCCTAAATATGGAAATGGCTGGACAATTAAAGGTAGCCATGTTTAGGGGCAGTATTTGGTAATAGGAGAGATTGTGCTGTCTTTAAATAAGGTGATGTAATTGAAGACCAGTAGTAGGGATAATCACGCACGTCGGAATATGGTGGATAGCAGTTCGGATTGAGGAATCAGAGCCGAGTTTGAATTCCAGTTGAATCCATTACTTGCGTGCTAATACCCTTGGGAAAAATATTAATCCTCCTCTTCTCCCTCCAGCTATGGGTAAATAGCAGGACAGGCTGGGTTCTATAGCCTTGGATGGAAAACTGGTCTAGGAGAAGGACAACACTGAATTCAAAACCTGCAGAGGGTCGTTTGGGGACCTTGTGGCATATAGTGCACCAGGTCTCTGTATTTGGCCCTTAAAAAGTGTGGTTGGTTCTGTACAAAATCTACACCACTATAATGAAATCTCATGTGCTGGTGTCTGGGCTGTCAGTTCCTAGGGACTGAGCTGCTTGAACCTCATATGTCAAATACGACGGGAGAGTCCACCAATAGAGCATAACAGGATTTGGACTAGCTGAACATTTCTACCTAATAAATAAATTCCAGAATTAAACCCATCACTGGAAGGCTCCATGAAAGTTATCTATCTGAAAACCAAATATATAATGTGCTTCATTTGGGGACTTAAGTCATTGTTAGCTTCATGCCAAGAGGATCTCTGCCATTTCAACTGTCTTGGGTGGTGAGACATTAAGAAAATCCAATCAAAATTTATCACCTTGACAAATAAGACAAGTGTGAAGAAGTAAAGCAAATCCCTTTAGAGCAAAACGGAATAAATGACAGGTAAAACCAGTGGATATTGTTTCTTTTTCTTTTATAGCTCTCCATAACTATTGGTCATAAAAAGCGAACAGACAAGGAATGAACAAACAGATCAAAGATAATCTCTCTGATATGTAAGCTTGTTTTGATTGACTGATTTTTTTTATTTTTTTTTTATATGATTTCAGCACTTGTAGGTTATTTAAAGCAAAAAACATATTTCTTTAGATTGTAAGAATTCTTTTTTTAGTGAGTGAATATTGTATTAAAATTTTTTTGAAAATAATGATTTTTCTAGCTAAAAGCTGGGGGAGAAGAGATGGATTCATAATTCTCCCAAAGATATTTGCATATAAGTCAATGCAACAAACTCAACTGGAATTCAAAATCGGCTCTCTGATTTTTCAATCCACTAGCCATTACACTACCCAAGTGTGTGTGTATGTGTGTGTGTGTGTGTGTACCGCCACCCCCACCCACTCAAAAAAAAAAAAGTAACTAGTGAATTTTTTTTTTTTTTTATATTCTTCCTCAGACATGTTATGTCTAAAGACTAACATGTCAAATCTCTACATCAGGTGACCAGAAGATTTGCAGTAAAAACACTCTGAGCCTAAGGGTTAAAATAATTCATAATAATAGTAGTAGTAGTAGTAAAAGTAATCTGCTTATAATCATTTCTAGTTAAAAAAAATAAATAAATATCTTCCTCAGTTTCAAGGGGGAAATCCTTGCAAAAGAACAAACATGCCCTATAGCCTAAAGAAGAAACAATTAACAGACAACAGTTGGGGAAGGTAGAAAAGAAATATAAGAAAGAATAATTAAACAATGAGCAGACAATAAAAGTGCACCTCTGATTGGTCAGCATAGAAAACATGGCATCATACTTGATACTAATTATAGCGCCTATCCTGAACAAACAGCAGCAGCAGCTCAGATGGAGGTAACAAAAATTTTACTGTCACTGGCTACAAAAGCTCTAACTTTTTATATAACCTACAAATTTAATCAAGCCATTAAGTGGTAGGAATTATAAAGGCTAGAGATTAGCATTTCATCAGCAGATAAACCAGGATAGATTCAGTGGCAAAGACAAGCAGTTAGCTGAAAATAAAAAGCCCTAGGAAGCAAGAGGGCTGTGTCAACAAAGGATTATCAGAGAGAAAGCCTCTCAAGTGAAGAAAAGGCAATACAAAACAATAACAAGGACAGAAACTCTACCTTAATCCTGATTACTGACAGAAATGAAAGCCAAGCAAAAGGAAAATATTAAAACGACGGACATTATAAAATTCTAAATTGTCAGCTAAAACACACACTTCTAATCTGTTTTGCTCAGACTAAAGATATTTTTTCTGCAGGATATTCCATTCTAAATGAGAATCTACTCAATCAGTTTCTTTTAATCAATTCAACCTAAGTAAGATGATAATGCTACTAAGATGCAAGGGGATACTGGGAGTCAAAGAGAATGAAAAATACTTTAGAAGGAACCAAAAACCCAATCCTAAACAGGAATCAAATGATAAAACTACTACTGTTCAAAAAAATGGGAGGAGTGTGAAATGGATGATAAATAAACCTATCTCCTATTGAGGAAGAAAAAGATACATTAGAAGTTTAGAGTTGAAGTAATTTTACAAAGAACTGGAAACCAAATCCTAAATCTCAATCCCTTTTCAAAAAGACCAGGGAGGAGTGTGAACCAGACAATTAGTGAACCTTTTGATTTTATTACTTGCATTATTTACATTATTCAGACTGTTATCCTCATCCTCATTGCCATATTCACAATGATTCGTCAGTCTTCAGGGGATTGGAATTTCAAACCGAACCCTTTATTTCATCCTCCAGAGTAGATCGTCCTAGCGTACAATGGCCGAAACATTGTGAATATGGCAATGAAGATGAGGATAACAGTCTAAATAATGCAAATAATCATGATAACTCATTTCAGAGATATAGACAGATCTTGATTTTATGTTTAAGAGTTAAAAATAAATGTAATTTTCAAACCATTTTTGTTTCTTTGAAAAAACAAAGAAGCAAAAATGGTTTGAAAATTGCATTTATTTTTAATTTTTAATTTTCCTATAAACTATCAAATTAATCAACATCAAGACCAAATCACAAGAAGCATCTGAATAGAATAGATTAATAATAGGTTCATATATCATCCAGTTCACACTCCACCCTGGTCTTTTGAACAAGAGTAGAAGTTTATCCCTTGTTTACCCCCCCACCGTTTAGAATTGGGTTTCTGGTTCCTTCTAAATTCCACTTCAATTCTATACTTCTAACATCTCTGCCTAAACTCTGAAATTTATACTATTACTGGGTTTCCAGTTCCTTCTAAAGTCTTTTCCTTTTCTTTCACTTCCAGTAATCCCTTGCATGTTAGTGGCATTATCAGCTTGCTGAATTGATTAAAACAAAAAAAAGAATCTATTCACATGAATATATTCAAAGCTGGTAGCTCTCGGAAGTTCCCCTGCCATTAAACATCTGTTGGCAGTGGCTCTCAGAGACCTACTGCCAACAGATTAACCTGGAGGAGGTTGTCTGCTTCTACCGCCCTCAGGTCCCTCTGACAATTGAAGTGATCAAGTGACTGATGATGATGATGATGATGATTCAATGGCATTTAAAACACTTGGCTTCTCACAGAGACACCCGATGCCCAGCTACTCACAAAAATGGTCGACAGACCAAAAACACTTTCTTTTCCAGATGTTTCAGTAAACACATTTCCTATAATAAAATATTTCAACTTCATTCTGTTTACTTTTGTATTAACTCTTACCTGCACAATGTCCACAATACAAAATATTGCTAATGGCTAAATACTAGTTGTAAAAAATATACTGCGGTCTCAGCAAAAATTTGACCTTGAGTTTCATTTATTGTAAATAATTCATTATAAAAGAATAATTATGGATCAGAAAGTAATACAATACCCTGTGACTAAAACTGATATGTTTTAGGGGAGCATAGGAATACTGAAAGCATTATGCACTCTGTAGATAGATTTATTAATAGAGAAATTTGATAAATCTGTGGGATCACTCAAAATAAACTCTAGTCTTAGAGCATATATGATATCCTTATGTTCTCTAGAGTAGAAGACTTAGTTTTGATTAACCTGTAAGAGGCAAGAAAAAGGGAACACAAATACAAGTATTTTTTTTTTATTTCAGCTGTTATCAAAAATAACTTTTCATCAGCAAATGTAAGAGATTTCTACTTTATATTTAATGACTAGCAGCATGGCCCGGCATTGCCCGTGCTTGATTCAAAAATCGTACGACTCATACAGCAATCACTATCACTTGACTTAAAATATTTTTGCCCTTCCTTGCCTTTAAAGGAGTGCCCTTTGTCGTGCTGATGTTGCTACATGCCTTACTTCTTGCCTATCTCACACTGCGAATTTTTTTAAAGCTCTATACTAAACAGGAGGCGCGGTGGAGTAATGGATAACGGCTTGGATTGAGGAATCGGAGAGCCGAGTTCGCATTCCAGTCGAATCCATTACATTCACTTACGTGCTAATACCCTTGGGAAAGGTGTGAATCCTCTTCTTCTCCCTCCAACTATGGGTAAATAGCAGGACAGACTGGGTTCTATAGCCTTGGACGGCAACTGGTCTAGGAGAAGGACAACTCTGAATTCAAAACCTGCGGAGGGTCGTTTGGGGACCTTGTGGCATTCGTTGCACCAGGTCCCTGTATTTGTCCCTCCAAAAAGTGTGGATGGCCCTGCACAAAGCCTTCACCACTATAATCAAATCCTGTGTGGGTGTCCGGCTTTCAGTTTGTGGGAACTGATTTGTCTGGCCCTCGTACGTCGAGTTCGACGGGAGAGTCCATCATATACTAAACATTAAATCTGTTACAATAAAAGAACTAAACAAAATGAACACAAAACGATCAGCTTTAAAAAAGGACTCGTAAATGGAAAAACCAAATGAAAAAAAAATGTTAACAACAAATACTTTTTCACACCCAACCCAATTGTTCTCATTTTTATTGTTGTTATCACAATGGCTTGGGTTAAAGTGTTGGTTCGTGAATTTGGTGACACAGTGGTTGTAAGTTCAATCCCTGAATCATACACTGTATACTGGGACTCCGTGGAAACGGGCAAACAATGACAGAGCAGTACTATAAATAAGAACTGGACGATACTCCTAGACACTGGCTTTGGAACAAGAAGTCTACATCTGTAGATTAAATAAAGGATTCTGTTCAGAATTTCCTATCAGTCAGTCATATGAACATACACCTGAGAAAGGCTGGTGGGCACAACGATGTGGACAATAGTCCAAATATAAATAGTCTACATAATAAATGAGTAAAAATTTGGGCATACGGGGAGGGGGTGCTTAAAAAATTTCCTGACTGGGAAAGCAGTACTAACCTCATTTAAATAATGATCAGAAGATAGATCAGTCATCTCTTCAAATATTTGGTGGTCATTTGGTGGGTCAGCATCTTCTGAGGGTTGGACGGGTGGACACACAGCACCAGCACCTGCTGGAGAGCCACACTCTGGTGAAGGGGGCTGGCTTGGACATTGTTGTGGGGAGGAGTCTGACTCTTCAACACTTGTATCACTTTTCTTTTTCTTCTTTGTCTTTTTCTTCTGAAATGCAGCAAGCTGCAAGGAAAAAAAACAAGAGAGATTAAATAAAGGACACAGAAAAAAAGATTTGAAATGATTAGAACATGGTCTCACTGACTAAAAGAATTTGTGATATACACTATTGTATTTAAAATAAATTATTTCCCTAAAGTTTTAAAATTCAAAAGCTATAGTAATGGGAGAGATAATGAAATCAAGCATGACAGATCATGTATGGAAGGAAAAAGAGTAGCCAGACTGTGGAATGAAGTGAAAATAATGGACAAGAAAGAACACTGGAAAGTAAGGTATATGAAAGAATCTGCACATATGCTAGGCTATGAGGATCTCTTTATTAGGCTTAGCACAGAAATAAATACAATATGGGAGCCACTAATAAAGAAAGAAAGACAAATGGCTGCAAGTCTTCAACAGCAGCTGCAACAAAAAAGCTTCAGTGAATTCAGTCAAGTATGACAAGCAGCAGTAGCATTCATCAGCAGGCAGGTTAGGTTTAAGGCTCCAAGTTGTTCACAGAAAATTGTTCCACAGGACAGCCTAGTGGATTAAAGTGTTGGTTTGTGAATTTAGTGACAAAGTAACTGTAAGGTTACCGAGATGGATAGTGTGCTTGGACACAGTGAAAAATAGGCAAGCAATATTAAAATGAGAACTAGACAAGATATCCCTAGGCATTTGCAGTGGGAAAAGAACAATCTACCTCCACAGATTAAATAAAGGATTTAATTTGAAATGCCTTTTAAGTTACCCAGATTGACATGAAGGGAAGAAATATGAGAAGAATAGTCTGTGTTTAAATAGTGTAAAGAATGATTTTCCTATAGTTTTAAAATGTTTGTTTTTTTTGCTATAATTTAGTAGTTTATTTAGACTTACATACTTTTTATTGAAACAGAGGTGCTTGTTGCTTGAAAACATTTGGTTTGTCTATCACTAACCCAATTGAATGTGAAATTTAGTAAACTTTTAAAGTGATGTAACGATCATCATTATAATTACATGTGGTCATCAGGTTGCTGAACACATGACCAGCTCCCTCCATGTATATTGGTTGCATGTTTACCTAACGTGGTACCTTTTAGAATGACAATGTAAAATTGTAGTTCTTAGTCTTATGACATGCCTATGCCATTTCAACCCTCTTCTTGATGGTGGTTATGAGGTCTTCCATTGAATCTGGTGGAAGTGACTAAAAGAATTTGTGATTATGATGCATTATGATGCTGTTTGTATAAAAGATGATGGTTCTGTAGCATCTCATGCCTAATGCTTATATTCTTGACTGTTAATGTCCAAGATTCACAGGTATACAGAAAGATTGAGACGGCCAAAGCACGCAACAGTCTGATCACTCATTTCAGACAAATGTCCTTTTAAGATGGTTTTAATCTTTCAAAATAGTCTTTACAGATCTCATTTTGAAAATTTATATTGGTCCTCATATGTCCAAGATATCTGCCTGAATTTCTGAGATAAAGTATTATTTACATTCAAACTAATGGCCCTTATTTTTGTTATCACGTTTTGGTTAATGCCAACCCCCACCCGCTTTTACCAGGTATCTATCAATTCAGATAACCTCCAGGAAATTTCCAACCAAACTCTTCATTTAATCTACAAGAGTAAGTTGTTCTTGTGACATTGTCTATGGATATCTATTCCTGTTGTTTTTTTAGCACCACCCAGTTATTGCTTTTGGTGTTTGCACTGATTCTGCATCTGTACTAAACTACCTACTTCATCTGGATATACTACCTGACCCAGAGATTGAACTCACAATTACTTCACCACTAGATTCACAAACCAATGCTTAAGGCCAAGATACATCTTTAAAGCTGAATATCAATAAATACACTATAATCATTTTGAAGCCAAAGGCTCTAAATATTCAACTGTCAAAAGCTAAAACAAAAAAAAAATTTTTTTGAAGAAAAAACAAAACAGATTAAACATGGTGAAAATTTTGCTCTGATAAAAAAAAAAAAAAAAAAAAAAAATTAAATTTGTGCTTCTTGCAAAATGTGTGCTGACATACATCTTTCTTGGGAAATTAATCAATTGACCAGAAAAAATAATCTACATTCTGAAAGCCCATAGATTTATCCATTTAAAAAAAAAAAAAAAAAAAAAAAAGTGTGGGGGGGGGGGGTATGGCATTTTTTCCCTATTATTTTAAACTAAATGTTCCAAGGACCAAAACTAAAAATTAAAACAACTGGCTTCCTCCTAGACTGTAAAAGTATGTCAATAGTGAAAAGTTTCTTTTTTTTTTTTTGATTATCTTAAAATATATTTTATCTACTGCTTATTAGATTTTCATTTCTAACACTTTCACCCCAGCCCCTCAACCTCTGACATCTTACTCTCTGGGTTGAGGTGTCTACTCGGTCTTAACTGAACTTAAGGGAATGACCGTAGGTCCCATGAGCATCCATAGATCATTCGACCGGTTCACTGGTTTAATCCTGTCCACGTTGTGTTTGGTTTGATCCAGAAAGCAGAAGTGATGTTCATCCATTCACGGTTGACTGAAGATGTAGACACGGCTGAAGAGTCTATGCTAAGAAATTTAGAATGCACCAAAAACAAAAAATATATATCTGCAGAAAGCTGGACAAACAACTATTCAATGGTTGAATTGTTAATGTCTTTTATATAGCAGAAAAGAATAGTATAGAAAAGAAACGGGTTACAGAAAAGAAAATAATTGACGTAAAAACTCATACACTGGATTCTAGACAGAGAGAGAGAGAGTGGGTTGTGATTAGCTTGTTGCGAAATCGTCTCAGAACGATATACGACTCTTGCGATGGAGAGATAAACATTTCTGTGTGCGGCTTGAAGTTTATAGTTGCGTTCCTCCTTGGCGGTAGTAACAGTAGTAGTAATCTTCATGGTAGCAGAAGCATCAGTACTTATATTAACAGTACATGTTCCAATCCCTGACGTCACTTCCAGTCTCCAACATCTCTCCACCCAGCTCGACTGCACTCGACGACAGACGAGCCCAAAAACAACCTTCTGATTATTATAGCTTGTTCGATGTTTCCGTTTCCAGTGGTAGTAATAATAGTAGCAGTAGCAGTCTTAGATTGTTTGAGGAGTAATTCGCTTCTTCGTACTTATATCAACAAAATATGTTAGCGGGCGTTTGGTTCCAATCTCAGACATCACTTCCAGTCTCCGACCTCTCTTTACCCAGCTCGACTGCACTCGACGGCAGATGAGCCAATCACTATCAACAGATTTCTGTGCGCCTTTATATAGATAAACCTGGCTGACCATAAATCAACCCTTGGCCCACACACGATTATCACGAGTGCTGCCTTCAACCCAAAATCATGTGAATTTCAAAGTTCCTCATAGCCTTAGTAAGCTCTATTTCAAATTTTAACTGATAAAAATTATCTCAATCATCTTCCACATTGTCTTTCTAATGACCCAATTCCAAACGGGCTAGATCAGATTCCCATCAGCAAACAAAATTGTTCTGATCTAATTTCGCTGTTCAAATCTACACCAATTTCAATTAAAAAAAAAATATATATATATATATATATATATATATATATATATATATATATGCGTGTGTGTTTATGTTCCCAAACTCTCTCTGTTACACATTAAGCTATTAAGCTTTTAGAAGACATCTAATTTTGCTCTAAATTAACTAGTATATCAGAGACAGGCGAAAAGTTTCTACAATTTGCCCAAAAGATTACTAGGAAAAATCCAACATTTTTGGAAAAATAAGTACCTACAAATCCTTTAAACACTTGAAGAAACAACAAAAAAACTTTAAAGAAACAAAAAACAATTTAACAAAAATAGGAATGAAGAAAAACAAAGAGGCAGAGGTTGGGGGGATGGCAGTTCATTAAAAAAAAAAAAAAAAAAAAAAAAAAAAAAAAGTTTTCCTTTCAAACTATTAATTTCCACACATGTAAGCAATAGCTATACTAGTGAGGGAAAAAAAGGAAAAAAAAAAAAACATCAAGGAAATAAATTTAGATTTTGCCAGACACATTTCAGGAAATGGGGATAAAGATAATGTTTGGGTCAGAAAAATCAATCAATCATGATGAATACAATTTCAAACACTGATGTCTTTTATTCAACTGATATTCAGAGCAACCTGATGCACATATTATGCAAAGTATTTTTTTTCCAGATTGAAAGATTATGAAGAATCTTTCTTACTTCCCTTGGATCTTATTCAAAAATAATTTTCATCAAGTTGAAAAGAATTCATGAGTCTCCTCCAATTCAATAATAAAAGGATTGAAATTCTATTTTGTATAAAGAAAAAGAAAATCATTTTTACTTGATTCACTTCAATATTTTTCCAACTGAACGTAACTTTCTTAAACCTCTGTCAATGACTTCAACAGAATTACCAAAAGTCTACTATTCATAACTAATGTCCAACAAAAGTAAACATATTAAAGGCAATAGTAGATGAATTAAAATGAGGAAAGTTGTCACAACATATGCAAAACTGTTTTGAGAACCAGTAAGTTTGAAATGTTATGTTACAAGACAGCTCAGAAAAAAATCTGTAACGTAAAACAAGGTAACATATATTAGTCGTGCTTGCTTATCTGCTGAGATATTTGTTGTGGTAACAAGAGATATCACTTGACAACAATTATCCAACATGAATTATGTGACTATAACTATGGAATAGTAAGGAATGTGGGAGTAGTCTAAAGGTCAGCAGTTTCGAAAGAGAAATCAGCAAGTTTAGTTCACTGCATTTACTTTTGCACTAACACTCTTGGAAAAGGTATGAATCCAGTTTTTCTCCTGCCAGCTATGGATTCACTAAAAGACAAAAATGTGTGCTCTAGCCTTGGCTGGCAACCAGTCGAGGAGAACAACAACTCTGAATTCAAAACTGGTTGGTATGCCAGTGGGCAGATAATAGTTAAGCTTTTGTCGGCAATCAATCTAGAGATGGTGACTTAATAAAAACACTCATTCCCTTGTAGACTGGCTCACTCATGGGGATATGTTAGCCTTTACTTAAAACATACACTGACTGAAATTTGTAAATCACATGTTGTACAATCTGCCATGGGAGACATTGCATTTTTTTTTTAAGTAAGGGTTATCAGGTTGCTGCTATATTGCATTCTACTCGTTTCACAGTTGCTTTCTTTGGATATTTTTACTTTTAATGATTTAAAAACAGAATTCTTTGTTTCATGCAACAATAAAGTGCATCTTAATTTACTTAAGAAAATATAAAATTGCTGTTTATTTTTTGGCAGTGGTAAACTAGCAGATTAATGAATTTGTATCCGCCAACAACTTTGTCTCTAAAAGAATATGAAGTTTCTTCCAGCTAACATTCATCCACTTTCCAGTCAAAGTCCTGGCTTCTTTGTGTACTCAAATTACAAAGAGTGATAGAGTGGAAAAATCTGTTTCTCTGCTACCCTCATCATCCAGCTATCAACTGATAAGAATCAAAATGGAAAGCCCTCAAAAAGGATGGGGCATTACAAAATATAATTGGTTGGGGCTGCTGGAACTGATCACAAGATACTAATAAAAAGTTAAATGTTCTTTTGGTTGTTACACCATTCTGAAGGAAATTTTACCACTCTTGATGAAGTGAGAATATGTTTTTGTCAGAGATTATATATAAAATCATACACATGAATGCAAGGGAATGACAAATTAAATCAAAGGATCTGTCTTGAATGAGATGATATTTAATTAACACAAATTCACTGATGGTTTGGTTTTAATATTTTTTAATGAAGACTTAGTATTAAAACAACAGAAGACAGAAAAAAAAGGAAAAGACCAAAAAAAAAAAAAAAGACCAAAAAAAAAAAAAAGACCAAAAAAAAAAAAGAAAAAAAGAAAAGACCAAAAAAAAAGAAAAAACAAGAGGAAAAGACCAAAATAAAAGAAAAAAAAGTAAAAGACCAAAAAAAAAGGTAAAGACAAAAAAAAAGGTAAAGACAAAAAAAAAGGGAAAAGACAAAAAAAAAGGAAAAGACAGAAAAAAAGGAAAAGACAGAAAAAAGGAAAGAAATGAATGACAGAAAAATAGAAGCCAAAACTCAATCCTCATTCAAAACCCCAAGAGAATAGTAATGATTTAATTAATCTTAGACAACATTAATTTTAAATAGGTCCCTTCAAACACCCACCCACCCCAAATCTCACTTCTGTTGCTTTTTAATATCATTCTCAGATTGTTTTCAAATAGCATACTTTATTTTGGATTCCTGTTTTTATCATATCAAAGCACCTCAGTGTGGGGTTACCATTAGCAATAATTACTATTGACCAGTGAATTCGATCTTCAATAGTTACCCTCATGCAAAATTCAAACATTAAATAACAAACATCAGTTGACATGTAAAATCAACCAACCTACCAGTGCCATCACTCAAGATATATGGCTCATTGGTTAAGCCTTCATGGCCAACTCAACAAAAGCACCGTCACATGATGCCAGTTCAAATCTCACCAATAGCTTATTCTTTATTTTTGACCCATGTTACTAACTTAATCAAAGGATTAGGATCTGAGAGTTACATTAAAAAATGAAGAAATAAAATGAAAGAGTAGTGAAACATTAATAATAATTATGATGACAATATAGAAGAAAGAGAAATTCAAAGATTACTTGGTGATTTAATCTAGAGGAATGGTTAGAAAATTACAGAGTAATGTGTTTTTTCTCTCACTGGTTCATAATTGACATTAAATAACCCAACAAAGATTGACATGTCATAAAACTACCAACCAAAAATAAAAAGGTTG
>OZ038518.1:43664294-43666794 GCA_964036315.1 Acanthosepion esculentum
CACATATATATATATATACACACTCACATATATATATATATATATACACACTCAACATATATATATAATATATATACACACTCACATATATATATATATATATACACACTCACATATATATATATATATATACACACTCACATAATAATATATCATATATATACACACCCTCACATATATATATATATATATACACACTCACATATATATATATATATACACACTCACATATATATATATATATATACACACTCACATATATATATATATATATACACACTCACATATATATATATATATATACACACTCACATATATATATATATATACACACTCACATATATATAATATATATATATACACACTCACATATATATATATATATATACACACTCACATATATATATATATATATACACACTCACATATATATATATATATATACACACTCACATATATATATATATATAATACACACTCACATATATATATATATATATACACACTCACATATATATATATATATATACACACTCACATATATATATATATATATACACACTCACATATATATATATATATACACACTCACATATATATATAATATATTAACACACTCACATATATATATATATATATACACAACACTCACATATATATATTATACACACTCACATATATATATATATATATATACACACTCACATATATATATATATATATATATACACACTCACATATATATATATATATATATATACATACACACTCACATATACATATATTATATATATATATACACACTCACATATATATATAATATATATACACACTCACATATATATAATATATATATAATCCACTCACATATATATATATATATATATATATATACACACTCACATATATATATATATATATATATATATACACACTCACATATATATATATATATATATATATACACACTCACATATATATATATATATATATATATATACACACTCACATATATATATATATATATATACACACTCACATATATATATATATATATACACACTCACATATATATATATATATATATATATACACACTCACTATATATATATATATATATACACACTCACATATATATATATAATACACACTCACATAAATATATATATATAACACACTCACATATATATCTAAATATATATACACACTCACATATATATATATATATATATATACACACTCACATATATATATATATATATATATATACACACTCACATATATATATATATATATATATATACACACTCACATATATATATATATATATAAACACTCACATATATATATATATATACAACACTCACATATATATATATATACACACACTCACATATATATATATATATATAACACACTCACATATATATATATATATATATATACACACTCACATATATATATATATATATATATACACACTCACATATATATATATATATATATATACACACTCACATATATCTATATATATATATATACACACTCACATATATATATATATATATATATAACACACTCACATATAATATATATATATATACACACTCACATATATATATATATATAACACACTCACATATAATATATATATATATACACACTCACATATATATATACAACTCACATATATATATACACACTCACATATATATATATATACACACTCACATATATATATATATATATATATATATACACACACTCACATATATATATATACACACACTCACATATATATATATATATACACTCACTATATATATACACACTCACATATATATATATATTACACACACTCACATATATATAATATATACACACACTCACATATATATATATATACACACACTCACATATATATATATATATATATATACACACTCACATATATATATAATATATATATATATACACACTCACATATATATATATATATATATACACACTCACATATATATATATATATATATACACACTCACATATATATATATATATATATACACACTCACATATATATATATATATATATATATATACACACTCACATATATATATATAATATATTATATATACACACTCACATATATATATATATATATATATATATATACACACTCACATATATATATATATATATATACATATATATATATATACACACACTCACATATATATATATATATATACACACTCACATATATATATATATATACACACACTCACATATATATATATATACACACACTCACATATATATATATATATATACACACACTCACATATATATATATATATATACACACACTCACATATATATATATATATATACACACACTCACATATATATATATATATATACACACACTCACATATATATATATATATATACACACACTCACATATATATATATATACACACACTCACATATATATATA
>OZ038518.1:43671794-43684294 GCA_964036315.1 Acanthosepion esculentum
AACCATCGGGAGCCGTCAGTGGTTGTGCTAGTACAAAGTCACAAGTCATCGTAACTGAGGATTTGAGTGTGCTGGCCTTGTTCAGACTGTTGATTACACTAGATAACATGCTCTCTCCCAGAAACTGTAACTAAGGTCTGCTCAGCATAGTTGCAGTATAAACCACAGGTGGGTTCTGTGGGTGCTGAAAAAATACAAATGTGCCTGTGCTGGCATCTACAATGGGGGGATTAGCTAGCTATCCCAGTAGACTGGCATTCTTCGATATGAGTGGCTGTGCCATTTACATTTACAGGCTATTTATGTAACCCATGATAGCACAATTAAGCAAAACTTTCATTCACTTTTATATGTGTACTAGCAGAAGTACCCAGTCCATGACTGGATTAAAAGGAACACCAGAGAGTGAGAAAGAGAAATAACAGAGAGGGCATATTTTTGTTACATATAAAAATCAAAGTCTACATTTTTTTATCCTTATTAAGTATACATTTTCCATTATTTTTTTTAATTTTATTTTATGTTTTTTTAGGTAAACATAGCATAGCAGGAGTACCTGGCCCATGACCAAGCAAAAATGAATTATAGCAAATTCCTTATCAAACTAAAAATAATTTATTATCCAGATCTACAACCTCATTTACAACATAAGAAGTATTCTTTGTAAATATGACAATTTGCTCTATGCAATTTAGAACTAATACTGTCAAGATATTTAAAGTCTGTGATTAATCCAAAAGGGCTTCTGGATAAACAACATTGCATGTCTGATTATTAAGAGTAAGCATGCTGAGTCTTTTTGCACTTCCTGTCCGTGATACTCCAATATACAACTGTTCATGTGAAAAGATGAGATGGACAGGTCAATTCCAATTTCCTTGAAGGTTTGTTCTTTCACTTCATCAACAGTCATAGCAAAAGAGTGCTTGCATGGAAACTGGAGCCTTCAAAATTTGAAGGGGATCTCAGTATCTGGAGGAAATCGCAACAATAAAAAGTTAATTGGAAATATGTCTTTGATAGGTAGAACATTTCAGTATGTCTTCTCTCTATAAATAGTATATGTCTTAAAGACACAGAGTTTACACTGATTTAAAATAATTTTTAAAAGAAGCTAAGAATTTGTGTATTGCAATATTCTTTTATTTTAGGAATTTTTTGGTTGAGTTACAGTGATAAAAATGTATTCTTTTATTTTCTTTTCCCCTCTAAAGATTTAACAATAAAAAGTTAATTAAAAATTTCTCAATTGTAGGTGGAAAATTTGGCATATTGTTTCAAATGAAAAGTATTTGTTTATCCTAGAAAGTTTTTCTTAAAACAAGATTAATTAAAAATTAATTTATTTTATTCTTTAACCTCTAAAAATGTAACAATAAAAAGAAGCAAGGAGTCTTCAAATAAAAATTATTCATAAAAAAAAAAATTTTAAAAAACAACAAAAAGAATCAGTGATAAACAATGTATTCATTTAATTTTTTTTTTTTTACCCTTTAAAATGTGAAAATGGGTAGGTACAATATAAAGAAGCTAAGAAATAAAAAAGTAAAATTTAGCGTAATTATGTTTTTTCAATTACATTTAAAATAGTATTTAAAACCGGGTACCCCTTGGTTCGAAACATTTCATGATTTGTTTTAGGTCTCCAATAAAGTAAGAATTTTTTTTACAATTAGTACTAAATTACAAAACAATTTTCAGAAGAGCATTTAATTCAAATTTTTTTTATTTACTTTCAAAGATTTTTGCAATGGAATCTGTGTGATGTTTAAATATGTCACATCTTAAGAATAATTGAATAGTTTCACATGCTTTTCATGCTTACTTAAAAAGAACTGAAGTTAACTTCGAAAAGTTTCACCAATGGAATCTGTGTGACATTTGAATATGGTGTTTCTTAAAAAGAACTTTTACTTACTGGAAAATAATTGTGAGAGTTCCACAAATCGATTGATTCTTAATTATTGAATTATATCATTTAATCAGTAAGAATCAAAAACTAAATTTTGTACTTTTCATTAGTATAAAGATATTAAAGTGTATGCATGATTTTAATGCTCAAGTGCATCTCTTTTCCGAGTTATAAGTTGACATGTACTAAAAAAAAAAAAAAAAAAAAAAAAAAAAAAAAGAGAAGAAGAAAAGACATGACTCCTTTATAATATAGATTGTAACACAGCAAATCCTGTTGATCCAGATAGGGATTAAAAAAAACAAACCTCCTATTATAATTGTGCTGATCCAACCCTTCGTTAGTTCACACGACCGTTATGCCCTGCCAATACCTTATAAATAATGGACTATTCAGTTTTGATCACATCGAAAGAGTGGAAAAGACATTACTTGGTTACAGTGAGAAAGTGAAAGAAAGAAAGGGAATATAGAAGCGGAGAAAGCTGAAATATTAAGCTGATAAGAATTGATACACTTTAATCTTAGCCAAAAGTCCAAGAAGCGATTGTATTTACTTGCCACCCAAAGCTGGCAGGATGTGACAATGTCAGTTTAATGTGGGAGTTCGAAAGCATGCACCTGAGCCAGGTCCAAAATTAACCCAGCCCCTGAAACAGTTGTGCTGGCATTGAGATTACTACCCCCTCCCCTTTAATACAATGAAGGAGATACTGCCACTGGTAGCAGTTTCCCAGAGACCAGGGTACCTCTCAATATTTTCAGTTGTGCTTTGTCTGCAGACAAGACAGACAACTGAGTTGCACTCTCTTCAAAGACAGAGACACAACTGAGAGAGAAACTGTAGGTTATCCGCTCAAGGGCAGATACTACACTTTAATCCAAGCCAAAAGGCTGAGAAATTATGACAACTGCGACAAAAGTGTCATTTTTCAGATGCACAGTATCGAACAATGGAAATGAAGTAATGTAATCGCCAAATATCCAGAAATAAAATAACATTGTCTACTGAATTATTTTAAAGTTATTATTAAGAGAAATGTTTGTAAGATTGGGATTTGGCTAGTAACAATGATTACATTTGTATTTTAATATTAACTGCAACTGAACCACATATACACAAACAAGGTTGACTTTACTCCATTACATTCCTGTTTGACATTACTCATTTCCTTCACTGAAAACTAAATATTTATAGTAATGTAAACCAACAAGTTAGGGTTACTAGGAATTGATAGAGATCTACTTACACATATTGTGATTACTGATCAGAGAAAAGCTTCCTCCTAGTCAAATAATCTTCCTGCCTTGTCTGTTCACTAAAAGTGCCCAGTGATTTAGTTTTTTTTTTTTTTTTTTCTTTATCTTCACTGGGGTTGGTTGAAACATTTTGAAGCCCTCTTTGGGTGTCAAGCTGTCTGCTTATCAAAGAATAACCAAGCTCCTGCGTTTATTCTATCTTTATTGTTAGACTTTGTTCCCTTTGCCTTTTATAATCCAGACTGATGAGAGACTTTCTTGATGGTGTATTAAGGGTTTGCCCTTGCCACTTGCCTTATCTCTCTTCTGTTCACTATACAGATACTTTGCTTTTTACAGGAAGAATCCTTATCACCCAACTATTATAACATCATTGGGTCCTAATTGGCCAGAGATAAGACTTCAAAGAAACCCAAACTAACATGGTATAGCTAAGTGAATAGCTAGTTGGAAAGCAGTAGTCCAGTCTGTGGATCCAGCCAATAAAGATCTGAATTCTTTTCACACCGAGAAAACGTTTGGGATTCAGATTGAGAAAACGTTCCTTCTCTTCATGACTCTACTTGGGACTGTCATGGGTCCCTGTATTTATAATAAACATGATTCTTTCAAATGTCAGTTTACAAGTCGGTTTGCATATGTGCATAGTAACAACACCAAGGGAAATGATGAGGAAACTTCATCTTCCAGGCATTTTTGACTTCATAGACAATCAAAGTAGAATTGTCAAGTAGTATTAAGAAATAATTAAATTCTTTTCTTGAATTCTTCTCGCAGCAAGTGGTATGTTAGGTGTGATCCTACTAGCTTAAACTAGTTAAAACCCTACTATGTCATTAGTTCAAACCCAGACAATTTCAGGTGCTAATTAAATTTATTAATTAAATTCTTATTATTCCAACAGCTCAGTTTAAGTAGTGGGGGGGGGGGGCTGTCCTCAGGGCACATCTAATAAGATAATAAACCCCAAATTGCTAAGCTTGGATATCTTGTCTTTTCATGTCAACTTAATTCCCATTCCAACCATCCACTAGATATAGATTCATTTATTTATAAAATCCACCAACAACAGTTTGGGGACCAGAAATAACTATCTGTTAATTGAATTTCACTTCTTTCGACTTAAAATTTGCTAGAGAAGTTTCCACATTCAACCAGTCTCTTATTTGGCCTTATCTTACTCATATTATTTTCAAAATATTATTACTAAATAATATAAACTTCTCTCTTTAATATAACAAAATAAAATAAAAATAATTTAAAAAATCAAGTTAGTATAATACCCAATCATCAACCCATATAATCATCATCAATTTGTATTTATTTATATATTTCCTGTCACTTTTGTAGTGGGTGGGGTAGTAAATCAACTTAATTTAGTAAATTTATGAGTAATTACTCCCCATAGTAATTTAATAATCTATACAAATAAAATATTTATCTGCATTTAGACATATTACTTCCCAAACAAAATTACTTAATTAATCATTTCCTTTACTCCTAAGTTTTAGACTGCAGTCTTATTTGTTCAAGCTTTTCATGTGAGGCATTCAGATACCTTTGTCTATTAAATAATCGACTTGCTTCAATTTGATCTTGAAACAGGCTTTTATCATTCTGTTGTTAATCCTATTATCCGAGAGATATTTGCATTTCACTGTTATATAAAACACACAAAATTCTTAACATGAAAAGATATTGTAAAAAAAGTGATTTATATAATCCCAGAAGTGATCAATGAATCATAGATACCACTGAACATATAAAAAAACAAATAAAAAATAAAATGGAACGGATTAATTAAATGATTCATTGGCCTCTATTTTAGTTGTAATTCTTTATCTTCGCTTTATTGAATCTCAATACATTGATTCAAGACTTGTTTCATTGCATCCGACTATTAAAACTTTCTAACAATTGCCATCATTTTTGACAGCACAAGTACACTAGGACTAATAATAATACAGAATACTGCCTCAAGACTGTTACATATTTCTCTCTGGTGCCAGTGTTCACACACACACACACACACACACACACTTGGAAGACTTACATGAAATGTTCTTTGAAGCTCCCATCTCACATATCCATTAATAAGCTAATAAATACAAAATTCATCTACTTCTGTCCTGTGAATATGTAACAGAGCAGTGGCCCTGACTGAGTTATATTAGTGCATGATATATTGTTTGGTGACTTAAGCTCTTCAGAGACTTAGTTATCCTGAGAGATGGAGTAGAGAGAGAAAAATATGAGTGAGTGGTTAACCTGATCAAAACAAATTGGGTTTAAAATATCAATCTGAACCTATAAAATAGGTATGGAGGAATGCATTGGGAAGATTTGAATCTGAAATAAATAAAGTAAGATTTAATAAAATCTAGTATAACTGAAATTCCCTGCCAAGACTCACAGCCCCGAAGAAGTCATGATGACATGACTGTGTTTACCAAAATTCTGCAAAATCAAGACAAAATTGGGGAATGTTATTTTAAACCCTATCCAGCAGAATTTATATAGATTACCAAAATGTCTGGTTTCGAGTACTTTAGAAGCATGGGTCACATACAATGCTAATAGGATGTTCATTGTTTAACAAACGGGATCTTTGTGCAGGTGACTAATTTATCAAAGTCTCAGTTGAGAGAGAGTTATCCTTATAAGCTCACGTCATTTTACTTAGTTCCATGCTTGGCAGTCGAGACCCCCCTGCTGTCAGTTTTTGTTAAAATTCTAGCAGTAGTAAACTTGGCAACCCACCCACATTTCAAATATTAGATATCAGTCAATATCTTAAGGGAAGAAAAGAATTTACTGGAGTCGAACCGCATAAGTGTGATGGTTGCAACTTTCATATTTTCTCGTCATTAATTGTTGATAGCTTTATCAACAAAGTTTGTTATTTCTGCTAGAAATTTCCTGCCATTCAAGGTCACCTGAATTAAAAAAAAGTCAATAAGATCAAAATATCACCTGAATCACAAACAAGAACTACAGCCTGTTGAAATCAACAAGACATGCCACATATTTCATACCAGCAAACATACAAAGTAAAAAGATTTCCATGAGACATCACGCGTCCAGTGACAGAAAATTTACACATCCTTCACCAAATTTTAGCACCAGGAATCATGATCACCAGCTAAAGTTTACATTAAACATAAGGTTATCAGAAGTGCTGATTATATCACATTTAGGTCACAGTTCCACAATGACAGAAAAACGGTCCGTGACATATGGGTGCATTGACTACACCAACATGTTATAGATATACATAAATTTTTATTAATGGAGGGAACAGTTTGTAACATTGTTGCAATGCAAAACTTTTCCTTTATATCTTCACCACAATATTGTTAATAAAGTACAAAGTAGTGAACTTCATTTTTCTTCTCTGGACAATAAAAATCTAGAAATTTATGTCTCAAAAGTAAAGAACTAGTAAAAAAACTGATCAAAAAATGTTTATTTTTTTTAAACTAGGTATTTAGAAATCCTGCTTACTGATATAATCATCTAAATACAAAGTAAAAATATAATTTGGTGAGGGAGGAGAAGAAAGGTTGGTATGGGATAGACCTATATTTATAGAGGTATAAACTATTATGCACACACCCATTAAGTCAGACATAGCTATTTATATAGATATGTACTCTATTGTATACACATAAAAATATTAGTGCGTACATGCGCAAATACATATACACACATATATTCAAGCAATGTTCCAGACAAATTGTCAAGAACAGTAGAAGACAAACTCAAACAGAAGGTGACCCAAGGCCAAGTGGGTGTCCCATAAATACATGGAACTAAAGACGAAAATTTGCATAAGCTCCTTCAGCAACAGCTCAGACACCAGAAATTAAATCTATTCCCCCTCTTGAAGATGTAATGCCTAGAGGGTTGGCACCTGGTGTTCAAGAGCATTATACTACATTTTAATCCTGATGGGGGTATTGGTATAAAAACATACCTATCTTCATAGGTATATTTATTAGCGTTATCAAAACAGACATATTTCATAAAAGTGAAAGTAAATTGAAAATAACAAATAAGAGAATAGGTATAATTACTACAACAGCAATTCAAACATGAGGAAAAAAAAGAAACAGCTGGCAAGTTTATATACATATGATGGACTCTCCCGTCGAACTAGACGTATGAGGGTCAGACAGATCAGTTCCCAGAAACTGAAAGCCCGACACCCACACAGGATTTGATTATAGTGGTGAAGGCTTTGTGCAGGGCCATCCACACTGATATATTATTAATATATGCATATATTCTATCCTCATTTAGAATATTTGACCTCTTTTAGTCATGGTGCAGATGCGTTTTAATTCATCTATCAAATAGCAAAGAGAGAGGAATGAAAACCAGTCAGCAGTCTGTGTTTTGTTTATTTGGCATTATGGTAATTATAATAAAAAAATTACATACACAGAATACACACACACACGCACGCACGCACACATACACATACATACACACACACACATACATACATACATACATACACACACACATACATACATACATACACACATGGTGAGGAAAAAGTTGCACACCATAAGAGTTAATGGATAGACTGAAGAGGTCCTGTTGAGTATTCACCGAAGTCACCAGACCTCACCCTTGGTTTTTTTTCATCTGTGGGGCTATTTGAAATTTGTTGTTTATCAGACACGCCCAAGAAATATTGAGGAAATTAAAGAAAGAATTAAATATAAACGCAGTAAAATGACAGAGGAAACTCTCCCACATGTTAATGAATCATGGAGGCACAGAATTGAAATTTGTTTGGAAAAAGGAGAAGGACATTTTGAACAGCATATATAACAATTACATAACTAGTAAATAACATTTTCACGTGTAATTATTCTTTTAATATGTTATCCCTATGGTGAGTAACTTTTGTCTTGCCATGTGTGTGTGTGTGTGTGTGTGTGTGTGTGGTTGGGAGGTGTATAATCGTATCCAAAACAAAAGTAGTGGAAAAGCTATAAATGATATATTTTGCCAAGAACTGGTCTGCTTCCTTTGCCTTCTTCAGGTTAGAATGAAAGACAAAAGTGTACATAAGAAAAAAATGTGTGTGTGTGTGTGTGTGTGCGCGAGTATGTATGTAATGGGCACATGGATGAGTGGTTAGTTTATTCACTTTCCAACCATGAGATCTTGGTCCTGTTCTCACCATGTTCAATTTGTCAGGAAGGTAACTTCTTAATGTTAACAGTCTGGGGGAGGCACTCCCACCATGTGGCATCTTTGCAAGGTACCTGAAGGTGATACTAGATGTTGACCCAAGTCTTGTGAGTGAAACTGGGTGAGCAGAACTATTCATAAGACAATAGTTGTGCTAGCATGAAGTCTCAAGTCATCATGATTGAGAGTTTCAATGTAATGGCGTCATTCAAACTGCTGATCATACCAGATGATGTGCTCTTTCCCAGAAACTGTAAATAAAGGCTACTCAGCATATTTGCAGTATAGACTACAAGTAGGCTTTAAGGGTATTAAACAAATATGAATGTACCCGAGTAGGCATCTGCCACAGGGATTGGCAATTAACAGTTGGGTGTGCTCAGAAATGATCATGTTTATAATGTGGATATGTAAAATTTTAGATACAGTGTAACCCGGATATAAGAGAGTTGTCGGGACCGGAGAATACATCTCTTATATCCGGGTTTGGTCTATTTTGTTTAGGTAGGTATGGCTCTAATTTGGGACCAGAGAAAATCTCTCATATCCGGGTTACACTGTATAACTAAAATTATATCAGTATAAGGACAATATGAATAAAAACAAAAGGAAACCTTATCTTAGTTAATACTTTCCCTCCTCTGATGAACTTTATCAAGGCAAATGTAAGTATTTTATTTTGCAACAAGTATTTATAAAATTAGAGTAAAATGTTAGTTTTTCAGAATGTTAAAATTTAAGAACATTCAGGCTAACTGAAAGTCAAGGTAAATTAGGTAAATTATGGAGTATGCTAAGTGATGTTATAAATACTTGTCGCCAAATAAAATCATTACATTTGCCTTGATAAAGTTCAGAGGATGAAATGTGCTGGCTTTGTGTGTTTTATTTATATATAGATATAGTCAAACCTAATGAGCCAGACACACCAACCCTGACGATCTGCCTAAGTGAAAACCTTGGTAGGTGTGTCTGGCTCATTAGGTTTGACTAGGTTTGCTCTACGCTTGTATTGAGCTCTTTAGTTAGTTGTTTACTCGTATCGGGTTTTTTTCTTTGGGCCTTGAACCTGTATCTGTGCGATTATTTTCGACAGACTTTCATGTTCCTGGCTCTTTCTTTTTTTAAAACTTTTTTTTCCTTCGAGATTGATTTGGCTATTGTTAAATCAAGAGTTCGAAGGTTTTTCGACATGAGTATAGTTACCTATATTTATATATAGATATATATAGATATATAGATATATACAGAATCTAACAAAAAAAAATTTTTTTCACACACTTCAGAAAAAGAAAAACTTGTATAAATATTATAATACTAAATTTGTTCAGACATTATGATATTAATAAAAGTTAGCTTTGGACTATACAAATAGAAGAGATGCTAAAATGGTGGCCTTTAGCTTCCAGACATTTATTAGCATGGTGGACTACTGCTTGAGCAACGTTGGCCAAAGTGTTCAGTGTGATTGCTGCACACACATTTTCAATTTCTTGTTAAAGGGCTGCCAATGTATTCGGTTTACTGCAATACACATCCTTTAGAAATTGTTGATACAACCATGAGGGTAACGCCATCTGCCGAGAAAATATTTTACTATAGTAAATAATGTTACTGCAATTTGCTAATACTACAAAAGACAAGTTTCCCCTTTCCTGAAGTGTGTGTACATTTTTTTTGGCAGATTCTCTCCCTCTCTCTAAATCTGTATATTATGTTAGAATTTCCCTTTCTCTCAGACGTGAGCTGTTAGCTCAGGGGTAGGATCTCTGGCTGATGTCAAATCGGTAGGGTTTCAATCCCAGCATTATACAGCGAAACAAGCCTGTATGCGGATGACCATTACATACATACATACATACATAATATATATATATATATATATTATATATCAGTATCAACCCCAGCAAGGTAGTAAAGTCACTAAGGTATAATGGGTTACAGGGTGTGGAAGAATTAGGAACAGAAATATTAATCATGAGCAGGGAAAAGAAATGAGTAATCAGGACTAGAGACGACAATTGACATTGCATTTAAATTATTTCAGATTAAAGTTGGCTGGAAAACATGGAGCCGGAAGGGATTCCACAAGCAAGAAGTGTGAGAAAGGAAATTGTTAGCACAGAATTTATGGTTACATCTAGCCAACTCAACTGTAAGTTGATGAGATCTCTATGCCTAGTAAATTCAAAAAGTCTACGTACCATAGCAAAGAGCACATCCATGAAGGTATTTATAGAAAAAACACAGAGAGGCAACCTTACAGCGGTGGGAAAGTGTCTGAAGCCGAGGTGCCAGATCAGAACCAATAATATTGTTGATTCTTTGGATTATATCAAGGAGCTCAAGGTAACTAGCAGGGACACCAGACCATATGTAGCAGCAATATTCTAAGTATGGATGAATGGTAGACACACACACACACACACACATTATTTTTCAAAAGTAATGTATTTTTTTATTTATTTATCAATCTGACAGATTTTTATCACTTTAAACAAGTTAGTCGCATAATACATCTTTTAGATGCATCAAGGAGGGGGGGTCTTCAGAGATGCAGTGCCCTCATTACTAATTTCAGGTTTTGCATTATATCGCCTCAAACAGCAACCCCAACCTGACTCCAGACATGTCAGGCCACCTCCTTGAAAGTGTTGTGCTACACACCTCAACACTGCAAAATCATAACAACAACATAACTAAGAGTCTGACCATTCGTATTGAAATATGTCCATCAATGTTAGCCAATGAAAAAATGGCTTTTCATGCCCCCTCCTATATACTGTTTTCTTTTCTTTTCTTTACTTTCTCCAGTTTCAATTCGAGTTAACTTCCCTTGGATTCCTAATTTGGTAAGCTGGTCTCTTTATTGAATAGTTTAATCCAAATGTTTCATTTTAAATTACTAATTCCATAACATTACTAACCCATTTACTAAACCTACATGTGTACCCAACACAAATCTATCATATACCTGTATTAGCACCTATGCTTTGCCAAAAATTAGTCTGACTTACCACTTGTAGAAACAGAAAATCGTTTCTAAAAAAATTATTTGCTATTCTTACTATCGGATAAATCTTTAAGTTTACATTTACCATATGCACTTCAAATGAAATTCCACAAAAATTTTATTTTAATCTATACATGCATGTACACTCACACAATCCATATATTTATCTATCCCCATTTATATTAACTTACTTCTACGAAACCAGAGTTACTGGGTCAACAAACCAGCCATTGCAAAATGTACTATATATTTGAAATTTTCTACTTCATAGCTTACCAACTAAAACTATTCAATGACTGGACTTAAAAAAAATATATATGCTAACTACTAAATTAACTAACCTACACATATATTTGCTAACTGTTAAGTATCACTCAAAATAAATCTGACCAATTAATAGTAGTAGTGAAAAACAACATTTTCAAAACTGATTCCTATGTTAATACTTAATATAATAATTTAAGTCTTTGCCCACTGAAATTACATTCAATAGAAACAGGCAATTAGGTATGGATATGGAAATAAAAACCCCAAATAAATGGAAATAAATAAACGAAAAGCGAAGAAAACATTCACATCCATGAACACCCCCACCACATCCGCCAATAATTCTCAGCCCTTCCCATTTTTACTCATTCTTAAACCACTGAACCTTCTGCCCCCACCTCAAACCTTAAACCCATTATCCATAACTATTCAACTACTCTGGCTCCCTATATTAACTTATTCCCTAGTACCTTGTAACCTATCCCCCAAGAATCCTCAAGTATGTTTTTGTGAGTTATTTTCTTCCCCACCCCTATCATCCTCATCTTCCATGGCTCCGATCCCTTAATCCAAATCCACTTGGAACCAGTTAAAGCTTTATTGGTAGTGTCCTTCAGTGCTGCCCCCACTATCCCTATTTTTGCAAGGGCTCTGCTCAACGACTGTCCTGTAAAGCCCCTGCAACCAACTTCTATTAGATCATAATATATTTTCCGTGAATTCTACCAACATTGTTCGACCAGTTCTTGGTATTTGAACCTCTTTCTCTAGTTCACGAGTGTAATGAATTTAACCCCATGACACAGACATTCCCAAATAAGGCACCATTTCATATTGTCAG
>OZ038518.1:43689294-43781794 GCA_964036315.1 Acanthosepion esculentum
GCAAGAACCATGTGTGGAAGTCTAACATATACATCTATGAAAGAGACGTTAAAGAAAGTGTTTGCTAATATTTCATTGTCTGAATACAACACCGTTTCTGTTATGAAATGGAAATGGTGAATTTTAACTGATATAGTAATAACAGAGGACAAAAAAAAAACTTACCAAGGGAGTTATCGTGGAAGTAAATCGAATCTTACAGATAAACAAGGTAAGATTATGTGGTGCTTCAAATGCAACTCTATTAAGCATTTTGCCCAAGATTGTTTTAGTTCTTGGAATGATGTTAATGCCGTCGTTGAATCAGACCAGGTACTATTTAATATTGATACATCTTATCAGACATTGATAAATGATTCCACAGTTTCAGACTAATGCAAAAATGTCCAATCTTGTGAAATAGACACTTGCTATGGCAGTATTAGACTCTGCATGTTCACAAACAGTTGCTAGAAAAGTTTGGTTCAATGTATTTTTTTTTTTTTATGCATTAAATGACCAAGAAAAAAATCTAGTGAAAATTTCCAGGTCTAACAGGACCTTTTGTTTTGGAGATGAAGTGGAGGTAAAAGCCACTAAAGCAGTTTAATTTCCAATGACTATAGGTGGTGTCGGAGCTTATACTGAAGCTGAAATTGTGAAATCTGATTTATCCCTGCTACTAAGCCACAAATCAATGAAAACTGCTGGAACCATGTTGGACTTTAAAAATGACTTGTTGGATTTTAGGTAAAAGTCTAAAATAGAGATCTACAACTTCTGGACACTACAGTCTTCCCTTGACTAATATGCTTTTGGAGAGTGGAAAATCACCTCATGTAGAGTCAACGTGTTAAAGCTTTAGATAAATACTCTAGAGTGGAAAAAAAAAAGAAGGCTGACAAATTACATAGGCAATTTGTACATGCATCAAAGGAGAAACTAATATCTGGTTAAAAATAGAATTTTTCATAAGGGGTTTCTGGATCTAATCAGATGTCTGTGATTCTTGTTCAGTTTGCCTAAAGTTTAGAAGACCTCCACTTTGACCAGTGCTAGGATTGCCCCTTGGAAACAAGTTCAATGACACAGTATGCCTGAATTTAAAGGAGCATGGACATAATCAATATTGCATTTGACATGTAACTGACACAGCCACTAGGTACTCTGCTGCCGAACTGATTAAAACCAAAAAGAGCAAAGAAATTATTCACAACATATTTTTAAAAAGGTGGATATCCAATTTTGGAGCTCCCAAGCAATTTTTGAGTGACAACAGGGAGAGTTTAATAATGAAAGCTACCAAGAGATGAATGAAAAATTAAAGATTGAAACTTGTACTACTACTGCAGAAAGACCATTTAATAAGGGTACTGTGGAACACCACAATCTGATAGTGGCTGAAATAATGAAAAAACACATTAGAAGACAAGACATGTGAGCAATAAATAGCTCTGGCTTGAGCAGTTAGTGCCAAAAATTCACTTCAGAACCACTCAAGACATAGTCATAATGAACTTGTATTTGGTTTCAATGTAAACATGCCTTCAATTTTCACTGATAAGTTACCTGAACTGGAACCTGCAACAACCAATAACATGGTTAGGGTAAATCTAAATGTTCTACATGTGGCAAGGAAAAGCTTTATGCAAGATTAAGTAAGTGAAAAAATCCAGAAAGCATTGCAATTCAATGTGAGGACCTATGTGGATGAAGATTTCTTTTTGACTGATGATAATGTATATTATAGATGACAGAACTGCAAAGGATAGCCTGGTCCTGTCAAAGTATTGAGCAAGGAAGGTCAGTATGTGTTGATCAGATATGGAGGAGTATTTTAAGAGGTTCTATATCTTTTCCAGAGCTGGGAAAACTCTCAGAACTGAACATTGTTTGTTATTCTGATGCCATTTATGTTAGCCTAGAAGATGAATCTTCACAGGGTGGTTTATCATCTTTGTTGTAGAAAGAACAAAATGGCCCCTATATGTTGATCCTCAAAACAGCTTTACCAGGTAACAAAATGTCCAATAGCCTCAGAGACTCTTGCACTTAGTGAAGCAGCTGATGCTGGTATTTTAATAGCAGCTATGCTACAGGGGATATTTCAATTACCCAGGTTGCCTGAAGTTCTTTGCAAAACTGATAATGTATTTCTGGCTGAGACTTTAAATTCATCAAATCTTGTGAGTGATCAACATCTAAGATTTGATGTAGCTAGAGTAAAGGAAATGACAAAAAAAAACCTCCAGACTGAATGGATCAAGGGTCATGAACAGATTGCAGACTGCCTAACAAAGGCAGGGGCCTCATCTGAGATTCTGAGAGACTTATATTTTATAGGACTGTAGTCTTCACAAGAAGACCAGTTTGAATTAACTAACTTTGTATCACGCTGATATGCAGTTGCATTCTTTGTTTTGTAATTTATATAGTAGTTTAGTTTTGGAATAAATATGGTGCTTCAATGCCACCTGTTGTTGTAGTCTCTGTATTAAGTGAACCTCACTAATTTCTAGGGTAGAATTTGACTGAAAACAAGGCAAAAATAACTGAGCAGTACTATCTAAAAACAAGATATCTTTAGACATGGATAGTGGAATGAGAACAATCTACTCCCATATCTTAAATAAAGTGTTCAGTTTGAAAATCATGAAAAGTTACTGAGATTGGCAAGCACCTGAAAAAGGCAAAAGAGCAGACAATGTCAGGATACTAATAAATTTTATAAAATATAGTCAATCAAGAAATGAAAATAAAGTCTGCCAGTCCAAAGCAATAAGCATCTTCATAATTTGTCAAAAATCATTTTCATACCATTATTTATTTATTTTTTTTTTAAACGAGTTCACCCCTATTATTGCAGTAAAGCTACCGAGACTCAAGACTTAGAAGAGTTAGAAACGGAAACATTGCTACGGAGTGAGAACAGAGGGAGAGTAATCAGGGGGACCGCAGATAGCATTTGATACTGCATGTAAATCTTTGCAGATTAAAGTTGGCTGGAAAGCATGGAACCAGAAGGGAATTCCACAATAGAGATGTGCGAGAAAAGAAACTATTAGCATAGAATTTACGGCGACATCTAGCCAGGTCAACTGTAAAAGAAATCGTTTCCTTTGATTTAAATTTGTTTTTACTTCTCTTCTGACCAAAAACAAGCCACAATTTTGCAATCATGAATCTTCTAGTTTTGCTTACTATGGTTTCAGTTACCAGTGTTCAATTTAAAAAATAAACACTGTCAAAATTTTACTTACTAAGTCTCAAAGTGTAAGAGTAATAAGGCTAGCAATTCAGAAGACGCCAAAGGGAAATTGTAAAATGTTCTCTTTTAAGTGAAAAGAGAGGAAGTACAAGTTAATAAGGAAAAGCTACAATCATATACTAAAGTTACTTAGTTCTACAATTAGAATTGGTTTTCTATTTGTTATAATTGTTCTATTTTCTTATTAATTCCTCATTGTGTCTAATAAGATCTACGGTAAAAATAAATATTGTCACATGACCTTTTCTTCTATTATATTTTCATCATGACCTCTTATTAATTATTATTGTTCATTTCTTACAATAAGATTTATGGCAAATTTGGCAAAGCAAAAAAAAAATTTTTATAAATATAACGCAAGTCAAAGGTTTCTCTAGACACAGCTATTACTATATAGTCCCTTAGTGTTAGTTATTGTTTGAAAAGGCTATATTTAAAATTTTAGTAAAACTTTTTTTTTTTTGCTGTAATTAACCATTATTAACCTCACATTAAATCTAAAACGAGAAGAATGTTTGGTTCAAAGGGAAGTGATTTTCTCAAATTATTTTAATGAATTTATGTAGCAAGGTCATATGAAAAATGACCAGAAAATACATTTTTCAAAATTTATTAGTTGCTTGTTGAAAGTTAAATTTAAACTTTCTAGTCTTATAACTAAGATATTTTTATAATTTTATAAATAAAAAAAATTATTTTTCTATTTATTACTTCATACTATGGTAAAGAATATAACTTTCATTATATTTTGATTACATATTTTTTTTAAATCTTGTAAATATAAAAACATTCTTATAGACAATTATAAGAATATTCTTATATTGTAAATAATTTGTTGCATTTCACAAATTAAATTTTATGCTCTTGTAAAAAATATTGTTCTCACATCTGCATTTTATAATCTTGTAAAACAAGTCTTAAATATTTTTCTTGTTAATTTGAGGAAAAAAGTATATATTCAATTTTATTTATGGTTTTATGAAAATTCTAAAATTAGCTTTTAAAACAATAAAACAGGGAACATGCATGCACGCATACACACATACATACACACACACACATACATACACACACACATACATACATACATACATACATACATACTTTTTGGCACCATTTTATTTATTTTTTTTTATTTTGGCTTGGTCTTTTTTATTCTACATCAAAAACTAACATTCATAACTTTTAACTTGGATGTGTGAGGTTTTGCTTCTAGTCTGATGGTAAAAAAAAAATAAAATTCTCTGCTAAATTTTTCTTATTCCAAATGTTTGACAGTATTAACCTCTGCAACTGGTCAACATGAGTGATCTGGAATCCAACATAAAAGACAGACAAGACAAACCATTTGGGAGAAAGGTTGAAATGTTTTTTATTTGCCAAAATCAAACTGCTGTTAAAATTTTACCCCAAATTAAATATCATAAATTGAGTTTCTGGTCAACAATTAAAAGTAAAAGTATATTTTCTTTGCAAGTCAATATTGTAATAAATTTTTGAAGGTAATGCTTTTTCCAGATACAATTCCTACTATTTAACCCATATATGGGGGAACAGGTCCATGCCATTCTCAGGGTTATTTAAACATAAAATTACTGTGCTTGAAATTGTGGATAAACTGTCCAAGGTTTATCCTCACTTTTGAGAAAATAAACAAAATTAAAAAAGACTTTGTCAGTTATTTTTTTTTTTAATCAAACTTATTTAGATGAATACGTGCTGGCTAAAAATATCTTATTCATTTTTGTTTGTTTTTCTTTTCTTCTTCATATTCTGTGCTGGCCCCCTACCAAACTTAAAAAAAAAAAAAAAGTAACCCAAATTTACTAAGTGGCACAGTTGCACAGATAAACACCGATACTCATTAAAGACAATCAGCAAAAAAAATGAAAATCATTTCCAATGTTTGTATTCTGACACTTACAACACAAACAGGAATTACCTTTGAAAAACTGACACACATCAGGTAGATAAATATAGACAGGTGAAACAAAACAAGCTCACACTTCAGCAGGTAAGTAGGTTTTTTTTGTCTTTTTTTTATTCAGCAGTGGATATTACAAGTGATATTTATAAGACATTTTAGGCAGCTATTCAGAGTTGCACTATCTCATACTTTATAACTAGTTTCCTTTCTGTATATTTTTTGCTTTTATGTAGAAAAACATTTTTTATAATAGATTTTACAAGTATTCAAACAGAGGTTAAACAACTTCCACTTTTTTTATATTTAAATGCTTTTATTCAGTTTAAGTTTTGTTCTATTGCATTTTTACTGTCATTCCAACGTTTCAGCTCATCTATTTTACAGTGTTCTTCCTCCATAAGGAAGAGGGTTTATTTTTTTTCGAATACTAAGCAACAACTTTCCCTCCACCATGTTGTCTTTAAAAGATGGGAGGGGAAAACATTATCTGAAACACCGAGATAATAAAAAGAACAAATTTGACATACAATTTTGCCAATGAAAACGAATCATAGAAATACAATTTTTCTATTTATAAAAAAAACAGATGTGACAAGATTTTTTGCAAACCACATAAGTTCGAAAAAGCTTCAAACCCGTTTCTCTTCCTGAACGTACAAATGTTAAAGTGCACCTGAATACCCATCCATACAAACACTATGCTGTATTTCATTTTAGAAGCAAAAAATACCTGCTATTTCAAATTCCTTTCTAACCTGGTTATGAACTATATATTTGATGATGATGATGATGGCCATCTACTTGATTTCAAATACCTGTAACAGATTATAGTGATAGACACTTGTACAACATAAATACAGCTCTCTTAACATCAACTACCATAAGACAGTGACAAGAATGTTCAAGATGAGTGGTGATAGCTTCAGTCACATAAATATCATATGTCGACAATGGCGAGATTGATGATTAAGCGTGACAAATTAATCAGAGACAATAGAGACTATCGAGAGAGAGAGTGTGTGTGTGTGTGTGTGTGTGTGTGTGTGTGTGTGTGTGTGTGTGTGTGTGTGTGTGTGTGTGTGTGTGTGTGTGTGTGTGTGTACATACATACATACACACACACAATCTCTCGAGATATATATATATATAAGGGAGTGTGGCCAAGTGGTTAGAACATTTGCTTTCTGACCATGAGACCTGGTTTCAAATCTCACCTCAGTTGATTCGCCAGGAAGGAGATTTCCTAATGTGATCAGTCTGGAGGGGGACAATCCCATTGTGCAGTACTTTTGGAAAGTGCCTGAAAACCATAACACTGGCTGACCCAAGTCTTGTGGGTGAAATTGGGTAGATAGAACACTTGATAGCTGTGCTAGCACAAAACCACAAGTCATTGTGACCAAGGGTTTGAGTGTGCTGGCCTTGTTCAGATTGCTGATAACACGCTCTCTCCCAAAAAATGTAACTAAGGTCAGCTCAGCATAGTTGCAGTATAAACCACAGCTGGCTTCTGTGGGTGTTGAACAAATACAAATGTGCCTGAGTGAGTATCTTCAATAAGGATTGGCTAGCCACCTAGTAGACAGGTATCCTCAAATATGAGTGGTCAACTAGTTTACTGCTACAAGCAAGCAGAAACATTTTTTTTCTCCCGATGATGGCCATGTTGGCCGAAACTAGTCAAGGAATCTAAATGAAATAATAATAATAAAAACATAATATTAATCTACAACCCAGTATGTCTGAAGATTTTAATTAATTTTTTTAATAAATTTATCATTCAATATATATATATATACACACACACCTCCAGAGATTCACAACACCTAATATTTAAAATGAATTTTTAATAATCTTCCTTGAAGCTTTTATTTGAGTTTTAATTTCAAGCTAATAGATTAAATTTAATATTCGCCATAAGAAAAACACTTTGCTCTATTTCAAAACTAATCTAAAAGGAAGGAGTTTTTGTTTTGAAATTGCTCTAAATTGTTCATTTTAGCACCATTTTTAACCATATGTCATCACAATGTAATTTTCTTTATTAAAAATTATTTCAAAAATTATATATACATTCCTGAAATTTTATTTAAGGAACATTAGACAATTTAAAGTTTATTTAATCTGATTTGAAACAAATATTACTTAAGTTTAAAATATTGCAGAAATGCATTTTTAACAATGGTAGCTGTTTATTTTAGGTATTGACAAGTTTAATAACAGATTGAAGTTTATCTAATGTTTTTCTCCAGTGGTGATATCTGTAAAATTTACTTGAAGTATAATAATGTGAGCCCCTTTTTTTTCATATAATTTTTAACTACTCAGTAATATTAAAAATTTAGGCAAATATTCTGTAATCTAATCTTTTATTGAATTTTAGGTACTTTGGCTTTAACTTTATTATAGTTATCGCTCTTATTTTCTGATAATGTTGTGTATGGACATCCATATTTACAAAAATCAGCACATTTATAGACATGCAAAAAATTCAAAATTCTTTTTAAAATATTGGGTGTTACTAAATTGTACTAAGCTTTTCCATTTATGATTAGTAAATATAGTTTTTACTTAATAGCAATATCACCTAGCCTGTACTAAAATAGAATTTTAAAAGATTTAACACTATAAATTATGATTAAATTTTTTTTAAAAAAGATAAAGAAAATAAAATGAAAACAATTCTTGTAAATATTTATTATTCATAGAAAGAATTTTTTCTGAAGACAAGTGTCAAGATATATCTTATTTATATAAGCAATTAATAGCTCTTCTAATTAAAAAAGAAGAAAGTTTTATGGCATTTTTATCTTACAATCATAGATTTATGGATACTAGGGGTCCTGTTTTACAAAAAAAGAAATTGGGGATTTAAATTCTTCAAGGAGTGGGAGGATAACAGCTGTAAAAGAATAAATACTTTTTAATCAAGATTTTCTATTTCTAAAATAATTTCATTCATTTGTGAGTAAGTCCTGAAGGTTTCATTAAAATCAAAAAATTATTTCATTTTTGCAAGAATTTCAAAATCAATGTTTTTCACTGCAAAAAAGACACTAAAATCTCCTAATCTTTGGCCAGCATGCAGATAAAAAAAAATTAAAAAATTTTGAAATCAAAATTTTGAACATTCTAAAAATGATCAAAAAATCCTCTGGTTTTCCCCTCTTAATAATAAAGATTTGAGGATAAAACTGTTTTTATCAAGTTCGGGGTATTTTTCTCATGGTATGCTAATGTTTTAGCATATCAATGTTGCATACACACATTTTCCTATTTACAAAATATTCAACTTTCTAGGATACAAACTTATTTGCAAATTTAAATTTTAAATTATCAGCCAGTTTGTTGGATTGATTCATTTAAAAAATCCCTCAAAATGGGTCAGGTTTGCACTGGAGTCGAAAGCCTACAAACGGGGCAGGTTTGCACTGGAGTCGAAAGCCTACAAACGGGGCAGGTTTGCACTGGAGTCGAAAGCCTACAAACGGGGCAGGTTTGCACTGGAGTCGAAAGCCTACAAACGGGGCAGGTTTGCACTGGAGTCGAAAGCCTACAAACGGGGCAGGTTTGCACTGGAGTCGAAAGCCTACAAACGGGGCAGGTTTGCACTGGAGTCGAAAGCCTACAAACGGGGCAGGTTTGCACTGGAGTCGAAAGCCTACAAACGGGGCAGGTTTGCACTGGAGTCGAAAGCCTACAAACGGGGCAGGTTTGCACTGGAGTCGAAAGCCTACAAACGGGGCAGGTTTGCACTGGAGTCGAAAGCCTACAAACGGGGCAGGTTTGCACTGGAGTCGAAAGCCTACAAACGGGGCAGGTTTGCACTGGAGTCGAAAGCCTACAAACGGGGCAGGTTTGCACTGGAGTCGAAAGCCTACAAACGGGGCAGGTTTGCACTGGAGTCGAAAGCCTACAAACGGGGCAGGTTTGCACTGGAGTCGAAAGCCTACAAACGGGGCAGGTTTGCACTGGAGTCGAAAGCCTACAAACGGGGCAGGTTTGCACTGGAGTCGAAAGCCTACAAACGGGGCAGGTTTGCACTGGAGTCGAAAGCCTACAAACGGGGCAGGTTTGCACTGGAGTCGAAAGCCTACAAACGGGGCAGGTTTGCACTGGAGTCGAAAGCCTACAAACGGGGCAGGTTTGCACTGGAGTCGAAAGCCTACAAACGGGGCAGGTTTGCACTGGAGTCGAAAGCCTACAAACGGGGCAGGTTTGCACTGGAGTCGAAAGCCTACAAACGGGGCAGGTTTGCACTGGAGTCGAAAGCCTACAAACGGGGCAGGTTTGCACTGGAGTCGAAAGCCTACAAACGGGGCAGGTTTGCACTGGAGTCGAAAGCCTACAAACGGGGCAGGTTTGCACTGGAGTCGAAAGCCTACAAACGGGGCAGGTTTGCACTGGAGTCGAAAGCCTACAAACGGGGCAGGTTTGCACTGGAGTCGAAAGCCTACAAACGGGGCAGGTTTGCACTGGAGTCGAAAGCCTACAAACGGGGCAGGTTTGCACTGGAGTCGAAAGCCTACAAACGGGGCAGGTTTGCACTGGAGTCGAAAGCCTACAAACGGGGCAGGTTTGCACTGGAGTCGAAAGCCTACAAACGGGGCAGGTTTGCACTGGAGTCGAAAGCCTACAAACGGGGCAGGTTTGCACTGGAGTCGAAAGCCTACAAACGGGGCAGGTTTGCACTGGAGTCGAAAGCCTACAAACGGGGCAGGTTTGCACTGGAGTCGAAAGCCTACAAACGGGGCAGGTTTGCACTGGAGTCGAAAGCCTACAAACGGGGCAGGTTTGCACTGGAGTCGAAAGCCTACAAACGGGGCAGGTTTGCACTGGAGTCGAAAGCCTACAAACGGGGCAGGTTTGCACTGGAGTCGAAAGCCTACAAACGGGGCAGGTTTGCACTGGAGTCGAAAGCCTACAAACGGGGCAGGTTTGCACTGGAGTCGAAAGCCTACAAACGGGGCAGGTTTGCACTAGAGTCGAAAGCCTACAAACGGGGCAGGTTTGCACTAGAGTCGAAAGCCTACAAACGGGGCAGGTTTGCACTAGAGTCGAAAGCCTACAAACGGGTCAGGTTTGCACTAGTCAAAGAAAGTAGGCACAGGTTTCATTTGCATTAGAAACAAGAAAAAAAGCAATGTCCAGTTCATGCCACTCAACATCATGTAAACACAAAACTTATTTCTCTGTGACTAGTTTGCCATGAATATCCACAGTTTATACATGTTTTGGAGATCTAAACTGAGTTTATCTTCTATAAAAGAGTAACTACTCTTTGTTAAATGTTCTTTGCTTCAGTATTGGATATTTTAGTAAGTTGGTCCTGATAAAGTTTTTTTTTTTTTTTTTTTTTTTTTTAATTTCAGGTCCCCTCAGGATAGAAACAATCATAGCTTTCCACAGATTCTTTTCTATGATCTATTAACTGCTGTGCATGGCATTTTGAGAAAGATAGTTTAATGGTTTCCCCGTTGTCTTCCCCAAAAGCATTCAGAGTTTTCCTTCTCTTAGACTGGTTGTTACCCCAGGCTAGGGAGCCCAGACTCATCTACTAATCTATAACTAGGAAGAGGAGAGAAGAGACATGAAATCATACCCTTTCCAGAGTCATTAGGGCTAAAGTAAATGTAACAAACTCGACTGAAATTTGAACTCCATTCACTGATTCCATCTTCCATGGTGAAAACTCAGACATCCACTATGCTGTAATTTCTATGATTAGAAATTAGTATTTAACCAACTTTACTTACATGGTAAATAGCAACAATGTAAATAGAGTTGCAAGACTTCAAAAGATACAAAGGAGTGGTGAGACATGAGAACAGAAATTTTTTCTTTTTCTATCAAATCAAATGTGCTGAAATAACTTCCGTGCGAACAAATAGATCAAACATATCCTTTGATCGTATTTTCCTTAACCTTTTAGCACTCATTGTTCCACAAGTGGATCAGATTTTAAGATATACCCAGGTGCTAAAAGGTTAAGCAACATCAGTATGAACAGAAAAGGTTTGGTTGATTTGTTTTCTACAGTTTATCATCCTTTTTAGGTTGTTTGAAGCCAGAAAATATTTTTAGATTGTAAGATTTTTTTTTTTTTTTTTTAGAAGGGTTCACTCAGACAATTAAAAGGGAGCAATTCTGTTTTTGAGGCATTAAAATTAACAAGTAATTTCTTGCTCTAGTTAACAACAGATTGTAGATCATTTTTGAGATCAGCTGCCAATTTGATCTTATCAAACAAATCCTACTTACCATTTAATGATTAAAGACAAAAGTAAATAGTTGTGTCATTAGTATCGATAGCAAATTAAGAACAGATGACATCAGGAATGTCATTGCTGAAAATTAGAAACTAAGGATAAAACATCAATACCTTTTAAATATCAACAACCTGAAATGCCATCAAAATACTGATAAATTGAAATAACATCAGTGGAAAAAAAACTAAAATTGATGACCATTATGCATTTAAACTAGTCTTCCTTTATTTTCAGTAAACAACTTTTTCAATGGTTCAACCTATCTTTTATAAAATGTCATGGATTAGGAGTTAAGTTTTAATATTACAACTCTTAAAAAGATATTCTAATAAAATGCAAGCAAAATAAACAAAAAAATAGCACAAATTTAGTTATCAACTGTGACATCTGCCGTCACCACATAAATTACTTTGGTATTTCAAAACTTTTCAATGTTCTTTTAATTAGGTTGGAATTAAAAATGACTAATCTATGCGATTAACTGAGGAGAGTCCATTAAGGTCACACGTTTGAAGCCATTTTTGTAACCATGAAAAGAAAAAAAAAAAGGAAAAAAAAAGACTATTTAATAAATAAAACTACAAATAAATAGTATAAAATAAAGCACTAACACTGAAGCCACAGGTTTTAGTGCATACCTAATCTGGTGGAGGCACAGTGGGGTAATGGATAGCAACTTGGATTGAGGAATCAAGAACAAAGTTTGAATTCCAGTAGAGTTTCTCACATTCACTTATATGCAAATACTCTTTGGAAAAGCTATGAATCCATCTTTTCTGCATACAACCACCCACTCACCCGGCCAGCTATGAGTAAATAGCAGGACTGACCGAGTCCTATAGCCTTAGGTGACAACTGCTCTAGAAGGACAACTCTGAATTCAAAACCTAAGAGGTTGGTGACTAAACTGGTTCCCTCACTAGACCTGGTGAGAGAGCGAGTTTAGTCTCCCACTTACGCATTCTGTTGAAAATGGTTTAAGATTCTGCCTGGAGAGCAGGTTTTCAGTTAGTGTATTAACCCCAGCAGTACAACCCCCCCCCCCAAAAAAAACAAGAGCTGTTAAAAGGTGGAGGAACTCCTAAGAATCAATAGCCATCTCCCAAATATGGATTAAATATCCTCACCAACCTGCAGTTAGCTAAGCATAGAAAGTATGGCTATACCCTTAGATATGGTCAATCAAGGAGGAATTGAGAATACCCTGAATTTGGGTTTGGAAATTTATAGCCCACCTTTATTTTTCCTACCAAGTTAGCATTGCAGCAAGGAGTGACAAACTTGAAAGGAAAAGGCTAGGATGACACTTGATCACACAATATTTATTTGTGTCCCATACTAGATTCTATCATTTTACAGAAGGTAAAGTGATTTTGTCAAAATTGGATAGCTATTATTAGCAATGGCAATAGGCCTGAGACATGAGAGAGATGGCCAAAGACAAGATAACTGATTCGAGTGCTGTCTATATTTCTGAGATGAGGTATTATGTACAGTATTTACATTAGTCGGACTATTGTCCTCATCTTTGTCGCCATATTTGTCACAACGTTTCGGCCGTTGTACGCTCCGGCCTTCTTCCAACCACCTGAAAAAGGCCGGAGCGTACAACGGCCGAAACGTTGTGACAAATATGGCGACAAAGATGAGGACAATAGTCCGACTAATGTAAATACTGATTCAAGTGCTTTTTTGATTATTAAATCCAGAATAGTAATGACTGAGAAAACAAGCTGCATACCCCATAATGCACTAATAGTCATTTCATTAAAAATTATATATGTTCTATACATTACCCCACTTTTCAGGAAAAGGTGTACTTTAGGTGTATATCAATCTGGGTAACCTACAGGGAATAGTTCTTGTTGACTGTAATGTTAGTTTTGGACAAAACATCAGAAAAAATAATTCCAAATTGATGACGTTACAGTGAAAAACTCAAAGAAAATGAAAGGTAGCAATAAATATTATTTGTACCTTTGAAGAATTGCCATTTAGAGCAATGATGATAAACAAAATTAAAACCCACCCTGTAAATATCTGCTCTCAATGTTCAACTCACCATAACCCAATCTATATATACTCTGTCATAATATATGATGACATTATTGTGAACAACACAGGAAGTCACAAACCTTGAAACTTCCGAGAGCAAATATTTACAGGGCAGGTTTTAAAAGATTGAAAGGTAAAGGGTTAAAGTAAAAAAGAAAAAAGAAATGGAAAGAAGCCAAGTGTAAAATATTTAAGATACAATAACTTTTTGGTTTATTTTTTAATTTTCACTCCAAAGAATATACTACTTGAAAATATTAACACAGATTCCTGGGTGAGGAAAAGAACTACCCAAAACCATTGGTTGAGAAAAACTAGTAAAACATTAATAATCATTACAATGCTTCAGTAAACCCCGAGGAGGGCTGTTAAGGAGATTATATGGCAAACACGGTTATCAGTTCTTCCAAAAAGTCTGGATAGTTTTGCACACACTTCATCACTTTAATCAAATCATTTAAATTGAACCCTAATATGCCAAAACCAACAGAATAATCCATCTGGTTAGCCCAATTTTTGATTGCTTTCCTATGACTTTTCCCAACTCATCTGAAAATCAAAGTTGTAAAAAACAGTACTGTGGAGTCAAAACACAAAACCTTTGACTCCAACTCTTGTTTTTGGCACCTCTGACTTCCCTGTATGTAATTAAGTGATCATGGCCTACAAATCTCAAAGCCTATGCATACACTCCAAACTTAAATAGGCCTGTATCATTATAACTGGTTCATATCAACGAATAAAGATATTGTGGCTTTTATATCATACATGTTCATTCTTCACTATTTTCTGGCAAAATTAGAGACAAAATCTTTGAAAGGACATAGATAGTTTGTTTAATCAGCATATCGACCTTAGTTGGGCCATTTAATGCTGAAAAGTTTTTGTTTTTTTTTTTGTTTTGTTTTTTTTTCCCCAAAAAAGTATAGTTGGTAATATTGTTTTTCAAAAAAATTATAGCTGGTAATAATATTCTTTCAAAAACGTATAGCTGGCAATAATATTCTTTCAAAAACGTATAGCTGGCAATAATATTCTTTCAAAAACGTACAGCTGGCAATAATATTCTTTCAAAAATGTATAGCTGGTAATAATATTCTTTCAAAAACATATAGCTGGTAATAATATTCTTTCAAAAACGTATAGCTGGTAATAATATTCTTTCAAAAACATTTGGCTGGTATTAATATTTTTTCAAAAACGCACAGCTGGCAACAACATTTTGAAAGGACATAGAAGAAATAACAATAAAAATAAAAATGCTATAATGTAAGACTTTATATATGTATCTTTGCAAATAAGAAATAAATACAGAACAAAAATAAAACTACTTTATAACAGAAGTTGAAATATAATCTTTTGCAGGACATGAAAGACATAACAAAAATAAAAATTCTATAATGTAAGATTTGTTTTTACATATATAGTTTTGAAAATACAAAATAACTATAAAAAAGTAAAATGACTTTAAAAAGAAGTTTAGATGAATTTCTTTAAAGGAAACAGTAAATATACAGTAGCAGAAATAACAATAAAAATTCTACAATGTAAGACTTTTTACATAAAGTGTAAATTCAACTGGAGTCAGTATAGTTTTCCCAACTCCAGTGACCAATTAATTGCTTCTGACTGACTCCACAGCCCTAGTAAAATATAAATAAAACAGTGTTGTTGATATTTTCTGTATGAGCCAATTTTGATAATGTTTATAAAAAAAAAGCCCTCACAAAAACAGTTTGGTGTTGTGTCTCTTTTATATCTGCAATAAAATTAGATTATCCTCTAAATGGGGTTACTGGAAATGTTACATGAAATTCTTAAATACTAAAGTATCATGAAAATGACAATTTTCAAATAAGGTATGATACCAATGGCCCAATTTAGGCTTTCTGTTGAAAATGGTTTAAGATTCTGCCTAAAGAGCAGGCTTTCACTTCGTATTTTTTTAATAGCACAAAATATGTACCAAAAGGTTTCTTTTTGTTGTGCATTTTACATTGCTCTTGCAAGCAGATGTGAGCAGCATTTATGTCATATGTTGTTTTCTCAACAAGATGATTGGGAGAGGGGGGAGAAGTAATCTGCTTCTTATATTTGTAAACAAGGTCCTTCTTTGAAGCAATATGTAACCTTTCAACTATAGACAAAACATTTGAAAGTAGCATTTGTTTTGTCAGCATAATAAATAAACAAAGAACCAGACAACATGGCTATTTTTCTTTTTTGGTGACATAAATTGTCAGTCATTATAAAGAGAGGCCAGTTTGTTTAACCCATAGCTCCAAGATAGATTACTGCCTTTTTCCAAGGTTATGAGTTCAAAATGAGCAAAACAGAATGGCCAGAATTTGAACTCAGCTTGGTAATTCCATTTCCTGTACCAATAATCATTACTCTCTCTGTATATCCATAACCATGAGGAGGCACGATGGAGGAATGGATAGCGGCTCAGACAGAGAAATCTGAGAGCCAAGTTTGAATTCCAGTCAAATCCATTACATTCTCATACCCTTAGGAAAGGTATGAATCCTCTTCTCCCCCATGGATGGGTAAATAGCAGGCCAGACCGGGTTCTATAGTCTTGGATAGCAACTGGTCTACTGCAGAAAGAAATGGCAACCTACTGCAGGGAAAAAAATCTGCCTTGATCACCTAAGCATGTCTCACACATGGCACATAACTGACTGATATCCATAACCAGGTCGGCACAAATAAGGACCTAGTTTTGTCTTATACTCATAACATATCAATAAAAAGTAAAAATTTTCAAAAACTAATACACTATAACCACACACCAGAATCCATTAGTAGCCACACAATAGATATAGACATCTTTGTGTTATATATTAATAGACAGTCCCAAAAAAAAATTTAGAGAATTATAGTATGATAAGATTCATTTCAAACCATCATGATTGGAAATTGACTACTGAGAAACCAAGTACTCAGACTCGTTCTGCCGTGGGGGTAAACAGACGCACAGACTCGATCCACTGCTGGGGTGCACACAGCCGCCCAGACTCATTCCTCTGAACAAAGAACTATATAAATAGAAAATATAACTATATTGTATGGAAAATGTTAGACAGAAAAATGATCATGTAGTAAACTTCTAAATGTCTGCCTGCTTTAAGAACGAACTCCCAAAAGGTTACTTCAACAGTAACAAGTACACTCCGGTTCTTGTCTGGATAAGCAGTTATGGAGAGAACAGACTGGCTAGCCTATGGTCCACTGGGATTTGTCAGTAACAAAATATCTGTATATTGGGCAAAGTGCATGAATGGTTTTCCCAAAAGCACTAGTCTTGGAAAAAAAAAAAAAAAAAAAAAAACAGTACATGGTCACATTTATAAGATAATGCAACAGATATTCTGAAATAAGAAAATGATTTTTTAAGTCTTCCTACTGAGCCATTACAAAAAGAAATATTAAACAAAATAAAAGAGAAAGAATTATACTAAAAAGTCCATGTACAGATTTCCATGCAGTACATTCTTATGAAATCTTTTGTAAGCCAAAATGACATTTAAAGCAATTATATCTATTAGTCTGTGGAACCGACTCCCAAGAGGATGTTTCCCCAATCACTACAATATTAACCTGATCAAGGCTAGGGTTAACTGTTATCTTCCCCTCGTATCTTCAAAAATTGCCTCCTAATGTAATAGTTTACCTCGAGTAGCTCCTGGGGCTTGTAACGAGTGAACCTTACTATAAAGAAATCATATCATATCATATCATCTATCTAGCTATCTCACTCACTCACGCACGCACACATACACAGTTGAATCTCAGTTCTCAAATGTCCCACATGTCAAACAAATCAGTTTTTGAACAGAAAATTTGGGATGAATATGTCTCAGTTATTGAACAAAATTTCAGTTCTCGAACAACATAGCCAAACCGAGTTAGCATGAACAGAATAATTGCTGAGTTGAGCGCCATGTTGTATACATTCATGTGTTGTGGTGCGCTTTTCTTTTCCAATTTTATCATACCGTGACTTTTTTTTCTCTAAATTTATTCCTATTGGAAAGATAGTTTCGGTTTACAAACATTTCAGGTTACAAACAGCTTTCAGGAACAAATTGAATTCGTGAACCGAGGTTCCACTGTATATGAGAGAGAGAATATTTGAGTGTTCCCAGACCCCAAAATATAATTTTCCTGCAAGATTTTCATCACAACTGGCAGTGTTGCAATGATTGCATAAAAAGTACAGCACTAAATTTGAAAAAGCAGATTTTAGAACAGATTTGAACGAGGCTTTAACTGCCTTCAAAAAACTGTCTAATAGAAAAACAAAAGTATGAAGCAAAACAATCAAGCATAGTATTGTTTCAAGCTTTCCATATCAGCCACAGTAGGCAATGAATTTTAACCTTTGACAGAGACAGGAAGTTATTTTCAAGGGGTAGGTGTCTGGAAATATTCAAAAAATTTTCTTGTGTAAATTAATGGTTATTACTTCTTGACATTATACAATTTCTGATAAAAGAGCAAATTTTAGTGACTTACTAAACATAGCTTACATATGACACAAAGCTGGAAGTATGGAGCATACAGTGAGAATCAAACTCACTGTCATAATAGATCTAACAATACAAACTTGCTAACCATTATATCATTATTATTTGCCCCTCAAATCCATATTATTGTCCATCTAGAAAAATGCTATGGCATAAAGTGATTTTTTAAAAAAGCAAGGAAACATGATTGATCGATTGGGTTTGTTTTTTGTTTTGTTTTTTTACATCTTAACTATCTGCAGGTTACTTACAGCAAGAAAACAATTTTAGATCATAAGAAATTTTTGAGGAAATAATGATTTAGTGATACAAGTCTTAATAATTAATCCATGGTTTAGGGGAGAATAGGTAGAGTTATACCTTTCCCAAAATTGCTGCGACAACATATCAAGTGAAACCAAAATGTTTACTCAATTTCACGGGCAGATGTGAGGTACCAAATTTGATTCTCAGAGCGAAAGTTCTCAAAGTTGCACAATTTTAAGAGTACTGAACAATACAAGACACTAATGATTGGATTCATTCATTCATTCTCTATGGCTTATCAACCATTTGCAGGTTATTTAAAGCCAAAAAATATTTTTAGATTGTAAGAATTTTTTTTTGGAGATAATGATTTAGTGATATAAGTCTTACTAGTTAACACATAGCAGGAGAGAGAAGTGGATTCATACCTTTCCATGGGTATTTGCGTGTAAGTGGATATAATGAACACAACTAAAATTGGAACTTGGCTCTCCAGTTAATAATTCTGAGCCATTATCCATTACAACAGCCACACATCAATACTTAAAGCACCTGGTATTCCCAAGCGGTCACCTGTCTAGGTACTGACCAGGCTCAATGTTGCTTAACTTTGGTGATCATGTGAGAAACAGTGTTTCAACCTGATGTGGCTGTAAGCAAATCAGCAACTAGAAAGAACCCAAGGTTTCCTGGTAAAAAAAAAAAAATAAATAATTTCTACCTCCCAAATTCTTCAGTGAGAATCTTTGCCATGTAAAGTACATGTCTGCAATAGGATAGAGAAGTTTCTCTCATTCATTACATTCACTGTCACTGACAAGTAGTCATCAAAATTTCCTTGCTGGGGACAATAAAAGTAGCCAATACAGACCATATACGTTGTGCTATTTATTACTACAATAAAACCTTTCTCCTGGTAAAAACATAGCTGATTTGACTTTCAGTAAAAAAAAAAAAGATAACCATAGGGACTAATGCAGTAACACAACCGAGACAACTTACTATGGAACAGTTTGATTCCTGGAACTGAAATTATCTCAAAACTATGCAATTCTAAGTACTGAACAATAAAAAAGATGCTAAAGATTTATTTCATTCAATGATTCATTCATTTTTTTTTTACAGCATCAACCCTTTGTAGGTAATTTAAAGCCAGAAAATATTTTTCGATTGTAAGAATTTTGGGGGAGTTGGGGTAAGATAATAATGGTTTAGTCTTGCCCATAGCTGAAGAGAGAAGTGACGGATTTATACCTTTCCCAAGAGAAGAGGCTTATAAGTGAATATAACAAACCCAAATTAAATTTGAACTCAGTTCTCCGATTAACAATTCCCAGCCATTATCCATTATATCACTAGCACCTGGTATTTTCAAGCAGTTACCCATGTAGGTACTGACCATGCTCAACATTGCTTAACTTTGGTGATTGGACAGGAACCAGTGTTTCAATGTGATATGGCTCTAAGCCTTGAAGTCATCTCAAAACTGCAATTATAAGAGTATTGAACAATACAAAAGATGCTGAACAGATTTATTGCAGCTGGAAACATTCATAATCAGTTAGATGCTGTGGTCATGTTATTTTCAGGGGATAACTTTGGTTTTACTTTCATAGATACCTTCCTCATCATGTCATATGATATGAACATATCCATTCTTTTTAAGGTAACTTAAGGTTTACAGACACATCATGTTGGAACACCATTTCCTGTATAATCACTGAAGTTAAGCAACATCAAGCCTGGTCAGTATCTAGATACATGACCACTTTGGAATACCAGGTGCTGTAAACTTGGATGCACAAGTGGTGAAATGAATAATGGTTCAGAATGGTTAATCAGAGATGCTGCCAAAAAAAATATCAAAAATGTGCAACTAAAGTAGAGATATTAAACAAGCCAATTCAAAGATAGCAACAACAGGAATCTATACATATTGTCTCTACATTAGATATTTTTTCCACCAATTTCTACCAGTGAAGAAATGACTGATGACTTTAAACCAGAGAGAGAGTCTCTAAATATGCTGTGGAATTTATTAAGGGTGATGTATCTTCAAACTTTGGGTCATGGCTTACTAATGCCCTTTTTATTAAACCCACAAGGTATGGACTTTCTTCATTCAAGCCTTACCTTAAAGAACATTAACAACAATAACTCAAAAATAGACAAAGAAAAGGCTAGAGTAAAAGTAACCACCCATCAGAAGCATGTTCAGAACCATGAAAATATCATCTGCATTGGTGTTATTTTCAGAATTGATACGGACACTTTGAAATACAAAGAGATTACAAAGGAAAACGGTGAAAAAAATTAAAACCAGAGCACCACTTGACTTTCACCAGAGATGGGCACGGAAAGTAGATATCTCACTGACAAAGTTATCCCTAACATTGGGGCAACTGGTGTTCTTCTAGCAGACAGTGTTGCTTCTGTTTTAGAAGAATTCAATAGTAAAATATCAATTAAGGTAATTCTTCTGAACAATATCAGTACAAACACTGGTTGTGAGGCAGGGCTTGTTACATCTCTGAAGAAAAAAACTTAAATATTGTAAACCATTGGCTGCTCACTTCAAAAATGAAATTCCACTTAGAGCTGTTTTTAAGTACATTGATCGAACCGCAAGTAGTCTTACTGCTTTCACTGGCTCTCTAGGGAAAGTTTGTGGAAATGATTACCAGGATTTACCCCAGGTAGAATTTAACATGATCAATGGCCCTAGAGTTACTGCAGGAGGCTGTAGAAGATTTAAGTGGTACATGCAGCAGGAATTTCTCGAAAAAAAAGTGAACCTTAGATTTACTGCCTGGAAAATTGGGTCTCTAAATCAAGCAAGATGGCTAACTTTAGCCATCAGGCTAATATGTTTATGGACCAGATGTGCCTATCCACCAGAACTCGGTGATAAATTGTACAGCCATATAAAATTTATAATTGAAATATATGCAGTTATTTTTTTTATTTTAGACTCCTTTTTGGAACCATCAAAATTTTGGTTAGAAATTTTATTTTTCTTGTGTCAACACGGTGCCATAAGTTAGTACGGGTAATTTGAGCATATTTTTATGTTAAAAAAAAACATTGATTTGGAAATTTTTCAAAAAATTTGATGTTGGATTTTAATGAAATTTTCTAGAATTATACACAAATAAATTAAATTATTTTTGAATATTTAATTTTTTTTTTTTTAAAGAAAATTTTAGTAATTTTTTTTTTTTTTTTTTACAGACACTCATTTAATTTTATGAAATTCTTTTTTATTGTGCTTGATGTTTAGTTATAACAAGTCCTAAAATTATTTAGATCAAACAGTCCTCATAAGTAAGGCTACAAAAACTAAAATTCAATAAAACAGAATGTTTAAATTTTTTGTTTGTTTGTTTGGGTTTTATGGCATATCAACCACTGTGGGTTATTTAATGCCAAATCCAGTTTATATGAATTTTAAATGCCTATTTTGTATGGAACATTTTTAGCAACCTAGAGCTTATTTGCTTGCACACTGCAAAATAATCCTAGGTATTTTGTTTAAGTCAAGAATTTCCATTTGATAAGGACAATTTATTTGAAAAAATGATAAAAGGTAGGATATGTTGTTTATACATCAATCTATATCTTTGATAAGAGACCAATTCTTTTTAGAAAATCCAATATATTTTTTGGTTCAGTTGTTGCAAATAATTTCTTCATGTTCTTCACGTTATAGAATTTTCTACGGATGTGTGTGAGGTTTGTACATTCTATTAGTATATGTTTTACAGTGTATTGTTTTCCACAGGAGCATTTAGGAGGAGGTTCTTGTTTTAGTACGAATGAGCGAGTCAGTCTTGTGTGTCCAATGTGTAGTCGAGCAGTGGTGGTTTGTTCTTTTCTTGTTTCAAGATTCAGTTGTCTTTCCTTTAGAATTGGTGCTATTTGATAGAATTTATTGTTGGTATTTTTGTCCCATAGTTGTTGCCATTTTAGTGTTATTGTTGTCTTGATTTTACGTTTTAGGTCAGTGTATGGGATTTTGATGTTTTGGTCGGGTGCCATGTTGAGAGCAGCTTTGGCTAATGAATCGGCTTTCTCATTTCCCTGGATTCCAACATGGCTTGGGATCCAGCAAAATATCACCTTTTTGCTATGTGTTAAGGTGTTCAGTTTGTTCAACAGTTTAACAATAAGAGCGTTATTCTGTCGTGTATTTTTTATGGATTGTAGGACAGCGATTGAGTCAGAATGAATAATGAATTTTTTTATGTTGCTGGCATCAACAATCTGAAGAGCCAAATTTATTGCACAGATTTCTGCAGTGAATATGGAAGCTTCATTTGGGAGACTTAATTTTTAAAGAAAATTTTTAAGTTTACTAGCTAGTTAAAAGATTATATGTAACCCCCCCCCAAAGAACCAACAGGTTTTTATATTGTATTTGTCACATAATTTATTCCAATTCCCTCCACTTTAAATAAATATCCAAAACATCAAGCTGTTGACATATGTGTTAAACCCACATAAAAACACACACTATGCTAAAAAAATGCTTTTCTGCAATATTTTAAACTAAAAGTAATATCTTTTCAATTCAGATTAATTAAACTTTAAATCAACGAATTTTTCTCAAACAACATTTCAGAAAATTATATTTTATTTCTGTTAGCTAGCTCATTTTTCATTTTTTCTCTTTTGTTATCATGTGTGATATATATATATATATATATATATATATATATATATATATATATATATAGAGAGAGAGAGAGAGAGAGATAGATATATAGATAGAGATATAGATAGATAGAGATATAGATAGAGATATAGATAGATAGAGATATAGATAGAGATATAGATAGATAGAGATATAGATAGAGATAGAGATATAGATAGAGATAGAGATATAGATAGAGATAGAGATATAGATAGATAGATAGAGATAGAGAGATAGATAGATAGATAGAGATAGAGAGATAGATAGATAGAGAGAGATAGAGAGATAGATAGATAGAGAGAGATAGAGAGATAGATAGATAGAGAGAGAGATAGATAGAGAGATAGAGAGATAGAGAGATAGATAGAGAGATAGATAGATAGAGAGATAGATAGAGAGATAGATAGATAGAGAGATAGATAGATAGAGAGATAGATAGAGAGATAGAGATATAGAGAGATAGAGATATAGATAGATAAGGGTTATGACTTTGTAAATTAATTGATTTTCTGTATCATCATTCAATGAACTTTTGTTCAATAATAATGAAGAAGAGTTTAATTCAGTTATTTTTTTTTTTTTTTTTAAATGTCACCCCAACACAAAATTTCTGAAATTGTATTTTAGTAGCACTATAACTTTCTGGAACCTTCTAGAACTTGTTTTCATTTATTTTTGAGTTTGTATATGTTATACTATAGCTATAAACTATTAAATGCATTCAAAATACATGAATACTATCCAATTATATCATTAGCAATATGTAAAAATAAAGCTTCTGAATTATTTTGATTTTTTTTACCCTTATTGCATATATAGTAAAAATCAAATTTCAGTTTGGGATGGCCTTTTTCAAGAACTAAAACAAATTAATACCTTTTTCATTGCTTTTCAACAAAAATCCATTGATTTACGACATTATATATATGGAGAAAACACCTGAAAAGTTGCAAATTAAAAGAAAAAAATTGAATGTTTCTTTTGTGAAAGTATTTATTTATATATACTTCCTTAATATTAAATAAAAATATGGAGTTTATTTATAAAATTTAATATAAAATTCTTTCAACAACATCACCAGAAAAGTCCACAACAGAGAGATGGTTATCATATATACCAGAGTATAGTGCAAGTTTTCATGATTAGTATTTCATATAAAAAATAAGGAGTTGCATTATACACAGGTCATTTTTTTTTGTCTGAAGAGGTTAAAAATCACACATTTTCAGTGGACAGTAGCACTATACAGAGGTAAATTTTTTCTGGAGGGGTTAAAATTCATGCAAAAAAAAAAAAAAAAAATTCAGGGGTTGCTCTATACATGAAGTTTGCTCTTACACAGTATATATGGTAAGCAGATTTTTATAACTTATACTGGAACTTATGAGATGAAGAATTATCATTATTTAATACTTTTCTATTCAAACCATTTTTTATTAAAATTTCTTAGACATTTAAATTTCTTTAACAGTAAATATAACACCAAAATCTTAAGACATATTGGACATACAAAAGATGGCTTCAAAAAGCAAAACAGAATATTCACAAAAAGGGAGACTTCATTGAGAATAGTGCTGAAGTGCCATGTCAGATCAATCCTCCTATATGCTAGTGAATGCCAGACAATTTCTTCACAAATAAAGAAGAGACTTGAGGCAAAAAGAGACTTGAGGCAAAAAGAGACTTGAGGCAAAAAGAGACTTGAGGCAAAAAGAGACTTGAGGCAAAAAGAGACTTGAGGCAAAAAGAGACTTGAGGCAAAAAGAGACTTGAGGCAAAAAGAGACTTGAGGCAAAAAGAGACTTGAGGCAAAAAGAGACTTGAGGCAAAAAGAGACTTGAGGCAAAAAGAGACTTGAGGCAAAAAGAGACTTGAGGCAAAAAGAGACTTGAGGCAAAAAGAGACTTGAGGCAAAAAGAGACTTGAGGCAAAAAGAGACTTGAGGCAAAAAGAGACTTGAGGCAAAAAGAGACTTGAGGCAAAAAGAGACTTGAGGCAAAAAGAGACTTGAGGCAAAAAGAGACTTGAGGCAAAAAGAGACTTGAGGCAAAAAGAGACTTGAGGCAAAAAGAGACTTGAGGCAAAAAGAGACTTGAGGCAAAAAGAGACTTGAGGCAAAAAGAGACTTGAGGCAAAAAGAGACTTGAGGCAAAAAGAGACTTGAGGCAAAAAGAGACTTGAGGCAAAAAGAGACTTGAGGCAAAAAGAGACTTGAGGCAAAAAGAGACTTGAGGCAAAAAGAGACTTGAGGCAAAAAGAGACTTGAGGCAAAAAGAGACTTGAGGCAAAAAGAGACTTGAGGCAAAAAGAGACTTGAGGCAAAAAGAGACTTGAGGCAAAAAGAGACTTGAGGCAAAAAGAGACTTGAGGCAAAAAGAGACGTGGTTTTACAAAAGGATGCTCAGAATACCATGGACAGAGTATGTGAGCAATGACAGTTTTAATAAAAATGAAAAAGAAACACATACTTAAAATCTGAAAGAGGCAGTTGAAACTTCTGGAACACAATGAGGAAAGAGGGTTTGGAGAGTTTGACACTCCCAGGATATACTGACAAGAAGAGAGATAAAAGGAAACAGTGAGTAACATACCTTGTGTAAATGAATAGCCGAACAGTGACTGGGATGCATGCTAACAAGATTTTTTTTTATTAAATATTATTGTTCACTCAATACAATGCCCAAGAGCCATTCAAAGTAGAGTTTGTTGTAAGGGCAGAAAAGGAGGAAGTAAGAAGAGTATTCTATTAGAATATGTAGGATAGATAATGGCTGACACAAAACTTGAAAAGGTCAGTAATCTTGCTCAAGGTGGTTTTATTGTGAAACAGCCATTAATTGTGTTTCAATAAAAATTATTTTTGATGATTTTTATTTTGAAATTATGCATCATTTTTTTTTTTTTTATCATAAATTGAGTCATCTTTTTACCTTTGAATGATTTCCAAACTCACATAGGTTTGGAGACTCAATAAAAACTGGAAAAAGTAAAGAACCATTCGGGACTTAGAGAAACATTATGAAAGATTTATTTCACTTTGTTGCAATACACCATTAGACATTATCTCTGGTAAACAAATAAATCCAATTTGAACTAATTTTGTCTATTTTGAGTCCTGGAAAAAATTGGTAATTCAAAAGTGTACGATGCAGACTTTTGAACACAATTCTGGATGAAACAAAAAAAAAAAAAAAAAAAAAAAAAAAAAGAAAAACCTGCATCTTATACACACAGGATTACAGTAACTATGACTGGTTTTGTTATGTAATTTTTATTGTGTTAGGGATGTCATCTAGATTAGTCTGTACTGTAGAGCATCTGGTCAAAATCAGAATTAGAATTCACTGTTAGCATCTTTATAGCCATTTATTTCCATTAAATGGCAATTTCCTAATTTTTCCTAAAATGGGCCAGCACAGCCAAGCAACAATGCAGCAATGAATGTATTAATAGAATCAATGGCAATAATTGTCATGTCCCTCTATCCCTTCAGATCATCCATCAAAAATTATTAAAATGTGTTTTAAAAACAACTTTTAGCTGTCGTATAATGCCAAAATGTACGGTTCATAAAAACAAGGTCTTTATTTCCCAATTACTGACCTACTTCTGAGAAGAAAAAAATTTTATAATATTGTTGACTGCGCAGACTGATTTTATTTCTATTTTTTGTTTGTTTAACTATACAATTTCGTCGCAATCACTTTTTCAAAATTTCTATTGAATTTACTGAAAGCAGAATCGCACGGTAATCGGATATTACACACAAAACTGCATATGGTCACAATTTTCTAAATTGCATTGACTGAATGCCGCATTGACTGAAGTAGTGAATTGTGGAGTTTGGCTGTATAGTATTGCATAAACAAAGAACTCTATTAAAAGGTGAAAAAGTGGTTATGAATAAAATCAGAAAAAATTGCTTCTTGATCACAAGCTGTTGGGACATCACAAGTACTGACAGGGCCTCTCCCACTTAGGTTATTATTGGTAAATGTAACTGATGTTGAGGACTCTCGGTAAATTACCAGAATTACCTGATTCCCAGATCATTTTTAGATTGTTCATAAGCAGAGTGGGTCAGCTTGTAAAAATAAGGAAGTATTGCGGGAGCAATAATTGTTGTAGATCAGCATTCATTAGACCTTCCTCAGGACAAGATAGGTCAGAATAAAAAATTAGGATTCTTTTTTTTTTTCTATCAATTTAGAAGGAGGGGTTATATTCATAATATAAATAGTGTCAAATAAATCCCTGACTTTTTAAAGAGTTATCTGAACTTTATTTACAAGCGTCAGTCTGAAACATTATTCATGTCCTTGATATCTGCATGCAACAGATGTTATGTTTAAATAATTTTTAAAATTTTAAAACTTGGAGAGGGGGGGGCAGTAATTATTTATCTGAAATGAAGAACAAAGATTTATATACATTTATTAATTTAAATTTGTTTTTGTTTTGTTTTACAGCATATCATTTAATGTCGACAACTTTTTTTTTTCCTGGTAATATTTTTGTTTTGTCAAAAATCTATTTCCGTTAATATTTTTTTCCTCAAAAATCTATTTCTGTTAATATTTTTTTCCTCAAAAAAGTATAGTTGGTAATATTTTTTTCCTCAAAAAAGTATAGTTGGTAATATTTTTTTCCTCAAAAAAGTATAGTTGGTAATATTTTTTTCCTCAAAAAAGTATAGTTGGTAATATTTTTTTCCTCAAAAAAGTATAGCTGGTAATATTATTTTTTAAAAATGTACAGCTGATAATATTATTTTTTAAAAATGTACAGCTGGTAATATTATTTTTTAAAAATGTATAGCTAGTAATATTATTTTAAAAAATGTATAGCTGGTAATAGTTTTTTTTCTTCAAAAATTTATTTCTGGTAATAATTTTTTTTTTTTTTTTTTTTTTTTTTTTTACAAAGTTTACCACAGTTTTGGGGTTAACTATTTGCCCTTATCTGGGACCCTAACAGGTGCTACCACCCCGGGTCAGGGTGGTTCCACACTCTTCAAAGCCTTCTAATCAGAGGCCTTGCTGTTGGACATATTTTATCATCTTACCCAGGACACGGATGTAGTTTATCATCATACCCAGGACAGAATTTAAATTTGATATCTTAAGATGTACCTTATCAATATCAGATAGGAAAGTGAAGTGGAGAAACAGACTCGACATTTGTTTTTCTCTTATTGATAGATTTTTTTTTTTTACAGTTTATCAACCTTTTGCAGGTTATTTAAAGCTGGAAAATATTTTTAGATTCTAAGAATTTTGAGGAGATAATAATTTACTGCTACAAGTCCTACTTAACCCAAAGCCATGGGGTGATAAGTGGATTCAAACCTTTTCCAAGAGTATTTGCATGTCAGTAAACATAAGAACCTGGCTGGAATTGGAAATCGGCTCTCTAAATTCCAATTCTGATCCATTATCTATTACACCACCTACACCATCCAAGCAGTACCTGATATTCCCAAGTGGTCAACCATCAAGGTACTGACCAGGCTTGATGTTCCTTAACTTTGATGATTGTATTGGAACTGGTGTTTCAACATATGGTCATAAGCCCTTTGACATTTGTAAATAAAAACTAAGTACATATAACTTTTTTTTTTTAAAGTAGGCTGGAACGTACAATGGCTGAAATGTTGTGAATATGATAACAAAGATGAGCACAACAGTTCGAACAATGTCAATAGCGAAAAGGTGGTATTTTATCAATTGCATTCTAGGTTGTCATTTAACAATTTTTAGCATGCAACAGTCTCTTGGACTGGTTGCTCCCCTACCAAGGTTAATAATCACAATTTTCCTTATTATTTACAAGGATTTGCATCTAGAGTTGTCTTTATCCTACTCTGGTAGCCCCTATCAAAGTTAAAGCATTCAGTCTGTATTATCATTAACAAGTTTTGTTTTTTTCACTAAAGTACATGCAATACAAAGCTCAAGTCTGACTCAAAGCAGATGGTTACTAAATGAGGAGTGATATGAATGCAAGATGAGAAAGTAGGAAGTGAAAACTATGTGCATATGAAGATAGATAACAACTGACCCTTGACTTGAAGATGTTAAGATTGTACTCTTTGGTGGAATTCAGGTAAAAAAAAGTATCAGGAAAAAAGAAACCAGACAGGGTTAACACACAGGGCACAAAAACCCAGCCTCTTGTCCAAAAAAAGGAGTACAAAAACCCAGCCTCTTATCCCAAAACCCAGCCTCTTGTCCAAAAAAAAGGGGTACAAAAACCCAGCCCCATAATTAAATTGAAATTACAAGAAACATTTAATTCAAATTGAGACTTTCTTCACAAAGTTGGGTCTTATGGGAAACTAGGACTCCCTATGAAATATATTGAATATGTGAGTGTAGCATTGTTAAAAAAAAAACATTTTGTAGAGATTGAAACAATTTACTATGAATTTGTGTTTTGGATTTTTTTTTTTATTAAATGTTCACCAAATACAAGGCCCAAGAGCCACTCAAGGTAGGCGGTTACTGTGTGGAGTTATATTAATGTAGGAAAGGACAAGCATTAGGAGTATAGAGCTGAAGTAGTGTTTAGAAGGAACCAGAAACCCAATCCTAAACAGGGAACACAGTAAACTTCTACTCCAATTTAAAAGGACTGAGGAGGAGTGTGAACAAACAGAGTAGACCCATAAACTTGTCAAGTACCTGACAGAAATAAACAACTTCATTACTGGTCACTATAAATTGTGACTTTTTCCTGTGACTTTATTACTGGCCACATCCATATGAGAGAGTGTTCTAGAAAGTATCAATTTTTGGAAAGAAGCTTTCTAAGTGGAAATTTCCTTCTTACCAAGGAATACGTAGGGAATGAGGTTGATTCAACCCAGTGGACATAGCAAGACAGATCTTGGCTGCAACAGTCTGAACTGGTGGAACTAAAAAAATGGAACCCATTTGAACATTTGCCATGGAAATAGTGATAAAGTAGTGATAGGCTTGTAAAGGTGCATCTGTCAGGTAAGGAGATATAGGATTGGAAATAAGTCATCCCCCCTTCACAAGGGCACATAAACAAGAAAGAAGTGCATATTATGAGGATATGTAGGATAGATAACGGCTGACCCAAGATTTGAAGAGATTAAGAGCATAGTGATCGGAGAAGCATCCTCATTGGTGTCAGTACTACAAAGTAACAGTTCTAGGGGAGAAGCTAAATGAATGGAACTTTGTTCTTGCCAATGGAATAGAAAATGAATGAAGGCAAGTCAACCCTGTGAACATGACATGGTGGGTCCTAGTTATGAAGGACCCGCCATGGAATTAAGGAATGTAGATCATCTGAACATTTGGCATGAAAATAGCGATGAAGTAGCAAGAAATTAACAACATTCTGTCTGTGGGAAAGGGGTTGTTTGGTGAAAAGAATTCATCACTCACAAGGCCATGTAAATGTTTTTGAAGTCTGTCAAAGTTGGAAAGTGAAGATTGAGCAGCTCCTGCTCAGATATTGCAGCAATATATATATATATATATATATATATATATATATATATTTTTTTTTTTTACTTATTTACTTGATCAGACACTTGTAAAGAAAGCATGGCTGAATGAGTTAAGTACTTCCTGGAGCAGAATTTCCCCTTCTCAACTGGTTGTTACCAAAGGGAAGAGAAACCAACCCTGCTTATTTAACCTGTAGACAGAGGAAGATAGATTCATGCCTTTGAATTGAGATTAGAGTATGAAGTGAACAGTCAACATTTGAACTCAGCATGGCTGTTCCACTTTCCACACCACATGAACATCCCCTTCTGCATTAATTTCATTTTTGTTATTTTTTTTTGCAACTTTAACACTTTGTAATACTAATTTCAGTTTTTTTTAAAATAATTAATCGTGTCTCTTAAAGAGAGAGAGAGAAAATATGAGAAAAAAAAAGAACAAGTACAATTGATTTTAAAACAATAGAACGAAATCCAATTAAAAGAAATAATTAAATCGTCTTAATGAATCAAATAAATGAAATCTGAATTTTAATTGTACGATGTTTTTTTGTTTGTTTTTGTTTTAATTTCTAACACTCAAATCAGTGTTCTTTAATAAATTTATTCTAGAAGAATCAAGAATAACTCGACATTATGCGAAAATATCCATTTGTTTCCAATTTCCATGAATAAAAAAAAATACAACAGAATCTTATTCACTGCCCATAATTTCATTTAATTGCTACAATAACATTGGGGAAAAGCACACTAATTTGATCATCGGAAAAGCTTAATTTATTTTTAAATAAATAAAAATTTATGAAAAAAAAAAAACAATTGGAGGTTAGTGGAGGTTCTGGGCCGCCTATAACTGCAAAAATAAAATAAAATAAACAGAATGAATCCCACCAACAATCACAATCACATGGGTGCCTCAGAGCTAGTCGAGTTGGCCATTTATTGTGTAGTAAGAAGTTCTATCCTCACTGAGAACCCCTTACTTACTACCTTGTGCTAAAAAAGTAAAATTAAGCTCAGCTTAGTAACTGGTAAAAATACAGAATAACGGCCCCTGCGTATCTTTCCAGAAGAAAATAGATACATTTTTTTTCATCACTTCATTCATTTTGGCAACAAACACATCTTGAAGTTTCCTTGTGAAACGTTGTTTAAACAATCATTGAAGAATAAGATAACTTATTTAAAAAAAAAAACATTTCATTTCTAGATTAAATTTAAGAAAATTTAACAAATTTCCTTCCTACCCCCCCCCCAAAAAAACGAGAGAGAGAGAAAGAGAGAGAGAAAAAATTAAAGACAAAATAATTCCAGTTTTATCTTCCGATTCATTCAGGGCATATTTACGCAGCTTAAAATTAAATTTTTAAAATAAATATTTAATTTTTTTTTTTTAAATCCAATTTCGCAGGAGACTTTAAATAAGTGTTCAAATTATATTTTTTTTAAATTAATAAAAGGCCGGTTACGATTAGCTTTAGAAACTAAATTTCCATAATTTTTTCTTGCAAAATTCCTTTTTTTTTTAATAAAATTCACTCATAAATAATGAAACTGAAAGTATCCAAAAAATGCGCGTGCATGGGGGAGTGGGGGCTTATTCTGAATTTTTACCAAATAAATAATCACAAGATTTCTTCGACAAAAAAATAAAAAAATAAAAATAAAAACAATAAAAAATAAAAAAAATAAATTTAAAATTATACTTTGAGAGAAAGGGAATTAAAAAAAAAAATACAAACAAAAAACCTCAAGTGATTACAACTTCACAATTCCTCTTAAAATCTTAATGACCAGATCTGGACAGTTTGAGGATCCTCATGATGATTTAACTTGTATCAATTAATTTATTATTTATAAAAAGAAAGTATTCCAGGAAATTTAAAAAGAGGGAGAGTGTAAATTGAAAAGAAAAAAAAAGCTATTATTAGTTGAGGAGAGATTGATTTTAGTGTTTTGTTTACTACTGTTACAACACAATAGGAATTAAAAAAAAAAAAAAAAGTTAAAAACTACTATACTCCAAGCTGTTTGCTTTTTAAAAAGTTATTCTCAAAGAAAATGAAGAAATTGGGAATTCAGGTCGTTTTTTTTATAAACTGCAGATGTTCTGTTTTTGATCAACAGTGAAAAAAAAGAAAAGAAAAAAGTTTTCCCACCCACCAAGCATTTTTAAAAAACCCTCCAAATTTTTATTTTTATTTTTTTAATTACAATCGTGTTGAATTAAAAAAAAAAAAAAAAAAAAAGCCTTCGGAACCATATTCTAATTATGATCACATGGCCGAGCCCTGCCTCTTGACCTCTGGAAAAAAAAAAAGAAAAAAAAAAGGGGAAGAGCACAAAACGAAGTTCTTGACAGAAAATTATTGGATATCAAAACACGGTCGGAAAGTGTAACAGCTAAAAATAAAATACAAAAGATAAAAATAAACTTTTTTTTTTCTATTCCAGAAAAAAAAAGTAATTGCAAATTGTAAAATGACTGAACAATGAAGAGATATTTTTTTAATTATACTAATTTTTTAAGGAAAGGGGACAGGGATTGTTCTAGTTCTAGCTAGCAGTTCATAAAAACAAAAATGCTATCCAGAAATCCCCCTAAATTAAATTAAATAAAATGTCACGTGGCAATCTTTGCAGAGGGGAGAGGAGTGGGTAAATTTGACAGGGTTGGTAAAATTAAAAATAAAATGATTAAGAAGAAATTTTTGTAACAAGACTAGACAGGAAAGAAAGAGCCTTCGAAATTCTGTTGCCTTCCTCCAGTATTCCATAGAGAATTAGAGGAAGGGGCTGCATGATAAGTAAGTATTTAAAGTCAAATATTAGAGGATTTATGGTCGGGATGAAGGAAAGTTCCTTTCTTTCCACGTAGAAAAGGGGAAGGAACTGGTTTCGTTTTGCTTTTAGAGGGACTCACAGTAATAAAATGGGGGCAGGAGTAAAAAAAAAGATCAGAAGACAGGAAGAAACATCTGTGGCTTCTGGAAGAAATTTGCCTTCAAGGGAATTTTTTTTTTTTTTACTTTGGTGTGAAGATATTTTTGTGCTAGTTTTCTTCGAAAGCCTTTCAGAATAATAAAAAAAAAATGGAAACGAGAAATTTGAATTTTCAAAATCTTCATTTTTTTTTTTCGAAAGTTTAAAATCAAAAACATTCAAACAAAAAAAATTAAACTTTCTTGTCTGAATGAGTTTTTTACTTTTAATTTGCAATTTTACATACAGTCTGACTAATGCTCACATCTGGGTTTTTTTTTGGTTTTTTTTACTATCACATTCCCACCGTTGTGCCGAAACCCAAGTAGTTTCAATTTTTTATAGAGGTTTCTCGGGAAAAAATATAATTTAAAAAAAAAAAGTAGTTTGTTTGGGGTTTTTTTCCGCCTAAAAGAAAAAAAAAAGTTTGCTTTGATCGGAATAAATGGAAAAAGACAAAAGGTTACTATTTGTTTTTTTGTTTTTTTTCTCCAATTATCACGAGACACAAAGAAATATAATTCGAGTTTCATAAATAAATCAATATTGACTTGTTATGAAACAGAATAATTTATGTAAACCGTAACTTAATTTGAACTTAGTCTTGAAATTTCAATACTCCCGAGTTCACTTGTAAAAGTTAGGAATAGGATTTTTAAAGAGTAATGTAAGGACTAAGAAAAGAAGGGTCTCTAAGAAAAACAAAGTCAGAATTGCACTGAGGAGAACTAAAAAAAAGGCGAGAGAGGTTTCAAATAAGAGGTGTCGAAGATTATGTAGCGTCAATTTTCACGAGAAGAAATAAACTAAAAAATACCTAAAAAAAAAAAACAAAAAAAAAAACACATTTTTCATTTTTTAAAGTAACGTTGTGTTCACTAATCCGGCTTCAACCGTCGTGGTGATCAGAATTAGGGAGGAATATGCTGGACCCTTCACCGTGAAGCAACAACAGTGGGCAACCTTATCTCAAAGGACATTATTTAACACAGTCCTAACGTCGATCCTTATTGATTGCCCTACGCACATGATCATGTGCCAGACTAAACCATGCTTAGACACTTTTGTGACGGTGTTACTGTTCCCCTAAAAAGTAAACTTAAATAACCTAGAGTTTCGTCATAGAGCAACAGTTCACAAGTTGTAGACGACCCTTACTAGGTGTCATTTTGCAGTTATCAGCTGAGCAATAATAAAGAAACAGATAAGAACACAGGCTACATCCCAGTTCCCTCCACCTCAAAAACATACTAAAAGTACTGAAAAGTTCTTAGTTCGACACACCTCCTTAAAAAAAAAAAAAAAAAAGACCAAGTGAATCTTTTCAGAATAAACTCGTTGATATCCGATCGATCTCTATCGAGGTCTATATAGAATTTTAAATTCATTTTTCCTTCTCCAAGACTGGTTGCCAACCAGAGTAGTACCCAATCTGTCTTTAACCCATAGTTAGATAAATGGATTTACAGTTTCTATAAATATTTTTGCGCCAAAAAAGTGAATGTAATGAACTCGACAGAAATTCGAACTCGGCTCACTTATTTCTCTTTTCTTCAGAGTCACTAACCATTATTACACACACACAATTAGTACAGATATAAATCATGAAAAGAATAGATAGAAAGGAAAGCGTAGGGGGAAAAAGACAGAAAAAAAATTGAATATGTTTAAAAAATAAATTGAATTGACATTTAAAAAAACTAAAAAGTAAAAATAAAAAAAGTGTTCAAAGAAACAGAATGATTTTAAATCTGAATTACTTAACCGAAGACAGAAGATATCAACTCGCTACTAAAAAGAGGAATAACGTAAAAACTTATGATGTAATGATTATGTGGTAAAAATAACTTTAATGTTTACTAGTACTTGTACTAGTTTTACTTTAACTGGTTTAACTTTCTCTTTTAAAAAATTAAAGGCATTCCATTTAACTTTTACTTATTTTAACATTTTTACAAAAAAAAAAAAAAAAAAGTACCTCTCTTAACTTAAGGAAAATAGAAATTTAATGAGACTATGGCAAGAAGATTGTATTAGATGAGGTAAACAATCATTAATTAAGTCCATTATTCTGCAAAAGATAGTTACAACTAATTATTACTACTTAATTGAGTAAATGATTTAGGATATTTTCTTCATTACTCGTTATTTCAGGACAAAGCGAGAAATATCGAGTAAGAGAGAGTGGAGAATAATAAACTATACTACAAAAAATACTAAAAAATAAAAAATTATCATTGGCATAAAAATGTAAGAAAACTGGATAATAATTTTTTTGTTATCATAAATTTTCTTTTTAATAGTTTTAAAAATGATCACAAAATCTCCAGGCGCAAAAATGGCTATTTTTTTTTTAAGTACATATCTCTCAGTCCTTCATCCATGTGTAGACTGACCGAAAAGGTAATTATTTTCTCTCAAATTATCACCAGAGTGATTTACGAAAGATGTTATCGAATAATCAGACACTTCGGCTTAAGATATAATGACGTAACGGGAAAGGAAAAAAAAAAGTAATTCCGGTAAACATACCTGTTGAGTGTTGCTTTAAAAATATTTAAAACTAAAAGTAAAACAGGTTTCATATTGGTGGTGTTATTCGATTTTTTAATTCCACATAATTTTCATTAGATCAGGATTTCAAGTTCATTCGAAGTCAAAAGAAAACTACTCGCTTATTTTTTTTAAAATTATTTTCAATCTTTGTTTAAATAGATATTAGAGACGTTATGCTAATTTGTCTGAGTTAATAAATTATTTATATTTTGAACAAAAGATTTCTTCATTAGTAGACTGACCGCTACAAAGACAGGGCGATTGGTCATGGACATTTTTATCAATTGCAAGACGAGATGTAAATTTATATTGTAGTAAATTAAATTGTGTAACATCAATTGTTTTCTTAAATTTTTAGTTATGTCTACGTATGTGACCCCAGGGAAAATATTGAATTTTTAAATAAAAGATTACCTTTCAACAAGAATTTTTATTTTCATTATCAATTTCGGGGATTTCTTCTTATTTCGTTCAATTAACAAAGATCAAGATTCAAGGGAGACCTTGTCAAAATTATAACTTTTTAGTTTTTATTTTTAATTTAAAAATTATCACGATATATACAGTTTCTACTCTGACTTCCTTGCTTATTTAGCTTTTTTCTTCTTTCTTTTAACTTTAACAGCAACACACAAAGATCGGGTTATCTTGGATTTTACAAGCACATGGATTGGAAAGAAAATAATAAATTCTCAAGACTTATTTTGAAAAATCGATCTTCAAAGTTTGGCTTTTTAACACATAAATGATTTATTATAAATCCTATCTTAAGTTGACAAGTTTTTATTTTTATGACACAAATCGTAAAGTCAACTACTTAGGTCAAAACCACGACAGGCTGATGTATTTTATTTTTATGACTCAAACACAATAGAAAGATTAGTAAACAATAATACAAATCTGAAGTAGCTGTTTAGAGGTCGCATTTAAAAATTGCCAATTATTCTGTTATTTCTTGTAATTTTTCGTTTTTAAGTTAAATTCTCCAACTACTAGTTTATCTCATTCTTACTATTGTAGTATGCACTTACTTAGTTAAGTCCATTTACTTCCGTGAATATTTAAAGTATAGATAAGCTTTTGATATATAAATACTGCAAAAGAAATAACATAGGTACTTAAGGAAAATAATAGGTGAAAAAAAAATAACTGTTTTTATAAAGTTTTAGTTTAAAAAATTAATTAAAATCAACTTGTGTCCAGACATGAAAATTCAAAGTCAGGAAAGTTTTGTTTTTGTTTTTTTTTTTAATTCGATATCATTAGAAAAAGAAATTGTCCTTTAGGAAGAAAAGTATTTTCTTTTCATAATAACTTACAATGGACACGTTGACAGCAATTTACACACACACTACAGTACACACCAAAAAAAAAAGACTAGAGAGAATTAGCAGGAACATATGTGAATTTCCACTGAACAACAAACAATGACATTAAGACAGAACTAACCCTTTCTTTTCCGGCTTTCAATTTTTTTAATCTTTCCACTTGATCGTCCATGGTATTCCATAGTCTTTAAAAAATCATCGATTAAAAAAAATTAGGTTGTCCGCTCACACGAGCGACTGACATGTCGCTTCTCAGCAGACAATATGGTGGATATATAGAGCTACTCAACTTTTCGTCTATTAGTTTCGTAATCAGTTCTGCTTTCTTTTCCACACACAACATGTCTGCTAATTATTTTAATATCATAACTATACGCAAAACAATAGCATATATGTTTAATATAAAACAGGAAACTATCACTAAAATTTTAAAATGTTTTGTAATCTAAAAATATTAGATTTCTTTATTTAGCAGAAAGGTTTTTAAATGAAACGTGCCACGTGTAATATGGCTACCAAGTAATAAAACGTAAACTTCCAACGTAAGAGTATTTACATATCAACAACATGTCACATGCAGAGTTGGCAAGGGTAATGTATGTTTCGTACTTAGGCACAAACATTTCGCATTTTTTAAATTCTTAATAACTTTTGGAAATTTTTATTAAAGAGATTTTGATATATTATTTAAAAGTTACAAATTAAAAACAAGCAAGTAGAACATCCACTTTTCATAGAGTTTCCCGCTTAGAAAGTATGTTTCAGTTTTATTTATTTTTATGAAAGGGCTTTTTGTGTTGGTTTTCCATTTAAAAGTCTCTCCCGCCTAATTTTAGATTTCTCCATGCAGTCATTTTAACCCGAATAAAATGAAAGTTTAGCAAAACCTACTTTGCGTAAATAAATATATCGTGAATATTTTAGACAAAACAACTTTTTTCAGTGAGATTTTTTAAAATGAAAAAATATTTTTATTTATTTTATTAATTATTTAGTTTTGAGAAATGTATTAAATTCTTTTTTTTATACATATATTTTTAAATTTAATAATAGTTTTACTTTTCAACTTCGAAATTTGAAAAATATATCAAAGAATTTAATACATTTCCCTAAAGGAAATGGATAAAATTTAATTTACTTTCAAATATTTCCTGTAAGTAAGTGTGTGTGTTTAAATATGTGTACATATGAATAAACATACCAATATACAAGGGGGTGCTGTAAATTCCCCAAATCTGACCAAATATCACAATTCTTTCTGTAACTTTTGGATTTCTTGTTTGAACCAAGAACTTTTTAACACCCCCCCCAACTCCCCCTCCTCCCTCTCTTTATATATATATATAGAGAGAGAGAGAGAGAGAGAAAGTATATTGGTATGTTTATTAATATGTAGACATATATATATATATATATATATATATATATATATATATGGGGGGGGATGGTTCTTTCAAATATATTTTACCACAAAATTCTTATTTCAGTTAGATACATAGATGATTCTCTATTAATATATCCACATAAAATGACACAATTTTGTTAACAAACTTAATAACATTGAACCCACAATAGATTTTACCTTTTAATCTGAGACTAACAACACTTTACCCTTCTTAGATATCATGATACATAGATCTAATAATGACCTTCATTTTGAGATTTACAGAAAGTGTACCAACAAGAATGACCATAATAATTTCTATTCTCACCACTGCAACAAAATAAGATCTGGAATAATTATAGGATTCTATTTAAGAGCACTAAGAATCTGCAGACCCCAATATTTACCTGAAGAACAAATATACAGAGAAAACACCTTTAAAAATCTCCAATGTCCTCATTATTTCATCCATAATGCCACGAGAAAGGCATACAAAATATACAACTACAAAAAAGATAATAACATTAATGACAACAATAATAATAACAATAAACTCGTAAAAACAGGCATACAATACTAACTCCTTAAAATCTACTATCCTAAACAATTGATCCAACCTTAACAATATAATAAAATAATTACAACCACATTCAAAAGTATTATGGATATGATTAGAACCAAAAATATCTAAAACAATAATAATTCTGAATCTGATATATATATAAAATAAATTGTCAAAACTGTTCTTTATACACACACACAGACACAAACACACACATATTTAAGAAACACTCATAAATATCCATCTGGCTAACTGAAAAGAAAATCTTGATCTAAACAATGCCACACTTATTAAAAGAGAAAGTAACTTAGAAAATTGTTGAGAGTACTACTATCGAATCTCTTCAAAATATAAATCTGCATTATGGATTTTTTTGAAATATCTCGATTCCTGAAAGAATTACTCTTTTCCTAAGCCAACATACGTGACTATTCAAATATTAAAAGAGAATGATTAAATTCATAACTTCCTTTTATTTAAAATATATAATATATAAATTAATTCCAAACTAAAATAATATAAGTATTAATTACATTTAAAAATAAAATTTCATTAAATTTGGGAGTAAAAAAAAATGGTGTAGAAAATCTCTTAGCATCTACCAAAACAAAAATTGCAAGAATATTAGAAAAAATTCATAAAAACTTATGAGATTTTCCTTGTTTGTCAATATTCATTAAAACATGTATAAAAGAAAGGTTGCTGTCCGAATATACTATAGTGAATGTCACACTTACTCAAAAGTAAAGTAACTTGGAAGGAAAATTCTCGAAAGTGCCATTACTGAATCTTATCAAAATATAAATCTGCAGCCAGAATTCTTCCCAATATCTCCTTTCTTGAAAGAATTACTACTTTCCCAAGTCAAAATATATAACCACAAAAATACAAAACTGAAAAGAAAACAGTTAAATCCATAACCTTATATTATTCAAAATATATAACACATAAATCAACCCCAATCCAAAATAATCTAAATACTAATTTACATATATATATAGGTTTGCTCTACTTGAGCACTTTACTTAGTTATTTTACTTACTCGTATTGTTTTTTTTTCTTTGGACTCTGAACTTGGATGCTAGACATTTGTCTTCAACTGACGTACATGTTCTCTGTTCTTTCTTTTTTTGTACCTTTTTTTCCCTTTGGTATTAGTTTGTTTATTTACAAATCAAGGCACATAAGGTTTTCCGGACGAGTATAATTTCTTATACTTATAAGATTATTACTACTATATATATATATATATATATATATATATATAATACCACCAACTCACTTTCATTTATTAGATATTGAACTGTATCTCGTCATGTCCAAGAACTTATATATATATATATATATATATATATATATATATATAATACCACCAACTCACTTTCGTTTATTAGACATTGAACTATATCTCCTCATGTCCAAGAACTTGCCTGACTTTTGCGATAACCTGATGACCACTCTTATACAAAAAACTTTTGAAAAAAGCAATAGAATTTTTGCTCTTGTATATAAATACTTGTCACAAAATAAAATCCTTACATTTGCCTTGATAAAGTCACTTAGTGGACAAAACGTGTTGGCTAAAATAAACTTTTCTTTTCTCATTATTCATATTGTCCGTTTACAGATATACTCTATCTAAATTTTTTACATATATATATATATATATATGAAGAAATATAGTTTTAAGGTGTGCTATATTTATGGGATATAGTGTTCAATATCAGAGATAGAGCATATGTAAATAATTTAAATTTATATATATATATATATATATATATATATATATATATATATTAGGCAGCATATATTTTATACTATAAAATTGTTGTCAGATGGATCTGGTGTATTTTTAAACCAGCAAGTACTTTCAAGGACTTCATGTCCTCATCGTCAGGCTGTAATTTTTTCTTTTAAAATCAAAACTAGGAAGACAAAATAAATGTGTTGTAGACCGAAAGATGTTTTTTAAGAATGAGTTATTTATTAACGGTTATATAATATTGGAACGTGCAAGTCACAACGCTAAAGTTCAAATATTTCAAGTGAGAATTTTTTTATATGATTTTTGTAATTTGGTAAATCCACAAATTCTTTTGTTGTAAGTGTCTTCCAGTTAACGTGACATGAACTAAGTACATAGTTCAATTAATGTAGTGATATGTCTTAGTAGTTTTTTTTCTGCGGAATTTTATACATAAGGATCACATCATTCAGTGGATTGTTAGTAGTTTAATGCTTATATTAAGTCTATTAGCAAAGAGATTTTGCCATTAATTGCATTAATATTGCTAATTGATTCTCTTATATATATATGTGCGTGTGTGTGTATTTATCTATAATTGTGTATTTTGGCAGCAATCCATCTTTTATGCAAGTTTCATTAATGATGACTGACAAGATACTACAATTAAGCTTTTTATTTAATTTTCCTGTGTTTGTATAAATGATTTCTTTTCTGAACATACAGTATATAAAAACTGTTTGAATGTTCGATATATCTGAGCCCTTTCAGCTATTCTGTTAGCCATTATCAAGGATGTTTATTTGTTTCTTTCAAGTTCCTTAGTTATGGTGTTTGTTCAAGGAAATTTAGCTAATCTCAATACAAAAAATTATCACAAACACTTAAAAGATACATGGAAATAGTATGAACATAGGATGTGCAGATGGTGTAATAGAAATGTGGTATGAGAAATCAGCAAGTTGAGTTCAAATTCTAGTTAAGATTGTTGCATTAACTTTCACATAAATACCCTTGGGAAAGTTATAAATCTTCCCTCAGCTATGGGTTAAATAGCAGCACAAACTGGATTCTAGCTGTAGTTGGCAACCAATATTGGAGAAGAACAACTCTGAAATCAAAAGCATATGTGACTCTGGTTAACTGCATTTGAATTCTGCTAGGCATTTTTCTTCTATGTCCCTTCAGAACATGGCTCTTTATAACTTCCTATCCTTTGTAGCTCATAGTAAAATTTATCTTTTCACCATCCCTATCAGCCAACATTTTGTGATCCATTCACTCAAGCCCATCAGGTAGGTGGCCGTTTGTCTCCTCTTGGCCCCTTTTGCTTTCAATAATCCTGAGTATGACGACAAACTATATCCGGCAACAAGGCCTCTGGTCAGGAGATTGAATGTTTTGAGGAACGTGTTACCACCTCTTAACTGATGTTGTTGTCAGGTTCGCCTAAACAAAACAAAACACTATGAAAGTATAAAAATACAATTTTATGGTAAAAATACCAGCAATACATGTTTTATGAAGACCATACAGAATAGGTATTTGAGTTGGTTGGTTCCAGCAGAAGTATAAGGCCACAGCCTCATCACACTAGGTGTTGTTGCTGTGGTTTCCATAACAAGTAGCTATAATGGGATGGAGTGGCTACCCCATGACCAACTGGCTTTGAATTCAGAATTCTTATTCTCTTAGACTGGTTGCCACCCAAGGCTAGAGAGTCTAGGCTGTCATGCTGTTTAACGCCTAATTAAGGGGGAGAAAAGATTAATTCACACCTTTTCTAAGGATATTTGTGAGAAAGTGAATACACATGCCTGAATCAGTGCTTGAACTTACAAACTATTGCAGAATGATAAGAGTCCAAATGACATTTAGTTCAAAGTCCCGGAAATTTTGTGTTGCACCACGCATAAAACATCATAAAAATCAAGTAGAACAAAAAATGAAAAAACAGTAAAATAAATTTTGAATAAAATAACATCCATATTAGGTGAGGCAGGAGGCATTTTTATATGAAAATAAAATGTCTAAAAGATACCTAATTCAAATGTTTCAAGTCCATCCTCTTGAAAAAAAAAATGTAAAAAGTTAAGTGTTTTAACAAGTATTTCCTATTAGTCTAGTTGACAGCAGTAGGCACTTTTCCATCAAATGAAAAGAGGGAAAATAAGAAATATGACCGACTTCCTGGTCATTTATAACTCCAAGAAGAAATCTAGAAAAGTTTATAAAGCTGTTAATCTACTTATATATTCCAATCTTCCTACTCACTCTCTCATATATATATATTTTTTTTTTTTTTTAATCATATCACCCCAAGCAAGGCCGGAGGCCACTATCACGCAAGGTGTTAAAGAAGGGTTGGAGGAAGAGCAGATAGGAGTGGCAAGGGAGGGGATGTGGAGAAAGAGAAAGACAGTGGGTCGATCAAGGCAAGGGGGCCACAAAAGATCCGGAGCGAGAGCAGATAGGAATGAAAAATGAAAGGATGTGGAGAAGGGAAGTGTATAGATCAAGGCAACTGTAGATGGCGATTGACGCTACACTTAAACCGTTGGAGATTGTATTTGTCAGGGAAACAGTAATAGGGAAGGGAGTTCCATAGGTGAGATGTGCGAGACATGAAGCTATTGGAGTAGAAGAGACGTCTACATCTAACAGTTTCCACGGTGTAGGGGTGGGAGCGGGATGCCAGCCTGGTGGGGCGTTTAAATTCACGATGCCTGGGGACAAGCGAACGCAACTCCTCAGAGCAATTACCGTGGAAGTACTTGTAAAAAAGGCTGAGTGAGGCAACATCGCGTCTGTGAGAGAGCGACTGCAGACGAGATATATATATATATAATTAATTATCTATGGTTTTAATGTACAGGCTGACCAATGAGAATCTAACCAAGCAAAATTGAAAATACCAAAGTTCTGTCTTTTTGTCTGTTTTCTCTCAGTCTCTGATGAAGCTTTAATGAAAGTGAAACATGTCTTGTTAGATTGATAAGCATTTCCTATTTGTCCTTTATCTTATCATCTTGTCATATCTGACCTACATTTGATCTTTAACTCATATATATATATATATATTATAAAAAATTTAAAACTTCTAACCTTATAGTTAAAAATAATAATTCACCTCCTAGAACAAAATCAAATAGAGCAAATATTATTTACAAATTCAAATGCCCATTAAGGAATTGTATTCCTCAAGAATCAACTTTCGTAAATAATTATATAGGCCACACTACAAATTGTTTAACACGCAGATTAACTCTACACCTTTCTGACAATAGCTCAATTAGATCTCATTTAAATATTCATGGAGACCTACCGGACACTATTCGGAATATACTTGTCGACAACACTAATATAATAGCATCATCCACTTGCAAAAAAAAGGCTAAAAATAATGGAAGCCTTACTAATAAAAACAAACAAACCAACACTTAATAATATTAACTTTGAACATGGACATAATATCTTGACCGTGTTTTGAAACAAAAAAAATGAATCACTTTATAAAACATACATATAACAAACTATTTCTATTTCTAACAGTTGAAATATAATCCTTGAAAATGGCTAAATGTATAGCCGAAAGCGCTCGGATAAAAAGAACATTCGGACAGTTTTTATATAATTTATCCTCTGAAAAGAAAAACTTTATTAGATCGCACAAGAAATTATATAAAAAACTAAATAAAAGCACCTTGTCAGTCGTTTTTAATGAAATGTGCATGAAAGAAGGATTGCTGCTTAAATACACAAATATATATATATATATATATACACACACACACACACACACACACACACACACACACACACACACACACACACACACACACACACACACCAGGTGTAACAGCAAAATTGTCCAAATTGTGTAACAGCATAATTGGCCATCCCATAAAATGTTTAATATCTAAAAAAACACTAAACTAATTAAGTTTCTTTTTTCCCAGGTTTTCAGATAAGACATTTAACCATCTTGACACCATTTATCATAAGAATCACTGGAAAACCCTTTGAGTTATTCAGCTGGAAAGAGAACAAGTTAAAATCATTTTGTGTCAGCTCCACTGTCTTCCCAAATGAGCAATGGTGAGAGGAAAAATATCATTCAAGCCTTCACTAATGGTACCAGCATTTCATACTCTGGCTTCCATCTTCAAAGTCCATTCAAGAATCACCAAGAGAATGGTGAATAAGTTTTTAAAAAAAAAGTAAAGTAGAGAGGAAAACTGAATCAGGAGGTCACAACAGGAAGAGGGATCATCATTTCAACTTAGAGCTAAAGAGATCAATTAGAAAAGATCCAACTCAATCCATCAGACATTTGGTACGTGAGGGAGGAGTTTCAGCTATGACAGTCCAAAGAGAAGTGATAAAAGACTTGAATGTGAAACATGTGAGGTACCTTGTTACTCTAGGACAGAAAGGTAGAAGGTTAAAGAAGGTGAAGATCATTTTGAATAAATTGGAAAATAATCCTGGAATACTATATATATATTTGAACTTTTTTTCAATACATCATGAGCTTCTGATCCTTAGCTATGATTAATTAATGATGAACATGTCATTTTCGTTTATGATCAATTTCATCAGGATTCTTTTCTTAAGCTTGGAGAGTAGTACAATAGTGCTATAAAAACTGCAGTGAATTCCAGTAGGATATCATTTCAAAGATAGAATGGTTTAAAGCTTAATCTAACAAATGGACAATTTTGCTTTTACACAATTTGGACAATTTTGCTGTTACACACACATATATATATATATAACTTGCTGAACAATTTGCTGGAGTAAACTTAGAGCCTTAAACCTTAAAAACAGCTTTTCAATGTAAGGCAGGAGGAACATTGAATCCGTTGTGAGAGGTAAGACAATGAATTAGGGTATGGCTGATCATGTGTGGAGAGGTGGCCATCAGCCCCTGTGGGAAGAAATAAAAGCAATTGAGAAGGAAGAACACTCAAGAGTTAGACATCTAAAAGAATCAGCACATATCCTAGGCTACAAGGATCTCCTTAGTCGGCCTAGCATAGAAATAAATACAATATAGGAGCTGCTAAAAAAGAAAGATAGACAAATGACAGTAATTCTTCAACCACAGCAGCTATCAAAAAATGACAGTCAGTAGCAGCAGCAGCCTAATCAGCAGTGGCAGCCTTATCAGCAGTGGCAGCCTAATCAGCAGTGACGGTTAGGTTTAAGTATACTCCAGAAAATTGTCCTACATGGGTAAAAGTGTCGGTTTGTGAATTTGGTGAGATAGTGGTTGTGAGTTCAGTTCCTGGGTCAGGAGTCTGTGGAAATGAGCAAGCAATGACTGAACAGTACTAAATAAAATAAGAACTAAATGATAAGCAGTGGAATGAGAACAGTCTATCTCCATAGATTAAATAATGGACCTTCTGGGAATCACTCTGCTCATTCGTCAGGGGATATCAGCAATCGACTAGTCATACTTTTAGATTTTTCTTTTTTATCTGCACTTTCATTGGTGCGATTTTTTTCATAATGTATGTGTGCGTATGTGTGTATATTTGTGTTCTTTCAGTTGTACCCATTTTGACTTCTGGTTTTCCAGACACATGCTGTCTTTGTTAATTCTTGTGCATTTGTTGTATCCTGTTAGTACTCCCACATTTTTTAAAAGCTTAATCATCCATCAGCAACAGTTCCAGCCATCTAGTCAGCCAGCCATCTTCATCTGCACCTCCAGCTCACCATCGGCACCACTCCAGCCATCTCCATCATGCCCAGCTCTAGCCATCCTTGTCAGCAGCAACAATATGCAATAAACTGTCCTTTTCAGGACAATGCTCTTCTTACCCTCTATATGAGCATGCAGAGATATTTTTTGTCTAGTGCACTGTAACCTTAAACTTGGCAATGTATTTTTTTTCACTTTGTTGGGGACGAGTGAAATGTATTAAGTTTTCTTAACTCGAATGTTGGAAAATCAGAAGGATTTTGGGGTTAGGCTGGTGTGTTCTAATCATTCATCCGCAACGATAAAATATTTTACAATATGAAACACAACGAGGAAAAAAAATCAATTCAAACAATACGCACATTTATATACAATTAAGAAAATATTTACAATAATATTTTGAGATATCAAATGTTGGTGTGTTTGTATTTGTATTAAAATATCAGGTTTGTTTGAGTGTTTCGATATATTCGTGAACTATTGCAAAGTTATAGTCAAATGAGTTTTTTTGTAAATTAAATGTTCATTTACTATTCAACGTGAATGTGTATGTAATTATTTATGTACTGTTTTTTGATTAAGTCATTTGAAGTTGCGTACCCTTAATTGTAGTTTAAGGTTTTAGTCCGATCGTAATTTTACTTGAATAGTAGTGAATATGATTGTTCACTTTAGTTAAGTAAAATTGTTTGAAGTTCGAAGTACTTTTTTTGGTCACAGAGGATTATTCGAGCCAAGTCGTCGTTGAGTCAGTGATGTTCTTTTTTTCGGGAAAGTTATTATTTTGAGTTACGTGGTTTTGTTTGGCATCTCTCTGTGTTCGATCCGCTGTCTAAAAAGGTTCGTTGACATCAGTGTTGCCGAAAAGTTTAATGTCTCGATTCGTCGAGACGGGTGTTGGAGTGAGCGGTCGAAATTGTCTGCTGCTGTTGTCGTCTCTCACGGATGTCGAACTCTGCTGTCGACCTCTGCTCTTGGTCACACGTGTTTTTGGGTTTATATAAGGTCATAGTCACGTGGGCTGGCTCAGAAACGAATTGCGCCAAAATTTGCTTGTGCAGGTGACTTGATTGGTCGAAAAGGATCAATCAGTGAGCTAGATTTGTGAAGAATAACCAATAGTAGCTCGCTGACATTGCTTGTATGAAAGTTGATGTAATGGAATAGTGCATTATACGAAGAAGGTAAAACTGGGCTATGGACGAGCCCACAACTTAAGTCTTCGTTTTGCTTATTGTTGTCTTCCATCATTCAATATATGTTTGTGTGCCAACATACTACCCACAAAACTTTCTAGTGTTTTCTTACATCTATATTCTTTTGTTTTTTTGTTTAATGTTTTTGGGCACTTCGATGTTCATAGCTTGTCTTGCTAGATCAATTACAACTAAGTAGTAGCGAGTTCGATCCTCACTGTGTGCTCCATACTTTCCGCATTGTGCCACATCTAAGTTACACTTAGTAAATTGCTATATATTTTTATAAAGAGTGGTCCGAACTTCACACACACACACACACACACACACACACACACACATATAGATATATTTAATCCCAAAAATTAAATCACTATTTTTATTGCAAAGAACAGATATTCATATAAATAATAAAAATACAAAAAAAAGAAACCTGCAAAGTAAAAGTATTACTCTTTTAAATTATATTTTTTATCTATAAGTAAAAAAAAAACTCTCACGTTATCCACACAATGACAGTATTGAATGTATATTGTCTACTTTTTAATTTTTAAAAATAAAATCTGATTATGTGAAAAGAGAAATTATAGAAAATATTTTTTAAATGAAATAAAGAAAATGTTAAAAAAATTGTAACCCGTCCATGTGACTTGTCGCTTTTTTTTTAGTTTGTCTGTTTTGTCGTCTGCATTCAACCATTTTTCTTTATTTCCAGCAAGAAACAAACAGCAACGTAAGTAAAAAAAAAATAATAAAAAAGAAAACATTAATTAATGATATAAATGTTGTCGCCTTTATTAATATTAATAATTTTCGAAATAATTCAATGGTTTTTCTTTAAATTTATTAAAAAATAAATATTGTTTCTTCAAGTTAAAAAGTAAAGAAGTTTTTTTCTTACAAACTATTGTCTTCTTTCGCAAAAATGAAATTTTTAGTTTTTAAAAACACTGAAAAACAATATATTGAATTGTTTCAGGGTATGAATAAGTATTTTATTTTATAATTTGAGAAATTCTGAACTAAAACAAAAGTTTTTAAAAGACTTAGCTTCTTTTTTGTCCCATTTTCGTTAATGTTATGGTAGTTAAAAAAAAGTAAAATGAACAAGTTTCTATGAAATGCAATGTAAATTGTACGGAGTCGATATTATTGTTTATTTATGAATTATAGTATTTCAATTAATTATAAATTTTATATTTTCAGTTAATTAAGGTGTCAAGTTAATACCTTAAAGAAAAAAAATGATTCTAAACAAAAAGATTTAAAAAAGAAAAATCCTTTTTTAGGGACCATAAACTAAGTAAAAACACAATGGAAAGATTTCTTATTTTTAAGAAGTTTTTTTTTATTATTATTTTGTTTTGATTAATTTTTTTGTTTTCTTAGAGAAATATTTTTTTTTTTTTTTTGTAGTATAATTTTTGTTTAATTGTTAGTTCGAGATTACAAATATATTTCTCGATATTGTTTCTCAGTATTTTATTTTTCATCCTTTCTGGTCATTTTCTTATTTTCAATCAGAATATGGATTTCTAAAAGAAATCGTTTTCTTTACTAAATTTTTCTAGCATCTTATTTTGATAAAAAAAAAACTTCTTTTAAAAAACTAAAACATAAATTCTATGGAAGCACCTCTTTATTTTTTAAAAAAATCACCACACATACATAAATACACAAAATTATAAACAATTTTTTTTTTAATTGCTGTATTTACATTTTACAGGTAAAGAAAGAGTGATCATTATCAATATCAGAGATTGTACGTTTAAAAAGATTAGCCTAGAGAGTGTGGACATGGGAATCAATACTGTATGGTTACTGTCAATTTAAATTAGATCACATCTTCGTTTCTATCTATAATTGATCTAAATGGATTTTTTTAATCTGACATTATTAATCATTGATACTTATTGATCAAAAATAGGGGAAAAATTTCCAAACACTTGTCAGAATTGGAAAATACTGATTTTTATCGAAATTGGTCCTGTTTTTAATAATAACGAGACATTTTTTAAATCGAGCTCTGAATTTTTATAAAGTTATCCGGATTTTAAGTTATTCTGTACCAAAAAAAGACAATTTAATTTTAATAATAATTATTTTTTAAATAACTTTTTTTTTAAAGCTTCTTTTTTTTTTAAATAAAGCATTTTTTTTTTATTAAAGTACAAAAAAATTTAGATAAATTGATTAAAATTATATATTCATTTCATTATTGTTCGTTTTTAAGATAAATAATAACTCATATACCCGAATATTTGTGCATATGCTTACGAAAAGTACCCCGCCAAAGTTTTTTTTTAAATTCAGAGGAAAAAAATGAAGATGTATCAATCAAACAAGTCCAATAACTCTGTAAAAGCCAAGGATCGATTTATGACTGAAAAGTGAAAACTAAAAAAGTATCACTTCTCGATCGATAAGAAATCAATATTTTCGATTCTGACAAATGTGGCTTGAGGAAGATCTCTAATGAATGATAATTTACAAAAAAAAAAAAAATCACTCTCCTGTGTAACCACAACGGCAATGGTACAGTAGTAATTCTCAATTTACTATTGAGATACAGACCCCTCTGGCCACTCAGTTATATAACACTAGAGATGAGGTAACTTATGTCTGCCTGTTTAAGTCCCCTGTTATCTAATAATGAGACTTCCCATTTCTACTCTACACCTTGAAAATGGTCCTCTATTTTATAAAGGGCTTGGGACAGTCTAAGAGCCACTCAAGTTAATCTAAAAAACGTTACACGTCATTGAGTAAGCAGTCCTGTATTTCGTGTTGTTTTTTCTCTCCAATTTTTTCAAATAGTGAAATAAATTTTTAAAAAAAATATCGTTTTCCGGTCTAGGTTATCGTACCTCTTCTTAATATTTATATTGCAAAAATTAAAATATTTGTGGCACAAGGCCAAAAGGGGAAGTGGGGTGAGGCTGGTTATCATACCTAGCTAATCCGATTCACGACTAATTCACTCATTTCAAGTAACACATACCACAAGAAGTCATCCTTCACCATTTACTCCTACCACAATACCCCGTCCCATACACAACACAAAGTGACACTACAGAAATAGCCCGCGATTTAAAAATTTATTATGACATAGAAAATATATATACTCTTCTTCTTCTAACTTCTTGGTAAAACGAATATGGATATATTCTTCTCGCTTGACTAATAATCACTAAAAGAAGGTACACCTGGTTAAAAAGTGTTTTCCCTAGGTTATGGCTAAAATAATATTTATGACCTTTATTTGAAGTCTAAATGCCTATATTCCTGCTCAGCTCACACATTTGCGTTTCTATATTTATTTTTTAAGTAAAACACTTTGTACTTTGTTTTTAATTTTTTACCAATGGACACTATTCAACTATGTTTTAGTTTTTATAGAAATTCACCCATTTATTCTAGTTTATTTCGCATAATTGATTATTTATTTTATTTTATTCTTTCATAAAGCTTTCATTTAAAATCGGCCATCTGAAAAATTTCTTCATTTTTTTGTTTACTTTCTGTTTTCACACTGACACTTTTAGTTTTAACTGGTTCGATTAGGCACCCAAAAGTTTTACATGAGACAGGTTCAATAAGGCATTGTAGAAACATAAGTAAATTTTAAGTTTATTTTGAAAAAATAAAGTAATTATTATTATTATTGTCAATGATTACAACAACAACAATAATAATAATAATAATATCAAATAAAATGAAATTAACCGAAAAAATAGAATTATGATCAAAGGGGAATAACTCTAAATGGTTGCCATTTTCTATTATCATTTATTAATAGTTTGTTATTTACTTTCTTGTCATCTTGGAGACTTTTTTCTTAAAAAAAAAATTGTTTGAACATGTAAAAAATATACGGGCTTAGACTTACCATAATTTCCTCAAACAGAACAGTTTTCAATTTTTCTTATAGTTTTACGTTCTTGTATAATAAAATGTCCTAATAAAATTGCCTAATATCCTTTTTTAACATTTTAACACACATTTTTAACGTTTGACGATTGAAGACTCACGGAAAACTGTGACAGATTACTCAAGCCAGAAAATATGTTAAGCCTAATTACATAAAATGTTTGTGACAAAAAACTGAAAAATATCTTGACTTGAGGTTTGAAAATTATGATCCTCCTTGAGATATAGAGATTTACAAAATACAAAGATAAATTCTTTTTACTTTTATCCTGTGATATATTTACAAATATATTGTATTGAAACAAATGTTTGTAGCTTTTTTAGGTGAAATTCAAAGACAATATTTGCTGGAAAATGCTGAAAAGTAAGTACCCATTACTTTTTCTGACACTGGGTTATGAAGTGAATAAAATAGTTTTTTACACGCTTCCAGAGAATTTAAGTTCTTACCATTACAAGACTTTTGTAGAGATTGAAATCAGGTGGTGCAAGGTCAAGTGTGTATTCCATTTCTGCCAGGTTTGCTAGAATTTGACATACTTTCAATTGGTCAATTCTGGACACTTTTTATTGATTGCTGCCTGGAAACAGTACTTCAACAGCTGATTTTGTGGAAGGAGCTTATAATATAGAATGCCCTTCCAATCCCGCCAGATACTCAGCATAAATATACATAATACTGAGAGATGCTCAATCCTGGGGAACAGCTGACTGTGGCTGTATCCCCTTCGTTACACTAGAGAGGGGGGATCGGTAGTCATACTGACGTCAGCACAACTGATGGTTGTTGGGGCTCGGCAATTTTTGGTCCTGGCTGAGGTGTACACACTCATGTTCTCAACATTAAACTCAACTTTGTGTCACATCAAGTCTCAGTGGAGAGACAGGATAAATATCATACTCAGTATAATTTGGATGCAGACATTTTTCACTCCACATTGTTGTAAACAACCCATTTTTCATCACTCTTTCACCATTCTTTTAAAGAATTGGTCATTTTTGTTGCATTTGAGTAGATAATAGCAGCTGCGAATGTGGTTCATTAATTTTTTTCCATTAACATTGTAGCAATTCACATATACAGATGTTTTCAAATGACAACATTCATGTGATATATGTGGCATATAACTGTGATCTCCTATGTCATGTGACCTGGATTAATTTTTTTATCAGCATTTCAATTTGGTCAACATCAGTGACTGCCGGCCAATTGTTATGTTCTCTGTCTTCCAGATCAAAATTTTAATTTCTGGAACTAAGGAATAGTTTACAAGTAGTAATCTCAGCTATGGCACCATCTTCATAAACAGTGCATATTTCTTTTGCTGTTTATACAATATTTTTTTCCTTTCTGGAAATAAAAGTTCAACAAATGACAAATATGCATATCATTTTTTTCAGTTTCACTTTTAACATGAAAACATTTAAAATTCACAATCTGCACTATATACATAATATAAAAGAAATGACACCTTTCAGAAAATGTACATATGTCATAAATAAATCATGAAACAAAATGACATGTTCAAATGACATCAAAAAACACTATAAACTTTTGTTTCTGCTCAATACTTAACAACAATTAGCATGCTAACAAAGAAGATTTATTATTATATTCTGCTTTACTTGAACTAGTAGTCTCCCCTTGGTTGTTATGATCTCACTATTTTCTTTTCTATCTTTTTCATTGGTCCAAAGAAAATTTCACATAGACTCATGAATTTGTTTTCATTTTTTTCTCAGCTCACCAGCCAATCTTTGTGAAGTCAAAGTTTTCATTGGTCCAAAGGTAATTTCACACAGGCTCGTGAATTTCTTTCCATCTTTTTCCTCAGCTTTCCCAAATTTGAAGAGAGTGGGTGAAGAGAGTTATTATTATTTCATACTCACCACAAGTATAGTTATCAAAATGTGACCATAAAAACCAAGATAAGGACACTAGTTTGACTAAATCTGTGTTTAATTATGATAATTTCTCATTTCAAAATTCCAGACAAAGAATTTTTAGTTTCTTGTCATTTATTTAAAATTCTCAATAAATTTCATTTGATTTCTTTACTTTTACTTTGCCTTTTTTTTTGTAATCTGTATTGTTTATCATTGCCTGTTTTTAATTTAGTATTAACATTGATATATTCTATCTTTTATGCATTATTTCTTGCATTTCTTGATCAATCAGAAAATGTCTATGAAATGAAAGGAATCTATCACTAGAAAGTACATCTGAATAAAAGCTTCCAGCAAATTTATTAGCAAACAGCTGAATTTGATCTCACACATCCCAGATATAAAGAGCAGTTTGAAACATGGATATTAACAAAATATATTCTTACCATAACTTAGAAGCTGCCTATACAATGTTGTATGCAGAAATTCAAAAAGGTATGTTTTATTTATTTCCTCACTTAAATGTTCAATAATTTATATTATTTATATCTTGCATAAAAGTTAATCAAAAGCATTTAAGTCACTATTATTTTATTTTATTTGCTTTTATTTATTCAATTTTTTATAACCAAATGTAATAACCATTTGACATTGAATATAAAAGCTCCAAAAATACACCTCCAGAACAAAGGCATTATGGATATAGGAGTTGATTAAAATATATGTTGCTGTCATCTAGTTTCTGTTTCATGATGCCTTCAGATCTGTATCTCTTATTGTGTTCATGTGAATAAAACAACCTTGTAATTCAGTGCTGAATGACTACTCCTGAAATTACATTGCCAAATACTTGCAACTTTTTGGTAAAAAATAAGCAAATTGATTTTTTTACCTAGGTAACCCATTTCTTTTGCTCACCACTGTATAATAAGAGAGCTAAAGTAAAACTTGAAAAGAATAAAAGTCTAAGTGTCTTCAAGGAATAAAGAACATGATGATATTTTCTTCTGTGTGCTGCGTCCCTTCAGGATGTTGGCAATCATGGCTCTCCACTAGAAATTGTGGAGAGCCATGATTGCCAACATCCTGAAGGGACGCAGCACACAGAAGAAAATATCATCATGTTCATGTTCCACAATTTCTAGTTCTTAATAAATTTTGTTTTTGTGTTATTGCTCCTAAACCTTTTTCTGCCATCTATTTACTCAAGCTTGCTAGGTAGGTTATGCATTGTTTTCTACTGTCCTTCTTGCCTTCAATCTGTCCCGTGTGTGTAAAATTTTCCAAACCCTCTTTCCTCATTATGTACTCAAGAAATTTCAACTATCTGTTTTTGATGTTAATTATAAGTGTCCTTTTTGTTTCCATTTCTTCTAAAACTTTGTTGTTGCTCACATGTTTGGTCTATTGTATTCTCAGCATCTTTCTGTAGGACTACATTCCTGTTGCTTCAAGTTTCTTCTTTATCTGTAAGGAGATTGTCCAGCATTCACTGCCATATCGGAGGACTGATATTATGTAACAGTTTAGTACTCTTTTCTTTGTTTCTAACAAAATTTTCCTATTTTTTAATACTTTGCTTAGCTTTTGGAAGGCATCTTTTGCTATCCCAATACACCTTTGGATTTCAGTGTCACACTTTCCATGCTCTGTTAAAGCATCTCCCAGATATTTAAATTGTGGTACTTGTTTGATTTTGGTCTCTCCAATTTGTAATTTGCATTTTGGGCTCACCCCCTTTTGCTAACAACCATTCATTCTGTCTTTTTGCAATTGATGTTTAGTCCTTTCTTCTCACTTTCCTTCATTGCCTTCTGTAGGAGTTTTTGTGGTTTCCTTTCTGTATCTTCTATGAACAGTGTGTCATTTACATATCTTACACTTAACACTGTGGCCACCAATAATGAATCCTGGTAGGATTTCTAATTTTTTTAAGAATCACCTGACTGTACAGGTTGAATAAGTCTGGTGAGAAGACACATCCTTGTATTTGCATATATGCAAAAATAACCTGTCAGATTAAGTTCAAGCATTATCTTTTATTCACAAATATTTATAAAAGAAAGTTTTTTTGTTGTTATAAACCACATGTAGTAGCCGAGAGAAAAAACAAAACAAAGTACTGCCAGTGAGGTGGAAAGAAAAGAAGACAAGAATTGTTAAAATAAAATTCTTTGTATTGCCAATATAGAGGACCAATGCAAAATGTCTCTGTGGGTGAGGAAAGAAACTTGGAGAGTTAGTAGGGCCTGATGTTAAAGCTTGTGTCATGTTGATTAGCCAAGGCTGCTGGTAGTTTCTATGGCTGTCTGTGTGCCTACCTTTCAACTGACCTTCAGGGATGTGAACAGCATCCTTTTAAACAGTCAGGGTGGATACATGACTCAGCATTTTTGTTATGCTTTTGCTTTAGTGGCAATGTTTGTGATAGGCTTCTTTTAAATTATATTTTATATTTATGTGGGTAAATTTGTTTTGTGGGCTGAATATGAGACTCAAAGCCTCTATGCAGAGAACAACTTCTTTTAATTTTGCTTTCTTAGCATTCACATCTGGATGACAGATTTTGATGTGGAGTGAATCAGAAAGAGACCTAATTTGAAGCAGAGTATAGCATTTTCTTATGCTTTTTGCAATAAGTTTTTTTTTTTTTTAAAGGAAGTTTCTGAGTCAATAACTGTCTATCAATAATTGTCTATAGGTGAAGAGCAGACCAAAATGATAAGGGACTTCAGGTAGTGTGCCTCTGATGCAACTAAGTCAGTCTCTCAATATGATTCTGTTTGGGTAAATGTCGTTGATTAGCACAGATGGTAGCATTGACAGATTGACATAGCAATTGTGGCACAGACTAAACTGCATAATAGCAACACTTATTGACCAATCATAGTAGAACTATGGTTACTACAATGAGTATATAAGACATATGCTTGGGCACCCCGAGGTGGTGTAATGGTTAGCAAGCTTGTCTCGCTAGAATAATTATAACTGAGTAGTGAGTTCGATCCTCACTGGGTGCCCCATACTTTCGGCCTTGTGCCACATCTAAGCTATGCTTGGAAAATCACTATAAGACATATGCTTTGAAAAGGCCAGAGAAGCATCATTGGTTTGCTGTTGTGTACAAACAATCCTTTGTTAATGCCATGTGAAACCTTTGTCAGGTGGTACAGAAACTTTGTTTGGTGATTGCAATTTATACATGTTTTTTTAAAAAGAAAATCTAGGAAATTATTGATTTAATCATATCATAATTTTTAATAGTTCTTATTTTGTCAAATAATAAGAATAAACAAATAGAAACTATTTTAATAACTTCTGATTTATTATATCAAACTAAAGTAAGCAATGTGATTAAAAATTAAAATAGTTTAAATTTATGTTTTTCTGATCAAATTATGCTTGTATAATTTGGTCTTGGTCCCAAATTTTATTATTTCTTTTGTGCCTATGTATTTAGTTTTGAATTTTATCTTTTAGATATCTAGAAATATTTTTAAATCATTATCAGGAAAATTATTTTATCTGCTGGCAAAAATGTAATTAGTTAGAAAAACATGAAAAAATATGGTTGTTTCAGTAGAAGCACACATCTCCAAGAAATATTAATTTCTTTTAAAAATTATTTTCATATCACTGTTAAATAACCTCACCAGATCATGAATATCAACAATTCAAACAGATTTTTCTAAATCTGAAGAGTGGGGTTCAGTTTTCTATGTAAATTCTTTGTAAATTGATCCTCTCTACACAAGCCAAAGAAATATACTTATATCATGTAATAAAGTATAGTCTTACTTACCTTACAAAAATTTAAATAATTTCAAGTTAAAATTAAAAAAGAAAGTTAATAGTTATATTATTTAATGCACATTCTTACTTACCTTGTTCTTGTGTTAAAAAAATGCTTATATTTAATATTTAGTACTCTGCATCATTTATAAATATTACTTCACCTTTTACTGTATATGGAATCCCCTCAAAATATAGTGTTTGATATATTAGTTCTATATATTTGAAATTGCAATAGCCTGGCTGTCAATTTTATCCAAGATTGTTTTAGGTATTGCCATAGAAGTATATGACTACACAACCAAGAAATTCCAATTCAGCTTGCATTGGCAGGACTAACATTTTGCTTGATAAAAATAGTCACTTACAGAGTGCTAAAGGTTAAATTTCAAATAATTTCAAAACATCCATGAAATATGAATTTTATGAAGATTCTTACTTATGTTCCCTTTATTATTGTTATTATTATTATTATTATTATTTCCCTTACTTATCTTTATTTTTGGGATTGCATCAGGGGATCAATTTCTAATGAATTTACTTAGTGAATCCTCTTAAAATTTAGAAAATTAAAAAAAAACTTTTTTTCTTTATATTTATGAGCTAGAGAGCTTTTTGGAGGTTAACAAAGTTGCGTGTTTGTGTGTATTTTAGGTGAAGGCGCATGTTCATATGTAATCAATTAAAATAGAAACATACAAAACTTGAGTTTGTACTATGTACTACTTGAGTTTTTATGGTGACTGTAGTGAAACAAAGTTCTCAATGTCTCTTTGGTATGTTCGGTTTCCGTTTTGATTCAGAAGTAAGTTTGGATAGCAATAGTTAAAATGGTCTAGCTCAAATCAGCTTTGCACTGAGTTGGAATGACCAATTCACTTACTTCATGATTAGGGCTGCCATTAGAAAGTGGAAAAGAGAAAAATTCTGTCTTTTTCAGTAGGGGGGAGTCATAAAATTGCACTTGTAACCAGAAATCCTTTCTGGTTTCTTTATAATTTGCATCATAGGAAAAATTTCTTTTTTTTTTCTTATTATTATTTTATTTATTAGTTTAACTTCATTTTTCCACAGCTATTGAATGAAAAAGATTTTGAAAAAAACTGATAATTTTTGGAGCGGTGCATTTTTGTAGAATTGCCAAAAGTGTTTAAATCACTTCTTCAGCTACCATCTGAAGTTTTAATTTATATTAATCAAAATAACATAAAATTTGCAAATTTGTTTTACATTTATTTGTTCTACACATTTTTTTAGCATCAGTTAATTTTAGCTGAGCCTGGTCATGCTTAGCAAATTTTCAAATTTGAAACTTATTTAATGTTTATTTTATCATTAAAATAAAACCTCAATCAGAGAAGTTTCAGTTATTTTCTGTAAGTTGAGGGAGATAACATGAACTTTAAAAAAAATGAGCTTTGCTTTATACTCAAGATATGCTTAATTTTTAGATTCATCTGGGTTTTGTCATGTTTATAAGCTTCATGCTAATAATAAAAAAATTAGTGTACTCTAACAACTCACTACGAAAGTTATATCTTTAGTGTTATTTACTCTTTGCTGTCTATTTTTATAAAAATGCATTTGATACTTGATATCTTGAAGATCTTATTTTCTATTTTCAGCTTTACTGAACATACATTCCTATAACAAATGGTTCTATTCACACAGTTTGCAAAACATAATCAACTATATAAGCATAATTCCTGGTTTCTTTTGGTATTGGTTTGCTCTTCCTTTTGCTTTCTTCATTGCAATGAAAACTGTATCAACAATTTACTTGAGTAAGTTTTTATTGACCTTGTATTCTGATAAAAAAGATGTTTCTTTTACTTTTGAAATGCAGAACAATTTCTAACATTGTGTAAAATAGAATAATTTAAGGTTAAAAATTAAGAAAAAAGAAATCTCGTAACTAAAAAACATCCACACAGGCTGTGGGAAATATATTGTATTTCTGAAATACAATATATTTGATAGGGTTCGTTGATGGTTACAAGTCTTGCAAAAAAAAGGGAAAAACAAGCGAAATGTGGCGGTGCTTTTTCATTGGCCTGTTAATTGACGAATCAGCAACTATTTCATTTACCTACCATTTGCATAATTACAAACATGATTTTTAAAACTTTTGTCAGGTAGGTTAAAGGGTTTATGTTTATCAAGTTCCTTTTTAATATATGCTTCTAATTTTAAACTTGTGTGCACCAGATTCTTGTGATTCATTCATTTTCTATAGTTTATCAACCTTTTGCAGGTTATTTAAAGCTAGAAAATATTTTTAGATTGTAAGAATTTTCTTTTTGAGATAATAATTATTTAGTGATACAAATTTTACTAATTAACCCATAGCTAGAGGGAGAAGAGGTGGATTCATACCTTTCCAAGAGTATTTGTGTGTAAGTGAATATAATGAATACAACTAAAATTGGAACTTGGCTCTCCAATTAATAATTCCGAGCCATTATCCATTACACCAGCTGCACATCCAAACTTACAGTACCTGGTATTCCCAAGCATTCACTCATCTAGGTACTGACCAGTCTCAATGTTGCTTAACTTTGGTAATCATACAGGAAACAGTATTTCATCATGATGTGGATGTAAGCAAATCAGCAACTAGAAAGACCTAAAGTTTCCTGGTAAAAAAATAGTTTGTACCTCCCAAATTTTCTATTGAGTTTCTCTCAATCATTATATTCACTCTGTTAATGACAAGTACTCATCAAAATTTTCCGGCTGGGGACAATAAAAGTAGCCAATACAGACAACATGCATTGTACTATTTATTAATATTTATAAAACCTTTCTCCTGGTAAAAACAAGGTTGATTTAGCTTTCAGTAAAAAACAGAGACAGTATGACTTTAGTATATTAGCCTGAAGACAACCATGCAGTAACACAACTGAGACAGCCTACTATAGAACAATGGCCATAGTTGCCAAATACCACATGTGATATGACAATATCATAAAATTACTTATATAAGAGAGGCCTTGGATCATGTGTCAACATGTTTATCAACATCAGTTACATCAGTTTTCTTTTTCTGTTAGCTGCAAGACTAGTGAAGAATGATGAGGAGATGCCGAGAGTCATGTTGTCGTGCTTTGGTGTGCAAAGTTTTTGCGTTAGTCTCACCAATTGTAATTTGAAAACAAAATCTATGAGAAAAACGAGTGACTTGCCTGGAGAAACTTTGTCACTCAGGAGTAACCCCCACTAAGAAGATTGATGGTAAGTTCGATCTTAAGCTAATCTCTGAATTGTTCTGACTGTGGTTTCACTATTGTTGAATGGTTTGAAAAGGCTGAACTAGTCTGTGATCTGTGCAGCATGAAAGACATTGCTAGCATTCTGCCACTTTGATTGATGGGAGGTGTGTTTGCTGTGTTCCAACAACTCAGCAAAGAAGAAAGAAAAGATGTAGGCTGTATCAGGGATGCCCTGCACGTTGCTTTTGCCACAGATCCATTAGTAGCATACACCCTGTTCATAGTGAGGTGCTTCAATGCAAATGAATCTGCGGATTTCTATTTGGCAGATCTCCACAGACTATCAACCTTGTACGGAGGGGTGCCTGACTGTGGACTTGCATTTGCATTTGTAGCAGGGTTGCCTGAGCATGTCAGGAAGCTGCTTCACACTTCTTCTTGAATAGATGCACTGGATGTCAACCAGCTAGAGCCATACTGAAGGATGATACACCAGTAGCAGAATGATTGTGGCAGGCACAAATCCTGAGCAACTGGGTACAGACTTGACTTTTGCCAATGACATGCAGAGTGATAACATCTGCCACAGATGTAGTGGTGCTTATCACTTGCCTAGATAATGTTTGAGTGAACGAACTGGGTAAAGTGGGAGCTGGTGAGGAGACAGCATCATATGGTGTTATTTCTGTGACAAGCTGGGCCATATATTACAGAAATATTCGGGAAATGGATCAGGGGAACAGACATCAGTGCTAGTCTCATTCCTTGCCCAGATATTAATGTGGTGCTACCTATAGTCAACATATTAGTCAACGGGGAATGGTATTCAGCTCTCATAAACTCTGGCTGCTCTTGGTCAATCATTATTGTAGAGCGATGCCAATTGTGGACCGGATACATGTTGACCAACCTCACTTTTCTGTGGAATTCAGCTGCCAGCAAAGGATCTGGTACTGCAAAACGAAAGTGGACAGCAGATGTGGCACTGGTACAATTATGCAAGAAGGTGATGGAGTACCTCATTTCAAAGGATGTTAAGGATGCCTATGAACAAGAACTCCAAACATGGATAACATACCCCGAAAAGAAATTGGAGCCACTCAAAGGCTTAGTGCCATTAATGGCCATCGTGCAGCACAAGAAAGGAAAGGTGTGTTCAGTGATAGACTTTCACAAACTCAACAACAAATGTTGATATGTTCATTGCAAATGCAGACATTTGTACAGCCAAACTGCAAGAGTGATGCCAACAAGGGGCAAATGTTGCTATACTTGACTTGTGAAAAGCATATCTTTAAGTACGCATACATGAGTCACTATGGCCGTATCAAACCATGATGATCAAGGGGAAGTGGTTTTATCTAACATATTTGGGGTTCAGCCTCAGTGTGGGACCTCTCGTCATGAAGTCCATTATTGACCCTGTGTGATCACAGGAGGAGTCAATTGGGAGAGTGACATTGGCATATGTAGACGATGTGTATGTCACCGAGAGCATCATGTCTGCAGAACATGTCAGGACAAAATTGGCCCAGTATGGGTTGATGTGCAAAAACCCTGAACATTTGATTGATGGGGATCACCTGTTTGGACTGGAAGTCTGAGGGGAGCATAACACACTGCACTAGACACAGGAGAGCATGATCCCAAAATGTTCCTGATGTTATGACTCTACGGAATGTCTTCTCACTATGTGGGAAGCTGTTGGAACATCTCCCCATGTGTGGATGGTTGTGTATGCTGAGTGGGTTCATCAAGTGGCAGGCAAACATAGTCACAAATGGATCAGATGATCAAGTTGACATCCCCCTCAATCAAATGGTAAAGGAAACCATAGATAGAGTGTGACAGGGAGATCCTTCCTGGGTTGACTGGTGTGTAAATGGATCTGAAATCAATGTATAGGTCAATGCAAGCTCCCTAGTGACAATAGTGGAGCAACATTGGAGGATGCATGCTGGCTTTGGCCAATAAACAATGTGCAACATATCAACTTGGCTGTACTGGATGCTGCAATCAAAGGCCTCAATTTGGCCCTCCAGTAGCAGGTAAAAAATTGGCATATAAAAACTGATTCCTTATGTGTGTGCCATTTGTTATCTGACAGCCTCATGGGCAAAGCTAGGGTATGTACCAAAGCAGCAAGCGAGATGCTGGTGCAAAAATATTTGAGCACAATGAAGTAACTGGTTCAAGAATATAAGTTGTTTGTCAACGTGATGCTGGTCACATCAAACCAGAACTTGGCAGACAAGATAACCCATGTACCCCAAAGGTGACTTGATAAGGCCAAAAAGGGGGCTGAACCTGTGCAGGTGTGTGCTGCTTCCATTGATATCATGAGTCCCAGTTAGATAATGGAAGTACATTAACACAGTGGGCATCCAGGAGTATAACGTACCATATATTTTGAGGAGAGTTTGTCCTTCCATGACAAAGCCCATGTTAAAGCCAGCCATTGGGACTTGTGTGGAGTGCACAACAATAGATCCTGTGCCAGTCCATTGGAAAAGGGGTAGACTGGGAGTGAACAGTAGTTCTCACTGTATTTGCATCGATATCACTCACTACCGTGACACTAACGGATTGTGGCCTGTCACTTTTTTCTGTGTGGTGGGCAGTAATATAGTAATAAATTATCAAAAGATCCTTTGGTCTTTTCCTTTTAAGATTTTGACAATAAAACTTTGTTTTTATTAAGTTTGGGACATTTTTTCATCTTGTATGCTAATTTTTTAGAAAATCTTTGGAGTTACACACACACACACATATATATAGGTAGCAATCTTCCTTTTTTACATGTTTTATTGAATATGAGGGACAAAGAAAATAAATTTTTTATTCTGTTTTTCTTGTGTTCTTACAGTTTGTCTTTTATAAGGACTAAAAGAGTGTAAAAACAATCCATAGTGATTATTGTTCCAAGCACTTTCAGCCAATCCCTTATTCATTTTCAAGGTGTTTGTTTTTTCTTATTAATTCTAAGTAATTTTAAGTTGTGTTGTATAGGAGTAGTAGTAATCTTTCCCCAGTCAACATACATGACCATAAAAATTTTACAGGATTTTTTAAAAAAATTAATAGGAAACAATTTATTTAAGACCATTTAAATATTTAAAATAAATAAATACTTATAAAATAAATATATCGAAATAAAATAATAAATAATAATTATATTTAAAATAAATAAATATATTGTAATGACAAAAGTACACAGGTGTAGGTTTGCATATAGTGTCCTTTTATAGTCCCAGTAAATAGAAATAGCTCTCTCAAAGAGGAGAGTAACAAAACAAGGAAGAACCAATCTTGATTATTCATAACATATATATAAATAAAAATTCTGTATCCCTTTTATAGTCCCAGTAAACAGAAATAGCTCTCTCAAAGAGGAGAGTAACAAAACAAGGAAGAACCAATCTTGATTATTCATAACATATATATAAATAAAAATTCTGTATCCCTCGTGCCAAAAAGGACCTGCTGGAACAGGGCAGTTGTCTCTCATACAGGTTAGTTGTCTCTCGTTGTCCTTGTTGGCTCCCTCGGCCCCAAATGCCAAAGCCTTCAGACACACTCATTTTATAGACCATGACAAAGCAGCCAATTGGTTGAGTGGGAGAGTTTAACATATCTGTAGACACATTCCGCCAATTCTCCCTTCCTCCAACTGCTCTGTGACACCATATGCATGCAATGCATGGGCGTTTTCAGGCATGATGTTGCGTATCTTGCTCATGACAATCACAAATTCCACAACAGCATTTACTCACTTTCATTTATTAGGCAATAAATTATATCATTTAGCATTTCCTATAATTTACCTTTCCTTAAACAGTTAGCTTTAAGAATATTTTGGAGTGTTCTTAAATTTAAAATTTGAAAACTTAATGATACTTTTCCTCCACTTTACATCTGTTAATAAATACAAGTTGCAAAATAAAATCTCTACATTGATTAAATCCCTCAGGGAATGAAACATGTTGGTGAAGAAAAATTTTCCTTTTTTCTTTAATCATATTGTCTTTACAGATATGATTTTTTTATCTGATTTTTTATATACACATATACACATATATAATGAAAGTACATTGTAAATTGTTTTTCTATTGAAATGTATTGATTGATTGATTTGTTTTCTATGGCTTATCAACTCTTTGGGTTATTTAAAGCCAGAAAATATTTTAAGATTTAAAATTTTTTTTTTAATATAATAATGATTTAGTGATACAAATCTTACTAATTAGCTGATAGTTGGGGAAAGAAAAAGTGGATTCATACCTTTCTCAAGGGTATTTGGACATAAGTGAATATAATGAACCCAGCTGAAATTAGAACACATCTCTCTGCTTAAAAAATTCAAGCTATTATCCACCCATGTATCTAAGCTTACAGCACCTGGTATTCCCAAGTGGTCACCCATCAAGGTACTGACAAGGCTCAGCATTGCTTAACTTTGGTCATTGTACAGGGAACCAGTGTTTCAGTTTGATATGGCTGTAAGTGTGAAATGTAAATGAGTTGTATGGTTATATGTTTGAATGTTGTTATGGTGTGAAAATATATTTTCGTATTGTTTACTGTATGTGAAATAGATGACAAATATCAAACAAACATACCTCTCTACCTTTACTGTCTGTTTGAACTCAGAATAGGTAACTACATATATATTTTTTCTGTGCTTGAAAAGATAAGTTTTAGCAAAACGAAAGCTACAACCCTCCACCAATTCCACTTCAAGATTTAATAGCATCTACCTTTCAAACATCTCACTTCTTTTTATCTATTGTAACTACACGCTGGTTTCAAGAAATAAAGTCCACACTTCAGACTGATGTTATCCTTTTATTTAGGAAAGACACTATGAAAACTTGTAGATTAATTGGCCATGGTTAAATGTAATAGGCAGAAATACCCAACAAACAGAATTAACAAAGTTTGCAATAAACAATAACAAGAGAACGAAAAAACAGGGCAATTTTGTGAAATACACTGGTTTAATGCTTTCACACATATCCTCAGTGATGTTTTTAGCTGAGGATCATTAGGAGTTTTGAGTTTTTCAACATCATATCCCCTCTCCACATTGACCCAGCTGATACTGATTGGATATCAACTTGTGTGCCATCCGTCAGCTACAACTGTTCTCATAATGTGTGTAATGCACTGTGACTTGTACTTGTCTGCCATTTTATAGTCCAATCACAAACAATTTCTGGTTCACCAGCTTTGATAAAAAAAGGAAGTGAACTCAGTAACCGTTTTGCTCTCGCTGGAAATATATTGGCATTCTCAATTTGAAATGGTAAGTGAGGATCTTTCGTTTCACACGCTGAGATATATACACACACATAATCAATTCTACCCAATGTTAATAAAAATAATATTGAACAAATAATATATGCGTGACACCACAACAATAATAAGATAAAACGTTCACAAATTAAGAATGAGGTTAGTACACAAAAGAGGATACAGACAAGCGACTGCAGCATTCAGGCTGCAAGACAAGAATGAGACCAGGAAGGGGCCGATCTTATTGGCTAGGAAGAAATCCCAGCATGCATCTGTAAGTTTTGTCTATAAATATAGAGAGGGGGATGTCATTCCCAGTATGGATTGGAACCAACAAAACTAGAAACAAATAAATAACATAATACAAAGGACATGAACAAAGAATTTATGTTTGAAAGAAATGAATTTAAATGATGACAACAATTACAATATTTCAGGGAGAATGGATACACAATGTATTAAGGACAAGAATTCTAGGAACTTCAGCAGGAACTTTACGGTGTTACCTTGTATGAACTAACAGTACCTAAAAGGGAGAAATATGTGGTAGCTTCCTTATTCCTAGTGTCATGTGGTAGCAGATTCACAGAAAATTACACACACACACATATATATATATATATATATATATATATATATGTCTATTTTTAGATTCTATGCCAGATTAAAATTTATTGTCACAATTATTATTACTGCTATTGTACTAATTAGCAATGTCTCTAAACCTGGTAACGCATACACTGGGCCTTTTGGCAGCTGTTACACCTATTCCAATATGGATCTCTTGTTTCATAGTTGAATATTCCTGCTTTACAATTTTAGCCAGGCATGGCAAATATCAGTTGTATTCTGGTATGGCAAAGGTTACTGAAATTCTTCTAAACTTCATATTCATTTGTAAATTCGTTAATGGCTAAATTTTGTCTGTGTGTCCCCACCTTACATCAGTGGAACAAAGCAGCCCATACTGCTAACAGTATTTACTGCTCCTCCCCCGACCTCTTTAGTGTCTTTTTAATGTGGGGAACCTATATGCTTGCACATAGTAGACCCAGGACAAAAATTGCTTGATCCCCATTACCACTGTCACATTGACATTAGTAATTCACCAATCCTCCCTCTTTGCAATGAGGGAAGTGGAATCCCTGAGAACAGGTATCTTTCAAAGCTTTTCTGTGAACTAAGACAGAAATATGACAAAGAGGTGAAGAGCAGATACTGCACTTTGATCCCAACCTGAACACAGAGAACAAAAGCTGTACTGCTATCATATGAATTTGCTATCAGACGATAATATATATAATACTAACAAATGGCATTTACAACATAGGTGTTCATGTTTAATTTGTATAACAATTTTTAAAAGCTAATTTTAATAAATATTTCATCTGCATTATGTATTTTTAATTCAAATTTAAAAAAATGTGATATATAAGCAATGTGTCAATAATTTTTTTTAATTCATTGTGTTTTTATGGAAATAATTTATATCTTCCTTACCAGAATTCAGTTAGAAAAAATTCATTCATATTAATAAGCATTGTTGTTAGCCGATATTTCATATTACAAATCAATGGAACAGATTTTATGGAATTATATAAATAAGCCGAAATAATCTGTTTAATTAGATTTTCTTAAAACTGTATAGAATTATTTGAACAAGTTTCATATAATAAGTTTGATAAATTCATTTTTATTATTATTATTATTATTATAAATATAAACATTAGAATATTATTCAAATGTTTCTCTCATGGTCACTCTTGTGCAGCAGAGGAAATTCATGTGGACTTAATAAACTTTAAAAAATAGATATCATGCTGAAAATGTTTATACAGAGATTTTAGACATTTAAGAAAACTTCTGTGACAACTTACATTTCTCTGTAGAACAGGTATTTGGCGAGTTTATGAAATACTCTATAACTCTGTTTTTAAAAATGTATTTGGTACAATGTAATTATAATTATCAACATGCAATGAAATCACATTCATGACTCTGGATTCATTTTTTACCTTTGAACTACTTAATAGTAATACAATCTTTAAATACAAATGTTATTAGATTATTAAATTTTACATTAGTGGATGCATTTGGATTGGTAAACATCTATTGAAAAGAATATTGTTGGCTGAAAAAGAAGATTCTGTAACAGAATATGATCCTACTGAAATATAAATTGATTTCTTAATGTCACACAACTACATTGCACAACACTACCTGGTTAAGTCATTTTTTTTCCTTTTGTACCAAACACTTGATCCTAATTCTAAGATATTGATCTTTTCAATAGCACAGCCACTCTTCAAATGTAACAGAGAGAGTTTGGGAACCACACACAAACACACACACACACACATATATATTTTTTTTATTGAAATTGAAGTAGATTTGAACAGCGAAATTAGATCCGAACAATTTTGTTTACTGATGGGAATCTGATCTAGCCCATTTGGAATTGGGTCATTAGGAAGACAATGGAAGATGATCAAGATAATTTTTATCAGTTAAAATTTGAAATAGAGCTTACTAAGGCTATGAGGAACTTTGAAATTCACATGATTTTGGGTTGAAGGCAGCACTAGTGATAATCGTGTACGGGCCAAGGGTCAATTTATGATCAGCCAGGTTTATCTATATAAACGTGCACAGAAATCTGTTGACAGAGTGGTTGCCTCGTCTGCTGTCGAATGCAGTTGAGCTGGGTAGAGAGAGAGGTTGGAATCTGGAAGTGACGTAAGAGATTGGAACCAAATGACCGTTAACATATTTTGTTGATATAAGTACGAAGAAGAGAATTACTCCTCCAACAATCTAAGACTGCTACTGCTACTATTATTACTACCACTGGAAACGGAAACGTCGAACAAACTACAATAATCAAAAGGTTGTTTTTGGGCTTGTCTGTCGTTGAGTGCAGTTAAGCTGGGTGGAGAGATACCGTAGACTGGAAGTGACGTCAGGGATTTGGTACAAAACCGCCGATAACATGTACTGTTAATATAAGTACCGATGCTTCTGCTACCATGAAGATTACTACTACTGTTACTACCACCGAGGAGGAACGCAACTATAAACTTTAAGCTGTGCACAGAAATCTTTATCTCTCCATTGCAAAAGTCATATATCGTTCTGAGACGATTTCACAACAAGCTAATCACAACCCACTCTCTCTCTCTGTCTAGAACCCAGTGTATGAGTTTTTACGTCAATTATTTTCTTTTCTGTAACCCGTTTCTTTTCTATCCTATTCTTTTCTGCTATATAAAAGACATTAACAATTCAACCATTGAATAGTTGTTTGTCCGGCTTTCTGCAGATATTAATTCTTTTTTTTTTTTTTTGCTGCATTCTAAATTTCTTAGCACAGACTCTCCAGCTGTGTCTACATCTTCAGTCGACCGTGAATGGATGAACATCACTTCTGCTTTCTGGATCAAACCAAACAACGTGGGCAGGAAGCAGGATTAAACCAGTGGACCGGTCAAATGATCTACGGATGCTCAGGGGACCTACGGTCACTCCCTTAAGTTCGGTTAAGACCGAGTAGACATCTCAACCCAGAAAGTAAGACGTTGGAGGTTGAGGTGTGAAAGTGTTAGACACAATCACTTTGCTAAAATTGGTCTTTTAGAAGAGTGGGTTATCAAGGGTTGCATGTAATATCCCATGAAAATGTGGAAAAGAATAGAAGAGAGAAACTAGTTGACACTTGAGGGACATAGGCAAGCTATATTGGAAAAATGTTATGTCAGGCTAGTGTGAATTTCACTGTCAGGTCAGAAATGGATTAGAAAGCAATTCCATGTATAAAATATGGAATCACTTGTGTCATATAAGACATAACATGAGTTGGTACATTTAGTACATTCAACAGTATCTTTTTATATTTTATGATACAGGACGGAGAACAGTTCTTGAAAAGACAAAAAGGCATCTTTCCATACAAATTGTATACCCGAAGAAGGCTGAAGAATGAATTAGCCAAAATGTATTAACAATGACGCAACAAAAAGGATGCTAGGTTATTTAATGTTGAATTTTTTATTGGACACCTAGTGAAGATCAAACTCACTACTCAGTAGTAATGGTCAACCAGATTAACTTCTCTACAATTATTCCATGCCAAAGTACATCTAAAAGTTTTGGGTATTTAAACAAGGCTCAGGAACTGAATATAATAAATCTATAAAATAATCATGACAGGCTGTAATAGAATTACCATAAAATTCTAACAGAACTGAATGCATTTTCTTATAAATATACATAACAGGAAATCAAAGAGAGAGTGGCAGAACTGTTATGATAAAGACTATAAAGACAAGTTTAGATTAGCTTCGTTGATTTTAGGACATGTCAAACCTTGCTGGGTTATTTAATGTTGAATTGTGTTTGGGGCACCCAGTGAGGAGCAGACTCATCATCTCAGTTCTCATGGTCAACCAGACTAGCCTCTCTAACTCATGCTGATTGTTGGTTGATTTTATATGTCAACCCTTGTTGGGTTATTTAATGTCAAATTTTATTTGGAGCACCCAGTCAGGATCAAACTCCCTATTCAGTAGTAATGGTCAGCCAAACCAGCCTCACTAACTATTACCCTGTGCTGATGTGCTTTCAAAAATTTGGGTATTTAAATCGAACACTGAATATAGTACATCTTTTTTGCTGTTATCCTCTGTGAGTCAGTGTGCATGCAGAAGGTGAGGAAACAACTTCAAAGACAATTCTGGAAACTAAATGTTGAGATAAGTACCTTTTAATGGCAAAATTCAGTTTTGCATCAAACATTATATTATCAATTAACCTTTGATCAGCATTCTTTAAGCAGCATTGAGCCTGGTCAGTACTTAGATGGGGGACTACTTGGGAATATCTGGTACTGTAAACAACCTGCTACAATCTGATTTGGTTTTAAATAACCCACTAGGGTTGATAAAGCATAACAAAACCAGTTAATCAATCAGTATCAATTTGTGACACCCTACACATGTGGCAGCTGCTGATCCAGGGTGTTGTCCTGGTAGCAGCGCCACTTGAGACGCTGACCCCGAGTGGGTGGTGTGATTTTGCAATCACGACACCGTATGTGAGTCAGTCTAACCCTGGGATACTCGCTGAAGTCCTGATCACGATGACAGATGTGACACTCTAACCCTGCTGGTTACCACAGCATCAGATGTGAGATTCTAACTCGTCTTGGTTGCAGATGATGTCTGGTTAGATACGGCATTAGTTTTATCGTCCCCAGCTCGCCTCCAACATCTGGTTACCGAAGCAACTAATTTGATCTCAGTCCAACCTACCCACGTTGTGATTTGATCTTAGGTTGACGAGATCAATCAGGCGTCGGGCCGTAGCGCGAACTGAATCCAGGTCAAGGATGATGCTGCACAAATGAATATAGAAGAAAAATAAAGGAACAATTTAAGGAGTTCAAATGTTGCTAAGGAATAACAATTTACTTTCTATCTGTTTGTTGGATACAGTGGTACGTCTCTCTCTCCCAGCCCACGTCTATGGATTGTGACACTTCTGTGTTTCTTAGCGAGTTTTAGTATCTTAAGTTGTGTTTCAGTAAACAGCTTTTGGTATCTTCAATTGATGCTTGTCAACTGGCTTTGGTGGAAAAATCTAAGTCGGACTTCACTGAACTGTTCTTGGCTAGAAGTCTAAGTTGAAAGGCGTGGAATTTGTGCGGTCACCTGCTGCAAGGCTTATTCTTAACTGCAACTGGCGAACTGTGTCCGAAGAACTCTAATTCTGACTCCATCTGACTGAATGAACGCCTGGGGATGTTCGTTTATATGGACGTCGGCCCAAACCTGGTGTGGGGCCGGGCGCGGTCTGGGTTCTTTGATAATTTCAAATCCCCAATGAGGATTTTCTTTGTTTTTGGACAGGAAAATTTATCACTTTCCATTTTTGGAAATCTATCGATCTTTGTTTAGAGGGGTGGTCCCCCTTTCGTGAGGAGAGGTCGAAGGAGAATTGCCCTCCTAAGACTCTTCCTCTTCATACCGGTACCTCATACCAAACCCTTTGAGGGGCGTCAACAACAATTCCCTTCCTTCTCATATCCTCACCTTCTGTGAGGAGAGGTCGGAGGAGAATTATCCTCCTAAGACTCTTCCTTTCTCACATTGGTACCTCACACTAACCTCCTCATGGGCGTCAGCAGCTTTCTCCTTCTTTACCATATTTCTCACCTCTGCCTACCACTTCATGCTACCGTGGTGTGGGTGTGGCTAGGCTGGTGTTAGCTTACATTGACACTCCAAGGGAAAAGAAAAGAAAGAAAAAGAATTATTCTTTTCCCGTGTCATCCCAAAATCTTTATGACACCACATTGCCATAATTAAAAAAAAATTCCTTTCTGTTGTCAACAGAATTCTTTTAGACCCCACAGCGTGTGATCGTAAAATTATTTTATCTTACTTTGGACATCTGGTCATCATCCAGCACATTTATTGCTGACTTTTCAACCATTGTAATCAACCTTTAACTGGGTGGTTTTCATTTGGCGAACAAAATCCCTTTCTGTTTTTCTTGTTTCAACTGTTCAGGTGACCATTTCTGGTGACAGAAATCCTTCGTCATATACACAGTTTTTGTCCATATCAATGTTTTTGCTTCACTTAATTCGATTAATTCCGTCTTCCTTGTTAACCGAATTTCGTTGACCCCCTTTCTCCACACGCGGCTGACCGACATTCGGAACTTCGAGTGCAAGCTATACGTGTAGTCAAAACTGTTGTTCTTATCAGGATATTAATTAATGTTGACAGAACTGAGATCCGCTTTCCTACGACTTTCTGTTTTCTTGTCAGAAAGGAAGAACAATCATATTCCGCCCAGCAAATGAAAACAAATAAAAAAAAATCTTTTACCCATTCTTTGTTTGTAAAAAGAAACAAATAATGTCGCTCAGTATGTCTTTCGATCTATCTATTGCTTTAGTAACTCCCGTTATTAATTTCTGTGATTAATTAATTAATCAATTAACAACCACTGTAGCTAAATAGTGTCACAAATTAATGAGTCATTCAAATACAATGGAAAGTTATTCTAACTTGGAAGTAAGCTATTTTACTTGGATGAGTGCATTGTCTAATATGAAATAATCATGACAGGCTATAATATCCTCCACTTTTTTGCTGAAAACACAGCATAGCATGATGAAAAAAAGGCCCCAAACTTATAAGAACAAAGTTTTATCATCAAAATGTTTATGTTATTATAAAGGGAGACCAAAGTATTTTTTTTTTCTAGCACATTCAAAATTTTGGTTAAAAAATCTTTTTTTTTTGCATCAGCAGTTGATGTAATATTTACAATTAGTGTTTTAGAACCTTTTTTTATTGGGAATTCTTACAAAAATCAAATAATTTCAGATTTTAATGAAATTTTCAGGACATATTCACAAATGAGTGAAATATTTTTTTTTAAAATGATTTTAGTAAATCTTGGTAAAAATATACTTTTTTACATATATTACCCCTCCACTTACTTAAATTAAATTTTCTACTCATTTCCTAAAATCTGCTCTGAATCATAAAATAAAAAATGCAATATCACTGATATTATTTAATTAGAAAAGCTTTTTTGTTTTTATAAATAAGATTTATTAAGGACACTATTGTCTTAAGAAAAAAATGTTTTTGATGAGTAATGAATTTTTACAAGAATTGATTTCATCTTTTTTTCATTTTAATTAGAATAATTTATTATTGTAATTTTTTTAAAAATCTTTTAAAATTCTACATTAGTTTAACCTCATGATATTGTTATTAAGTGAAAACTATATTTACTAATCAAAAATTGAAAAGCTTAATACAAATCATTTTGCACCAAGATTTTTAAAGTAATTTTTTTTTTGTGTATATAAACATGTAATGTTATGTGACTTGCCCATTTTTTAAAGTATTGTCGACCATACATGACATTATTAGAAAATAAGAGCAATGACTAGTAAATTTAAAGTCAATATTCCTAAAATTAGATTATGGAAAATATTTTCCAACATTTTTAAGATTACTGAGGATAATGACAAAAGTACTCAGGTGTAGGCTTTAAGAAAGCTTTATTCAACGGAGAATACAAGGTTCGTATATAGTGTCCTTTTATAGTCCCAGTAAACAGAAATAGTACTCTCAAAGAGGAGAGTAACAAAACAAGGAGAGACCACTCTTGATTATTCATAACACTGAGTACTTAAAAATTATATAAAAAGGCGCTCATGTCATTTTCTTAAATTATGTTTTACAGATAAAGTCTCCATAGAACAACTATCAATTACATAAAATATGAAAATGTTGGTTAAAAACACAACTACTGTTTGTTTTAAAAAAGTATTTCTGTGTTATTTTAAATTTAGTAAATAATATTTTCTTCAAATCAGATTAATTATACTTTAAATCAGCTAATATTCCCAAAATAAAGTTTCCAAAAAGTATATTTAATTTTTGGAAGACTTTTTTCTTACAGAGAATTACATTGTGATGAAAGATGACTAAAAAAGGGTGCAAATCGGCTACTTAAAAACAAAAAGCCATTGATTCTAATCCATATAATTTCCATTTAAAATGCACCAGAATATTTTGCTTACTGGAAATAGTAAATTTCATCCTTTAGCTTTCATTTAAAATTAAGAAAGCTTTTTCATTTATACAAATTTATTTTAAACCTTAGGTATTGCAAATTAGTAGAGGTACCTATTATAATAGAATTACTATAAAATTCTAATGGAATTGAATGCTTTTTTCATAAATTTGCAAGTATTAATGATTTGTATCAAAGTTTGGGTGATCACTTATGTATTAGGGTAAATTCTCAAGGAGGTCCTTTGCCTTGAATGCCTATTGGAACAATGGGACCGAAGCTCTGCCGAGATCTCAAGTGGAACTTGTATATATGATCCATTACCAAAGATGCTGGAAAAATGGTTGGTTCTCTGTATCACTCCAGCAAGAACCTGACTCCTGCTATCCTCTACTTTTACAAGAAGTAGATTAGACCAAAAATAAAATATTGCTGCCATATCTGGGTGCTATGAATCATCAAGAGTGGTCTCCCTTGTTTTGTTACTCTCCTCTTTGAGAGAGCTATTTCTGTTTACTGGGACTATAAAAGGACACTATATACGAACCTTGTATTCTCAGTTGAATAAAGCTTTCTTAAAGCCTACACCTGCATACTTTTGTCATTATACTGGGTTGGATCTTCCCAGTCGTCATTTTTCAGATTTGATAGAATTCAAAAGCATCTATGCAGCCTTGTGGGTGATGAATTGTTTTCCACCCTACAACCCCTTTCCCAGAAACAAAATACTACTCTATCAATATTTCTATAAAGAATGTTCAGATGAGCTACGTTCCTTAGTTCTTCACAGCTAAGCTCCACCATGCCACATACACTGATGTGAACTACCCTCATTCCCTTCATACTCCAATAGTGAGAAATAAGTTGCATTTGAACAGCTTTTTTCCATGAACTGCTACTTTGTGGAACTCTCTCCCAAGAAGATACTTTCTTGTCCACTACAATCTTAACCTCTTCAAGTATAGAATTAACATTATCTTTCCCACATATCCTCATAAATTGCACCTTTTACACTTACCGCTCACACAATAACCTCCTTCAGTAAACCTCAACCTTAAGAGGCTCTTAGGCCTTGTTAAAAAATTAGATAATTCAGTATACATTTGAGGAGTAAAAATTTCATACTTAACTCTTTTTATTTCTTTGCATTGTTTTAAATGTTACTTTCTTATTTTACCAGAATTTCAAAAACATTTCTACTCAGAATTTGTATCAACAAGGTATTCTACAAAAAATTCCTGTCATTTGAATATATTTGATTTGGCAAAGGTAAGTGTCTCACAAGAATGTGTATGGGTTCTATTCTAGCTTAAAGCCCTAATAGCTTTCTACCTGCATACATTTTCAGTATGGTCAATCCCCAGGACACCAAGCTAAACCTGATTTATGATTACCCCTTTGTGATTTAACAAATTAAAGGAGAGCTAATATGAAAAGAGGTTCATAATCATTTTGGGAATACTTACATATCTAGCAGTCAGTTAAGTGCTATACATGACACATGCTTGGGCAATCATGTCTCTTTCGATTTATGACTGACTAGGTAGAAGATTTTCCTGCAGTTATATCTTTAATTAAATTCGTCCCAAGCAAGGCAGTAAAGTCAACTAAGGAGTTCCTGGCTGTGGAAGAATTAGAAAACAGAAACATTACTAAAGAGCAAGAACAATAGAAGAGTAATCAGGAAGACAGTAGATAGTGATTGACATTGCATTTAAATTTTTGTAGATTAAAGTTGACTGGAGCTGGAAGAGACTTCCACAAGTGGGAAGTGCAAGAAAAGAAACAGTTGGCATAGAACTTACAATTACATCTAGCCAATTGAACTGTAAATTGAAGTGACCTCATTGCTAGTCTAGTACTGCATTTAAATTCATAAAGTCTAGATACCATAGTGAAGAGCTCATCCAAATAATTACTATGAAAGTATTTATAGAAAAGGCACAGGGAAGCAATTTTATGGCAGTGGGAGAGTGACTGAAGCTGAGATGCCAGGTCAGGACTAATAATATTACTGATTCTACTTTGGATTTTATCTACAAATTCTAAATATATAACAGGAGCACTGGGCCATATGTGGCAGCAATATTTTAAGCATGGATGAATGGTAGAGATAGAAATATGATATATAGATTCTGGGGAGAAAAATTCACAACACAGTGAACCAACTTAAGAGCAGACCTAGCAATGGATTCAATATAGTTTTTCCACTTCATGTCAGCTGAGAATGTTAACCCGAGAACACGTAACAAGTCACTCTCCTGGAAGTTAGCCATACTGATAGAAGGCAGAAAGAGGTTTCTCAGATGATTAATAGAGAACAGTTTCATTTTGGAGGTGTTAAAATTAACAAGCCATTCAGTTGCTTTTTTTCTGTAGTAGACTGATTACCAACCAAGGCTATAGGACCCAGTCTGTGGTGATATTCAACCAATAGCTGAAGGGAAAAGAGATGGATTCATACCTTTCCCAAGGGAATGTAATGAACCTGAATGGAATTTAAACTTGGCTCTCCAATTTCTCATTCCAAACTGTTACATCATTACACCACACTGTACATCCCATATCATATATCTATAGTTTTTCATAAACACAAATGAAGATCAAGAGTCTTAGAATAAAAGAATCTTTGGGATCTGACCAAATGTTTCTAATTTCTCCCCTACTTCCATTTCTAATATTGTTCTACACTATTTACATTTTGGACTAAAAAAAAAATCACTGGTCACTACCTAGATGGGTGATCACTCAGGAACACCTGGCGCTGTAAGCTCGGATGTGCAAGTGGTTTAATGGATAATGGCTCAGAATTGAAAATCAGGGAGCTGAGTTCTAATTCCAGTTGGTTTTGTTATATTCACTTATGTGCAAATACCCTTTGTAAAGGTATGAATCCACCTCTTCTCCCGCCAGCTATAGGTTAATTAGTAGGACTTGTATAGCTAAATCATTATTATCTCAAAAAAATCTTACAGTCTAAAAATATTTTCTGGCTTTAAATAACCTGCAAAAGGTTGATAAGACATAAGAAACAAATCAATCAAGCAATTTGTTTTCTTCTGAAAATATGGGGGACTTTTCAAATTTTATTTACTGTCATATGTCTATCTGAAAAAGGAACAGTAGTATACCTATAGTTGCATTAAGTTTTGTAACTAACAATCACCTGATGTAAAGGTAGTGTTGTGGTTAGTGGATTGGAATGAGAAATTGACAAGCTGAGTTCAAATTCCAATTGAGTTCATTATATTCACTTTCGCACAATTACCTTTGGTGAAGACATTATTCCATGCCTTCTCTCCATCCCAGATATGGGATAAATAGCAGGACTATCTAGCAATGGTTGGCAACCAGTCTAGGAGAAGGACAACTCTGAATTCAAAACCATATGTAACTATCAACAAAGTCATGGAATTCACAAAGACTATAATGACTAAAACAATAATTGTTTATAACATGTCATTTGTGTTTATTTGTAATCATGGTAATATTTTTTGAATTACTATAAAGATGACCAATGATGTTTCTCATAAAATTGATTAGCATCAGTGATTTGTTCAGTGAGAATGTGGTAATATTTGTTTATTAGTTTATGTGACCAGTTGGCCATGCAGAATTTTCAGGGAAATAAAAGAATTTCATTAATTCCTGTTTATTTGGTCAGATTCCAATCATTGAGGAACATTAGCTTTGCATGCCAGCTGCTCCTGTCGAAATACAAATAATAAAATATTGGACAACAATTAGAGCATATCTCTTTCATACATTTTATTAGAAAGTTTTTTTTTTTGCTTCAGTCAGTTGTTCAGACGCAAGCAGATAATACCAAAGTAGAATAAAGCCAGTGTATAGATTGAAATGAATAATAAACTGAAGCCTGACAAAAATAATAACTTCTCTTTATTCTTCCAATCTGGGGAAAACTTTTGTAAAAAACATTTTTTTTTATTTTGTCTTGATCCCTTATTTCTTCCTCATCCAAAGTGTTGAAACCACTTTTTAAATAACTTTTATTATAATTCATTTTTTTAAAAATCAATTCACCCCATGCAAGGTGATAATGCCACTAAGATGCAAGGGATTATTGAAAGTGAAAAGACTTTAGAAGGAACTGTAAACCAAATCTTAAACAGGGAACAAGGGGTAAACCTCTACTCTTGTTTAAAAGACAAGGGTGGGGAGCGTAAACTGGACAATAGGCAAACTTATCTACTCCTATTAAATTTAATTTAAATCATGAAATTCCACTGTCATAAACTGAAAATAATGTAGTATGTGTTTCACGTCAGATCATGCTGAATATACTTGTGTGATTTCATAGAAGCCAAATGCAAGGTTGACCTGAGATGACCTCTTAACTGCCAAGTGTAGACTTACATAATCAACCCAGCTGCACTTGCGTTACAAGCATGGGAAAGAATTGTATTACTGGTAGATATATAAACACCAAGCCTTGTAGAGCAGATGAGCAGTTTTTCAGGTATTACAGTCAACAAAGAAATTATTTGTACACCCATCAATTTTGAATATTTTTATCCATTTCTCAGAATCTAATACTCATATGATGCCAAGTTTTTTATATGTCAATAAGTACAAAAAAAGGAATATAAAACTCAATTTTCAGAACAGTAGATTAAATACAACAAATTTGACAAGCAAATTATTGATGGATGGATGACTAATTTTGTCGTTGATTGTATACACAAAAATGTAAAGTCGATGTTTGGATGAGAGCCTGCGTTGTACACATGCACACTCATACTGGCCAATAGTAATTGATGATTAGTTTTACATATGAGAAATTCAGTCTTGTAATTTAAGTTTCTGGAGAGTGTTTTAACAGAGGACAGAAAGTGTGACATTGACATCCGAAGGAGCATTCAGATTGTGAAATATGCCTTCCAAAAGCTAAGCAAAGTATTATGAAATGGAATTTTTGTAAGAAACAAAGAAAAGAGTACTGAACTGTTTACATATTATCAGTCCTCCTATATAGCAGTGAATGTTGGACAATCTCCTCACAAATAAAGAAACTTTTTCTTTTACAATGATGTTCACCCTGACAAATCCCAAGAGCCACTGGAGGTAGAGGGTTACAGAGTAAGAGGCACAGTTTATGAGGGTATGTGGAGAAGACAATGGTTAATCCTAGACTTGAACAAGTTAAGATTGGAACAGCAGAAATGTGGTTCTACAGAGAGAGAATACCATAGAGTGGGACATGTGATCAATGACGAAGTTTTAGAGAAAATGGAAACAAAAAGGATACTAAGAGTTAACATCAGAAAGGAACAGTTGAAATTTATAGGGCATATAATAAGGAAAGAAGGCTTGGAAAATTTGAAACTCACAGGACATTGAAGGCAAGAGGGACAGAAGAAAACAGCGTATAACCAATGTAACAAGCTTGTTTTAAATGCATAGCAGAACAGGGTTTAGGTGAGATAACAAAAAGACTAAATTTAATTGTGGAGAGCTATGATTGCCAGTGTCCTAAGTGGACATGGCACATAGAAGATTATAATTTGTAATGTATAATGATGCTTCATAACATTTACAAAATGCATTAAATTTTACTTATATTGTCTTGTTTCTTTTATTAGACATCTTATCTAAAAGAACATACTGAGGCTGTTATTGATCTAATTGAAAGACTGCATTATGACGTCAACACTGTTTTGCCCTCAAATAGTCTGACCATCTTTCTGGTAAGTATTACATCAAAATACTGCTAATTTTGTCTTCTTTAGTGACATCCCTGTTTTTCATGACCACAGTTACATATTATTAGATATTTCTTATTATTTTAAAAGTAGGTACCTCCATGAGATCATTAAAAAAATGGCATACCATGATGAAAACACAGTCCAAAAGTAATGAAAACTTAGTTTTATTGTCAAAATTTTTATGTTATTAAGAGGAAAGATCAAAGTATTTTTTGATTATTTAATTAAATTTTTTACTCCTTTTTAGAACATTCAAAATTTTTATTAAAAAACTTGTTTTTCTTGTGTCAGCAGTTTTAGCATAGTGTTATGGTCCAAATTCCTTGTACCACGGTGATAGTCCAAGGTTAGAACCAATGAAGAAATAACTTGAACACAGGTATTGAATAACAAGATATATTATAAACAGAAATATGTACAAAGAAGTAGAAGTATTAGTAATGACTATCAGATTTGGTTAGAGTGAACTATGTTGTCTCGACAAGTATCACTATTCCAATGTTCTTACAATTATCCTCTGTCCTCCCTCTTGAGGCGCAGTATTTATAATGTCAGGAATAGTCCATTATTATTATTATGGGTAAGTTCCCATAAAACATAGCAAATTTTATCCTCTTTTTTGTGGTGACAGACACATTAATTTGGAAATTCTTGTAAAAATCAAATAATTGTCAGATTTTAATGAAATTTCCATGACTTATTCACAAATGAATGAAATTATTTTTGAAATCTTGGTAAAAATATATTTTTTTTTTTTTACATGTGTTTCTCCCCTTTACTTAATTTTATGAAAGCTTGAGAAATTCAATGAGATAATTTTTAGTGACTGTATTTGTTAATAACAGAATTTTTTGAAGAATTTAAATCACCAAGTTATTTTTGCAAAATTGAACCCAGTTTTACCAAAATTCCGTTCTGAATTGGAAAAATAAAAAACACAATAAAACTAAGATGTTATTTAATAAGAGAAGCTTTTAATTGTTTTTATGAATAATATATATTAAAGACAATATTGTCTGAAGAAAAAAATTTTTGGTTAAAAAATGAATTTTTACAAGATTTGTTTTCATTTTTTACAATATAAAATTGAATAATTTATAAAGTTTTTTAATTTTTAAAGTTCAATTTTGATGAGATAATTGTTAGGGAATATTGTTTATTAAGTAAAACTATATTTACTAATCATATATTTTAAAGCTTATTACAATCTGAAGATCCCTATTTTTAAAAGAATTTCAATTTGGTTTTATATATGTATATTGATGCAGAATTTCTGAAGTATAGATGTACAAACTAATAAATCTATTCTTAAAAGGTCACATGTTTTAAGGGTTGCCACCCCCCTCCTTTATGGGGGTGGGGACAAAACCCTAAGGAAAATTGTCATCTGCTCCACCTTAATTAATTATGAACATGTTTGACAATCAATCCTCCATCAATAAATTGATTAACACATCAGAAAAACAAGACCCCATGGTTAGGAAATGTTTGTATACAATATTTTATGCTATAAGTAATATTTGTTTCAAATCAGATTAACTTAACGTTAAATTTGCTAATTTTCCTCAAATAAAGTTTCAGAAATATATATTTTATTTTTGTAAGATTTTTAAAATGGAAAATTAAGTTTTGTTTACAAATGTCAAAATAAAGGGTTCAGTTAAAAATTCCAATCACCTGAAGAAGGCTAGAGCATACAACAGCTGAAATATTGTGAATATAGCAACAAAGATCAGGACAACAGTCTGAGCAATGTAAATAGTGTAAATAATTACAATTCCACGCCTCAGAAATATAGACACATGTATTTGTGTAGATACCGTTTTTTTTTTTGTTTTTTTAATGGTCACCTCAGTAAATATTCTTGACCACCATGCTATTTTTTTTAATCATTTCACCTGCAAGCAAGATGATAAAGCCACTTATGATGCATGGATTTACTGTGAGTGAAAAAAACTGAGAAAATCTTATTATTATGAGGAGAAAGGACAATAAAAATAACAGGATTCAATAAGACAGATGATGATTGAGGTTGCATTTAAATTTTTGAAGATTGTAGTTGACATGAAAAAAAGATGCCTGAAGAGAGTTCCACAAGCAAGAAGTTCATGAGAAGAAACTATTAGCATAGAACTTGCGGTTACATCTAGAAATTTCAACAGTAAAAATGATGTGACCTAACTGCCTATATAGGACTATGCTTAAATTCCTTAAGTCGAGGCACAAAAGAGGAAAGATCATCAGAATAATTTACTTAGATAAGTCAAGATGGGTACAAGATAATGGATGATGCTATAGAAAGCTACTTCTGCGCATCAAAATACCATCCTAAAGACTGACTCTCATAACAGAGAATGATGCTGTCTTCTTGGTCATCAAAAAACAACTTCTTTTTTCTTCTCTTTGAAAATTCTCTTTACATTTAATCCCATTGTAGCCGGTACTTTCTTATACAGTGTAACCCAGATATAAGAGAGTTGTCGGGTCCGGAGAATAAATCTCTTATATCCGGGTTTCTCTTATACCCGGGTTTGGTCTATTATATATACATTAACACAGGCTCTAATTTGGGACCAGATAAAATCTCTCTTATATCCGGGTTTCTATATGCAAAAAAATAATATTGCAATTTTATTAAATAAGTATTTATTATTTTAATCATTGAATTGTTTTTAAAATAGTGGGGGTATTTTGTATGTTAAATAATAAAACATTCCCCCCAAAATTAATGAAAATTTATTGTACTAAGCTACACACCCTTTTAAAAATAACAGTACTTTGTACTCACCTGTTTGTACTTCTCCCCAAAATTTGGTTTTGATCAGTCAATATATGGATATTTTAGAGGGTGTGATGGATGGAGGGAACAGACTAATGGAAGTCACCAAGTTTTATATATAGAAGAAGGAAGAAAAAAAGAAATAACATTTTCAAATAATTTGTTCATGGCTTTGTCCAGTTTATTATTTTTATGAAAAAATGTGTCAATTTTAGTCTGTTTCTGGCTAAACCATTTATAGATCTGCTTCGAAAAGGTCACTCTGCTTCTCACAAGGCTGCAGCCTTATATACTAGTTATTAAAGCTTTCTGATTGCTTGGTTGGAATATAATAGAAAAACTTTGCTAGAAATAAGAAAAAGAGTACCAAACTGTTACATGATATCTGTCCTCCTGTATGGCAGTGAGTGCTGGACAATCTCCTCAAAGATGAATTAGAAACTTGAAGCAACAGAAATGTTGTTCTACAGAAGGATGCTGAGGATACCATGAACCAAAGATGTGAGCTACAACAAACATTTAGAGAAAATAGAAATAAAAAGGAAACTTATACTTAACATCAAGAAGAGACAGTTGAAATTTCTAGGTCATATAATGAGGAAAGAGGGTTTGGAAAATCTAATACTCATAGAACAGACTGAAGGCAAGAGGGACTGGAAAACAACATATAACATACTTAGTGAGCTTGGAATGACAGAACAATATTTAGAAGAAATAAAAGAAAGACAAAATTTATTAAGAGCTACAAAGGGCAGGAAGTTGTGGAGAGCCATGATCGTCTACAACCTGAGGGGACACAGCACATAAAGAAGAAAATTGGCGATTCTCATTATCCATTTATTTTTAGAGATGGTGAAATTTTGGTCTTGTTATTTTTTATTTCTCTATCTGACAGTTATGATTGGGTTCTCCTGCTTGTGTGGCATGGTGCAGAGTCCTGTTGCCAGACATAGGGTCTTCTAGTAGCCACCCTCTTGACCTAGCACCACCTCCTCAAGTGAGCCTGAGACCATGTGGGAAGCTGAATGGAGGCATAACGTCGCTATCACTCATGATCACTCCAAACACCTTTGTAATCACCATTATACTCATCCAACTCTTTAAGAATGTCCTACACTGTCATCAGATTGACATCCAGACACTCTGAAATGTTCATATTGGAGCTTTCGGCATGAATGCCAAGCAGTACAGCATGACATTTCCAAATTTCTGTCAAAGTGAATTGCATCATGGTGCTTTTATTTTTCTCACACACAGTGCCCAATTAACCCTAGTATACTGTGCAGTTGACAAAATGAAAAAACACACATGCATGAAATTAAAAATATAAAATAGCGACAATTTACCCATCGTACCCTGTAGACAATAATTGAATCTTTGTCTTAATTTTCAATTTTTTGTTTTCATTATATTACTTTCTGAGTTATCGATACTTATTTCTAACTAAATCTTTTATGATCAAAATAAACATTATTCTAGATTTGAGAAATGATCTAAAAGATGATCACAATTTTGTTCTTGAAGGATAATATTGTACACACCAGTAGATAAGAACAAAAACAAATTGAATTCTATTAAAATTTTATTCTTGTATATGTAAATGTTTCAGAAATGAGTGATTTATAACTTTTATTTTAGATGACTTTTGAAAGAAACTGTTTTATGCTAAATATTTTATTAAAAGTATTGCTTTCACAAAATGTAAGGACTGCTCAAAAAGTAGTGCCTGTTCTAATTTAATTTTTAAAATATTAGTCAGAATTCTTAAGGAAAAAATTTGTAGAGGTAACCCCTTTTTTCCTATTTGTAAACCTTGTTCAAAATGGAACCATTTCATTCTGGTAACCAATCAACAAGACTTGTCATTCATTTTTAACTACAAGAAATGGGTTATCCAATCCAAGAATGATAAGTTGAACAGTTGGCATGTTGAATTATTTATATATTGCTATTATATATGCCACAGGCTCTGAGCCCACAATGAATCTCCAGATAATCTCATAAAAGCAATTTTAAATTCAGTTACCAGGAATGTGCTACAACATCTATGGTGCCTTCTGTCACCCAGTTATCCTGTGTATGGCTCATTTTATGTACATGAAGAATCTCTCTTATTTGATGGAAAATATTTATGAGGTTATTAAAGTGTAAAATCTGCATTTGGGAAAAACTATGATTCATAATGATGAACAGGTTAATTAAAGCAATGTAACTGTTCCAAAGATTAAATATGGATTTTTAGAGTCTCTTACTCATGTTGACAAATAAAAACCAGTATCTGCTATCAGTGATAAGTTGAGATTTACTTTTATAGGAGATAAGGAAATTTAACAGAATAGGCAGCACTAAGGGTAATTTTGCCGAACACCTTAAATTGTTACAAAGCTAAAACATTAATCTAAAAAAAACTCAAGTTGTATTCTTAAATAGTCTTGTCAGGTCAAAACTTTCATATGGATGCCATGATTGGCACCAAATCCATTCAGAAATGTCTAAACTGTCGGCTGGATACAAATGTTTTTTTCTCATTACAAATGTTTTCAAAATGGTTTTGAGGGAATGAAGCCTGTAGGTTATAACAAGGACCATCCTTCTTTGAAGCTCATGGGTTGGAACTACAGATTGAGGATTTTGTTCTTTTCTGTACATTATAAATATATTCTTTCATGTTTTTAACCTGAAAAAGATCCACTGAGTAATTCTATAAATGATGAATGTTTGTCAAAACCAAATCATATTTTTAAAATAATTTATTTTCTCTCTTAATGAAAATTGATAATATTGTTGTATTGTGTTGTTCCATGATACATGATCAGTAGTCAACTTTCTCCTGTCTCTTTCTTTACTAGACACTTTATATCTATTCTACTTAACATATGCAAATAGGTACAATCCTGTTTGCCAATCCACTACAAAGATAATAACATTTAGAATAATGATAGAATAATATATTTTGATATAATCAGAATCTGTTGTTATTATTATAACGGTGACCTTATTGCTAACAAGAAAAATAAGGTAGACATGAAAAAATAATAAATGAAGGTATGGTTGCGATAAGTGAAAGATTCTTTTTTTGGTCGGTGCCGTGAGTTTTCAGAAAAGAAAAAAACAATAGCATAATTTCAATAATTTTTTCAAAAATAGTAGTGATAAGGAAGAAGACAGGGTTCAAATGAAGCCAATTTGTCTTTGATATGACCTGCTCAAAGCCAATCAGCCAGCAATAAAAAATAATGGTCTCCAAAATATGCTGTCAGCTGGTGGGGATAAACCCCACTTACAAGCTATGGGCAAAAGGTGTGAAAAAAATTTGAACATTTTTAAAGGGCTTGATGTGGGGTTGGATTAAATTTTTCACACCTATGTGAGAAGTCCAGTTCTTTCATTTTGATTTTTCATGTGAACTGAAAAAAAATTAAATAAATTAGTTAACCAATTATTTTTTTTTATCTTATCATAAGCATTAATATGGATATAAAATTGTTAGTCTATATTTCTGAGATGAGGTATTATGTACATTATTTACATTATTCAGACTATTGTCCTCATCTTTGTCACCATATTTATTATGTTTCGGCCATTGTACACTCAGCAATTAAAAACATGGCATGTGGAACTAGAACAGTGAGCGAAATAAAGGGTTCAGTTCGACATTCCAACCACCTGAAGAAGGCCGGAGCATACAATGACCGAAACGTTGTAATAAATATGGCGACAAAGATGAGGACAATAGTCCGAATAATGTAAATAATGTATAAAATTGTTACTTTTCATAAATTAAAAATAGATAAATTGAAATGATTCTAATGCTTTAAGGATATCAAATGCATTCCAATTTTTTGGGGAAATATCGAACAGAAATTTAAAAGAAAATTGAAAATTAATATATTTTTTTAAGTGCAGAAACTTAATTTAAAGTCCAAAAAATGTACATTTTTTTTCAATTTTTTGATTTACAAGTTTTCGTGGTAGTAAAACAATGCAATGTTTTATTTTTTGTTTAGATAGTTTAAGGTTTATTAAGCAGAATAGGCTAAGTATTAAAAGTATAACATTTCAGTTTTTAAAAGTGAAATTAATTTTATAGGACTTTTAATTCTTAGTCTACTACTTTGCTAATAATAATTTCAACTATATAAAACAAAATAATTTAAAAAGACATTGCATTTTTTTACATTGTTAAAAGAAAAACGAACTGTTTCTGTTAACGTGACATTTAATTTATGACTCCTCACTTGTTAGAATTAAAATAAATATTAAAAAACCTGATAAATTATGAATTAAAAGTACAATGTGTTTTTTCTTTTTAAATAAAACAGAAGGTATATAAACAAAAACAAGTTATCTTTCTTTTAATATTGTAAAAAATTTTTTAAGTTTTCCCGATTTAGAAAAAAAGAAGTAACGTCTTTGTTTTTTTACATATCCCCAGTTTTATTAAAAAAAAAAAAATAAACACAAAATTGTACTTTTATTTCATAATTTATCAGTGAGGAGTTATAAATACCATGTTAACAGAAACACGGGAAAATTCCTGGCATTATACGGGCATTAGATTCTGAAAATTGGATAAAAATATTAAAAATTGATGAGTGTATGAATAATTTTGTCATTGACTGTATATATATATATATATATATATATATATATATATATATATATATATATATATAAACTTTAAGAGATTAATGTGTATTGTAATATTGGAATTCCTTCTGGGAGGGGTGGCAAACTTGAGGGCTGCAAAAACACTAGCTTTGCTATGGATTTAATCCCTCGCTACAAACATCTAAGAGGACCTCCTTTCAACCTCACTCCATGTTACACTCTCTTTCTGTTTTGTCTCTCTACATCCCTTTCTCTTCTTTTTTTACTCTCTATGTTCCTCTTTCTATCTGTTCCCCTTTCGAGCATTCAACACAGTCTGGGTTTAATAGGATGCTTTATTAGAAGAATATTTTTTTAATGATATTACAAAATGATTATAATTATTAAAGAAAAAATCCAATTTCAAAAGGTCAAAAGGGGGCAATTTGTCCTCAACAGATCATTTGGCTACAAAATATAATTTAACTCCTCATTACAAACAACTTCCTATACCTAAGATGACCCCCTTCCAATCTCTCTGTGTTGCACTCTCATTTTGTCTCTCTCCATCCCTCTCTCACTTTCTGTTTTACTCTCTATGTTCTTGTTGTAACCTAGGGAAGGTTACTGAATAAAATAATCACATGAAGGTTGGTAATGGACGATAATACTTAGGACATGAACAACACATATAAGATTTGCCAGTGGCACGTAGAAGAAGTAGTCAACTGCTAGAAGTGTGTCAAATGAATTCCACAATGAATCTCCAACTGCCAACCAACATACAGTATTTACTACTTTATGTGTGTGAATGTGGACATACCCATTATCGTCTGTAGGTATGCTACAACAGTTCCCTCTATCTGTTTCTCTCAATATCTGTGATACTAAGTGTGATACATGCCATACATACAATATATAGATAATAATTACTGTCATAATTATCTCATTGCTTGCTATTTTTTGTGTTGACAGTGTGCCTGCCTTGGAGGAACAAAGCCCTTAATTCAGTATATGCTTTTAAAAGGTAAATCTTTGTGTGTGTGTGTGTGTATATGTATTTTCAGACATATTTAACCTTTTTATACTTTATTAATTCCTTATGTAATCATTTTATATCCTTTAATTCCTGTCAAATTATGTATATAGTAGATTAAAACCACCCTATCAGGAGGTATTTAAGCTAGCTGCTGTGGAGGGCGCTTGATTGGGCCTTCATCACAATAGGTAGGGAGGAGTAGATGCAACAGGCAACAATAAACTACAGAAGAACTTAAAATTGATCACTGCATTTAAGTATTGCATTAATATTTAATTGTTACCTTTTAAAGTTCAATGATAATTCTTCTGCCGCCACTTAATTTAAAGATTTTGATGTATGTAGGTTCTGACTTTCCATACAAACAATTATTTTTACTTCATGGGTGACTTTTGCTGGATTTCACAATTAATTTTGATTATTCCCAAATTTATTTCCAAGTCATAAAAATTGTTATTGTACAAAAAAATTTATCACAAAAAAATCACATAAAAAATTGCCAAAAACAATCACTGTAATGAAAACTTGGGAATAAAAAATTTCAGGATTGCTGTCCAGTTCCAGATCTGGCCCAGAATGTTTTTAATTTGCTCATGGAGTCGACCTGATTCCAAAATGGTATTATATGTTGGGCTACAACCTCTCGGAGTAAAGTTGAAAAAGTGTGACACACTGACATTTGCAATTATTATATAGAATAAGGCAAACTTATTTATGAAAACAAGGTTAATTATCCTGTTAAGTTGTTAACAAATTTCTGTTTGAATTTCTGGGATGAGGAGTTATCATTATTTATACTATTTATATTCAAACTAGTGATGAGGACAATACTTTGAATATGAATAGTGTACAGTTAATAAATGTTGAATACATTTTGTTGGTTCCAATCTGCATGAGAATGAATATTTATTTGTGTATGGTGTACAAAAAATGTGCCACAAGGGATAAAATGGAAGAGTGGAAAGGCTGGTCTTTTCTAGTCCTATCTTAACATAGCTAGTCTCAATCATTGACGCATCTGTACAAATAATTTTCCTTTCCACTCTGCAACCCCTCTCTCACAGATGGGATGTGGCAAGCCTCTCACTGCTCTCTTGCTACTTTCATGGAAAATGCTTGAGTGAACTACATTCCTTGGTTCCACCAGTTCTAGCCTTTACAGCTAGGACCTACCATGCCTTTCACATTGTAGCAAACCACCCACATTCCCTTTGTATTCCATTGGTGAGAAGTAAATTCCACTTGAGCAGCTTCTTCCCATGAACTGCTGCACTGTGGATCTGACTCCCAAGAGGATGTTTCCCCGATCACTACAATCTGTTCAAGTCTAGGGTTAACCATTATCTTCCCTACCTATTTACATAAACTGTGTCTCTTATTCTGTAAACCTCTACCAGGCCTTGAACAGGGTGAACCTCACTGTAAAAAAAAAGAAATTAAAATTCACCATAACATCAAATTTACTCTTAATAGTCACACCACAGTCACCAAAATACTTCATTTTCTCATTGAGATTCCTAACTTTAAAATTTTCTAGAGGAGAGGAAAAAATACTAATCCGCAATAATTTTTATGTGATGAAAGAAATGGAGAGTAAAACAAAGTGGAGGACTAAAATAAGTGTGCTTGCATACCTAGCTAAGTTAAACCAAAAAACAGGCCCCAAAAGACAAACCATTTTAATCTATCATAACATGGGCTAGGGTGACTGATAATTTAGGTTAGAGGCTCAAAATCCTCTTTTCTAAGTAACATCCAACAACCACTCTAGGTCAGCACCTCTCACTCGCACTAAGCATGAAACTCCCACCCACTGATCTTAACTTTAAGTTGATGCTTAAAGGAAGAGATCAGTTGAGAAGAGAAGAACTTCTCACTTCCATGAAACTCTGTTTCGTCATCCACACCACAACTTACATAATGCTGAACAAACATGAACACATAGTGCTAATCATTTTTCAGTGATGGTACCACTGACAGAACTGATTTCCAGGACAAAAACTTTTTGTCTAAGGTGCAAACCATGTAGCCTTCAATCATCTCACACAATGGGCACACAACACTGCAGTGAAAGAATGCATCCAGTCACCACTGCATATGCACTTGGGTGAAATCACCAGTCTTGCTGCGTAAAGCTTCTTGCTGACCAACAGGGCCCCTTGCAACACCAGCCAGATGAGAGATGCCTCATCATTGTTGAGGCATTTCAATCCAGGCACCCAAGGTCAAGTAGAGTGAAACTCTTGTTTTGTAAGGCTGAGCTCATCAATGAGGATATCTCGAACAGCCATACACACAAGTACTTGATATAATGCCTTCTGAGATAATTCCTGGGTGCTAGATAGGTGATCCTTCACCCATAAGAGGTATCACAGTGCATTTTGATTTTCCCGATAAAAGGGGCATTTGACTCAGGGTAATTGGTAGGCCTCCTCCTTGTTCATATGCACACTTTTGAGGGATGGAAAAGATTGGCGAGTGTATTCATTTCAGAATTCCCCATTACTGTCCTCTTGTGAACACATTTATTCCAGGAAGTTCAAACAGAACATATATTTTGGAATCTCAATGATTGGCATTCCCTGACCACCTTTAGCAGAAGTCCTCACAAGATACCAAGTAGACTTGATATCTATAGGAAGCTGTAAAAGTCAAACTAAATTCAAATGGATTATAATTCGACAGATGGAAGTGGAAGAACAGGGAGTTGGTAAAGGAGAATCAGTCCTTTTTCATCAAGGGGCCTGTGGACAAGGTGTCACCCTTGGAGCTGTGGGGAGTAGGATTGTTTATGTCCTTAGCTGTACAGGGTTTAGAGGGCTGAAGTTCTGACCCTCCTTTCTACCTTTACCTACAACATGCTATTCCATTTTCCTTTTGTTAGAAAAAAGAGTATGAAGAAAGGCAGGACCCAGCAGACACATTATTAGTGGTTTTACCATGCTGGTCCATGCTGCAAGATGATGCCGGTTGGTGATGGGATGAATGCCAGAGGTAGTCTTGTCTGGGGAGGAAGGGGCCAGATGATCAATCTAGCCACACTTCCAGCATGTTGCTTTCCTACCCATCATGATGACGGGAAACATTTGCCTCACCAACATCCATACAGTTGGGAATGGCACTGAAGGCCTTCTCAACATAATGTTGAAGCTCTATTTTCCATGCTTGTGGTCGGAGGAAATGTTGATAATTTGGCTGTACTGTTTTGGATAAACAGCCAATGCCTCCCACTTTACATACAAAGGAACTTCATACATTGCTGCCCTGGTATTTTTCATGCCACTGTACTCTGTGTAAAGGATCACATCTTTTGTGAACAACTCCTTGTTGACCACAGACATACAGTGTTTGGGCAAAAGTATCTCGCACATAAAAATTCCAACAACTTTGATAATTTCCTTGGGCAAAATACCCAGAAAGATCAGAGCCTTAACAAAAGTCTCTTTCACATTTTTCACTGTATATTTGCCTGAAAAATAGCAAGTTGTGATGCCAAAGATGTCTGAAATTCTCCTTTTCACCATAAATTTTTGGGTCGCTTTTCTTTTATCTTATTTTTGTTGCTTTTTATTGCAAATCAGTTTTACATTCTTTGAGCATTAAACCACTTTAGGTATTTCTTATTTTTCAATTTCAAATTAACCTATTATTTCAAGTATGAGTTTCAATTTTACACAGAAAATATATATTTTTGTCTTTTCCTGAATTTAATGATAAAATATCATACAGAAA